>JAHHUM010000315.1:342954-844783 GCA_036173005.1 Crenichthys baileyi
AGAGTATCATTATCCACATGAAACAAGTCTAGTACTGACATGGGCTGAAGAGCCACTCTGAGAGGAAGAAGCCACTAGCCTAAATGCAACAGAAGACTGATTACTGTTTGCAAATGGATCCAAACGGGTCTTCCAAAGGAACAATAAGTCTATATAAGTTACAAACTGGCTCAAGGAGAGCAAAGTCTAGTTTAGCAGAACCCATCACAAAGTCTTGATCTTATTACCAGTTCTGTCATGAGGAACAAGGAGAATTTCCATAAAACTGTCAAAATCTTGTGGAAGGATATCCAGAATAACTCACCCGAGTAACAGTTTAAATTTCTTTAGCATTTGATAGGATTGCCTTTTATTTAAATGTCTGAATTTAAAGAAACTTATAAAAATCTCTAGAAGCAGTCTCTAATCTGGTATTTGGCAAATAAAAATACTGTTGTACAGATTTTTCTTGGCCATTTCCATACATCTTTAGGGTTTGGACAGCAGCCGATTCCAATTTTGATTTATTCTGGTTTTCATTCCAGGGATCATAACACATCGGAGAGAAAATGTGCGGCAGATTCCTTGGTAGAGGCAGTAGTTAAGACCCATGAGAAATTATTTTTTAAATATTTGAACAAGCAGTGTTTGAGTTTTAGAGAGTTTTTACTGTCTTCAACAGTTCTTGTAGGCAACAGCTCCTTTTGAAACATCTCTGCTTTAAAAACAGCCGTAAGGATCAGTGTTGGTGCAGCGCTGAGAGTCAGATCTCACCTGAAGGCCCGGGGCAGGTGTCTGCTGAGCGCCCTGGTTGAAGAAGGCCATTGGCTGTCTGTAGAAGTCAACCCAGGCATTGTACTCAGGATTGGAACTCTGCTGAGATCCAGGGGCTGTTGTCTGGCCTGAAAAACAAGAAATTAGAAACAAAAAAATATGTTGAAACACCTTTTAAAATGATGAGCTTATATTTGACAGAAAATACCACCAGAAGAACTTACTCCAGGTTTTGTTGTATTCGGGAGCAGTGCTCTGTGATGGATTTTGCTGACCTGCTGGAAGCAGACATATTTAATACATTTCATTTAATTCCTGAATTTCAAACCCCCTTTTTGTTTTTTTTTAAAGATGTCACAGGGTGACCAAATAAAACTAAAATCAATGTATTTTATCAAAAATGAACCAAATGTGATCTAAAATTTGTTGCTGTAGTAAGTAAAAAAAATAAAAAAAAAGCTAGTGCTGGTTGGAAAATATTCCTGAGTGACACTCGCCTAGCTTTTTATAATACTGCTCCCAGTCCATCTGGCCCGTCTGGGATCCATTGTGACCTGAAACCAGACACAGATAACACGTCCAGATTTACTGAGAGTGGTGTTTGGGCTTTCCTGCTCTTCAGCTTCTGCTCCCATCAACCAGTTCGGCTTCCTAATGAATTCCAGTGACGGCAAATGTAAAAATCTGTCGGTATGGGAAGTGCACGGTCAGCCGCAAGGAATGTTCCCCGGCTCATTGCAGGCTGCTAACTATTTAAATCCACTACAGCAACAGGAAACGTAAGAAACTGACCTTTTAGACTATAGCCATTTATTTAGAGCAGTCTTAGTAACAGACTTGTGTATATTTATAGTTAAACATGACTGCCATCCTTTTGAAAAACACTTACTGTGGTCCTGCTGGCCCTGGGGCTGCCATATCTGAAATGTTGTGCCCCATCCTCCAGTCATAAACATCTGAGGTCCACTTAAAAAAAGACAAAACATATTTGACAATCAGTCCTCACAATATCAGCAGATTATTACCCACAGTACATAAAAGTATAAAGTACTTTGCAAAAGGGTTTTAACCCTTGAACTTTTTCACATTCTGTCAAGTCACAACCAAAAACTGAAATGCATTCATTAGGATTTTGTGTGATTGACAAACACAAAGTAGTGCAAAAGATGGTTTTCAAAACATCTTACAAATACAAATATAAAAACTGTGGGCAGTGCCTTTGTATTCAGCACCGTGGGGATGGTGTGTTCAGCTTGATCTAGGTCAAAAGGCTTATTTAGGTCTGATCAGAATCCCTTCCTTTCCATTTAATGGCTTCATTTTAACATTGCCTTTATCTCTTCCATTCAGGCCAGATTTGTATACAATTACCAGTTGTCCTGTCAGAATCTCCCACCTGAGGCGTGGATCTCTGCAGATCCTCCAGAGTTAGCTTCTCTGAACAATGCTGCCCTTGCTCAGCCTGTCAGTTTAGGCGGACGACCAATTCTTGGTAGGGTTCCTGCTGTGCCACGCTCTATCCAGTCCAAACAATGGATTAAACAAAGTTCTAGGATATCTTTTATTAACTTATCCGGACTTAATCTTCTCTACAACTTTATCCTTGAACTTTCTGGTGCCTTCTTTGGCATTTCTGTTGCTGTTTGTTTGCAAATCCTCTCTAACAAACCACTGAGGCCTTCACAGAACAGTTGTATTTATACTAAGAATATGTTAAACACAGATTGACCAACTAAATGATTTCTAAAGCAAACTGGTTGCATTTGATTTTATTTAGGGGTATCAGAGTAAATGGGGCAAATACAAATGCATCAGAAAACCTTGAACCATTCTACTTTACCTTTTTGGACTACTTTGATCTGTCACATAAGATCCCAGGATGATACATTGTAGTTAGTAGTTGCAACGTCAATAAAATGTGGAAAAGTTCATGCGTATTTTTGCATTAAAATGTGAGGAATTGGACCTTACTGTTGAGGAGGAGTAGTTGGCCCTTGGTTATAACCACTCATCCCAAAGTTGCTGTTGCTGCCTATCCCTGGACCCTGAGGAAGACCAAGAAAAGCAGAGGCCAGTGAGAGACCACACTTGTGTTTAAAGGGAGCCAACAGGCAAGGTCAGAGGGCAGGGGCGAGCGCTGATGCACTCCATTAAGTCCATTTGATGGATTCTTCATGTTTAACCTCTGGTGACATCCTGCTGGCCACTAGGACCACAGAAGCCCGGCTCACCCAGGCAATGACATGTGTGCTCATGAATATCAGATCAGACAATAGGACTTTGAATGAGGGGGGGCACCTCGAGTGCCGGGCATAGACCACCTACCCCAATTCTCTCATCGATCAGCTGACGGGCCTTTTCCAACTGCTGAGCGGTACCTCGGATGGAGAAGATCCGGACGTTGGGGTCAGTGTTGGGCGGTGGGTTTCTCTGTAGCTCCACATGGGCACGAGACTGCTCTTTGATGTTTTTTATGGTTTCTCCACCTGAAATGTTGAGGACAAGCTGGTCATTTTTTCAAGCCAACTGGAGACATTGTGGGGCTCAAACCCACTTCTGACTTAACACCGCCCTACATCAAATCAGCCGATGTAGATACCATTGATACTATCCCAATGAACCAGATGGCTTCTCTTCAACTTTTCTTATTTTCTTAACATCCACCCAATGACTTGTGAGAGACTGGTGTGTGAAACATGGATTTCATCATTAAATAGTCTGGTTCCTATCCACCCTCAATGCCAATCTGAAGAAGAAGAAAAAAAAAGGCAAATCAGGTTTTTACCTTTTTTTTTAACCAAGCTGGAAGAAAAAACACTGTAATTGGTGATTAAGGGTACAATGTCTTTGGGTTCAACAGAGTAGAAGTAAATTTTGTTTTTGATGGAAGCCGAATTAACGACAAATTCAGTGGATATCCACAAGAAAGTAAGAATTATGGGCCATCAACTCTAGTAATTACTTCTGAATTAAAATATATCAGAGACAATGCTGATAAATCAAGTGCTTACTGTGCAGTGGCAACTAGGGAAACTAAACTTGAATTAAAAAGTATTGCGAGGTCATACCCAAGTTTCAAATTTCTCTCCGCAAAGTACTTTGTGTCATTTTGATCACATGTGGGGTTCCTCGGGGCTTTGTTGTCGGCTCAGTTTTGTTCAATATCTACATGCACCTCCAAGATCATATTTACTACAACATGTCTTATCAACCCCCAAGTTGATGACACACAACTTTACATCTCTGTCACGACAAGACCACACTCCGTTATACTGAGTAAGTGTATTGATAACAGAAATCAGGGGATGGGGCCACATTTCCACAACCTTCAAGAGGAAAGATGGGGGTTATTGTTCTTGAACTTAAAATATCCAGGTTAGCGGCCAGGACTGTGTTCACTTTGACTAAAAAATACTAAGCTTGCCAGAAACCTTGGTGGAGTAATAGACAAAGACAAATACTAACAACTATTACTATTACCACAGTAGGAAAATGGATCCTATCACACCAGTCCTTATAATGACTTCACTGGCTCCTTGTTTCTTCTTATTGGTTCTCCGAATACACTGAAATTTATTAAAGCTTAAGACCATTCATGTGAGTCTTCTAGACTCTTAGAGAACTGTTTCCTCAGTGTTCCCAGGACCCAAACTAAACAAGAGGGGCAGCATGCTCCTCAACTCTGCAACCAACTCCCAGAAAACCTGAAATATGCCGAAACCATCGGTTCCCATAAACTAGGACTCGAAACGGCTGTGTTCCAGTAAAGGCCAAATATTTTATCTGTTTATTTTATTGTGTCTCAGGTATTTAATAGTTTTTGGGTAAAGCACTTTAAGCTACTTTTTGTGTTAATGGTGCTTTATGAGACTTCCCTATCCCTTCCATTCGCTCAAATACATATGAAGGAATGAAAAAAGGTAGTAGTACCACTTTGATTCACTTTTTCTTTTTCAAATTTTAAAAATTACAAAAATGGCCATAAAAATCCAGCTATAGTCAGTGTATTGCCTGATGGCCAACAGTGTTATTTGCCGTCTCAGAGCAATGCAAATGGTCTGCTATATGGTCTTATTTTTATGGCACGAATGGTTTGGGTTGGACTTCAATATGCTCGCTCACCTCGCTAAATTCCCAGCTTACCTTCAGAAAACCACGGCATGCGTCTCACAACTCATCTACCATTCTCTAGTAACATCCATGCAAATCAGGAAACAAAAGACAACATCTCCTGCACCCCACCCCCTGCTCTTGCATCAGATGCCAGCTTCCCGGCGTGTGGGAAGAGCAATCACACCAGCGGGGAGATGAAATGTAGCAGGCAGGGGAAAAAAAAGACAAAATTGAAGCGTATCCTCCTTTAGGGACATCGTTTGTCTCTTACTTTTTTGCAACATTCTTGACTTCGTGTTGTCCTCTTGTGGGAGGCGAGAGAGAGGGAGGGTGCTTCCCGGGGCTGTCCCAACATCAATTACACATTTGTTCACTTGTGGCTGACACACTGATGACCCTGACTGACCCCTGAATGAAAACGCTCATCTCAGTCCTCTCCTATGGTAGCTTTCTCCTTGCAGCCAACAGACTGCACATGGGCTATTAAGCCATTGTCAACCAAATGAAACTTCTGCCTTAATGAAGCCATTATGATCTCTTCTGGTCAGACAGCAGAGAGCAATGAAGACCCCGACTATTCATTTCATGGACTGGGCTGTAGAGGGGACAGATAATACGGGGCTTATTAATGAGACTGGTTTAGTGAGCTACAGAAAGGAGGGGATATAAAGGAGCAACTGGTGGCAGCATTCAGGGCAAAGCCGAGGAACTGGCTAGCTGCTGGTCTGGAAATAAAAACTTCCTGCGTTGCAGAGGAACATCATCGCGATTTTCTAACATAACATTTCTTCTGTAGCCAGTTTCATCAGAAGCTCTCAATATTTATGCTTACTTAAAAGAACATATTCAGACACATTTAGGCGTGGTGTTTTCAGCACTGCAGAAAATTACCCTACTCATTTATTTTTTGTTGAATGCATTTTGTAAAATAAAACCTACCAGTTGTGAAAAATGTTTTTCAAATCAGTGTTATAAAATATCAGCGCCAACTATTAAAAAATATTGGGTGTTTGAAGGAAAACCCTGAATTGACTGAAACATTAGCTAGTAATACAGATGCACTGATAAGGTTTTTCCAAACCATTTACAATTTCCTTTGAAGTCTGCCTTATTAATCTGGATTGTGACTATTTTTGATTTTAAGATTAAGGATAAAAATAAATATGATTTCTCAGTATCTCTCAAAGTCAATCAAGGCAAAACTGTCCAGTCCTGATTTCTGGCCGACCGATTGAAACAAGTTTGTTTCAACCTTATCAGGACAAACTACTGACTCAACTGTTTTAAGCAAAATAACCAAGTCAACTTTAGGTTTACAGTTGGAGTCAAAAGTTTTGCGGCCAAAAAAAAGGATCTTTTTTTTATTGATTCAGTTTTGATTTGAGTCTAGGCTGATCACCAAAAAGGTGCAATATCACATTAAATTGGCTGTAGGACAAAATGAAGGAAGGACGAATGACATAAAGGCAAACAAACAGCAAGAAGGAAGGAAAGATTAAAGGAAGGAAGGACAAAGGGAAGGAATGAAGGACAAAAAGCAAGAATGAAGGAAGGGCAAATGGCAAGAAGGAAAGATTAACAGGAAGGGACAAAAGGAAGGAAAGAAGGAAAGAGGGAAGGACAGAAGGCAAGGAGAACAGAAGAGAGGACAAAAGGCAAGATGGAAGGAAAGACTGAAGCAAGAAAAGACTGAAGGAAGAACAAAGCAAGAATGAAGGAAGGGACAAAAGGAAGGAAAGAGGGAAGGACAGAAGGGAGGACAAAAGCCAAGAAGGAAGGAAGAATATTTGAAATGAAGAGGCTAAAAGGAAGGACTCAAAGAAGGAAGAAAGGAACAACACTCAAAAACCCCTAAGGAGGGAAGTAGGGAAGGAAGGACACAAGGAGGAAAGGAAGGACATAAGAAGGCTAGAAGAAAGAATAAAACATTTAGGCAATGAAATAAAGTCTGCAAATACAAATATTTTTCCACACACACTCTAATTTTAATTTTCCATACTTATCCAGCCTGAAAAATACTGAAATCAAAACCCTGTTGTTGGCAATGGACAAGGTATTGATAAATACAGGACAGCTGGGCCATTATGATTATAATGAGTTGTTCAATAAAAGCCTTTGAGACTTATGACTTTGTTGTTCACAAAGTTCAGTATACCCAGGGGTGAAAGTAGTTTTTAATTGTTGTTGGTACTCAGGGGCGGAGCTAGAAAGGGGGGCACTGGGGCATATATGCATGCATGCATATATATATATATATATATAAATAAAAAGTTGTGTGTGTGTGTCTTAATTGTTACTCTCATCTGTGGCCCCCTTGAGATCTCTCTCTCTCTTTCAGCAAACTCAAACTAATTAAAACGTATCGATATTTTACTTTACTGTAGGCTGTCTGTAGAATAGATAGAGAGAGAATTTTGTTATAATTATTGTTAAAGAACTAGCATGTATGAAACAATGATAAACCATTTTCTGATGCACTGTAATGTTCTAATGTTCTGCTAGAACACGCAAGCACCAGACAGACCTTTTGCTCTGAACACTGATTTATTAAGGTCGAACAATACCAGAGCAGCTCACACAACACGGTAAAGCCAACACTTTTAGCCCTTCATCAACAACCCCCTCCTTCCAGAAAGCACCCCAACGTTCCTTGTAAACCAAAAACACCCATCGTCAGAGAACAGTAACAGTGCAACAACAATGGACACCTAATATTAATCATTGCAGCATTTACTTAAAAATTCAAACAAGTGGTTTTTTTTTAAACAGAGTTATGTGAAATTTTCAAACTTCAACAATAATAAGGAACATCCAAATCATACCTGAACAATATTCCGACATTCCGTCATGAGCAAAACCCAAGTGGATTTATCCCTCATCAAAACATAACAGCTAAAAGATTTTCCACAGAGGCCTAAAGTAGTTGTCCTCTTCGGAATGTTGCCATGCCAGTTGTTGCATGAGCTGCTCTTCTTCCTTTACCCAGCCAGGTGTTCACATAAGGCATTGGGTCCCATTGCATGCATGTTGGTCCAACTGAGCTGACAAAGAGGAGGTTTGCAGCATTCTTGATTGTCAGTTTGCTCCTGTACTCAGTGATGATATTGTTCATGGTACTGAACCCACACTCACAGTCTGCATTACTTGCTGACAATGTATCCACTGTCACAAGCAACTTCTTCATCTTGTTAGGCATGCTTCTCCCTCCACTTGCCTTGTACTCAATGAATCCAAGATGGGCCTCATGTTCATTCAGGTGTAGGACATGACACAAAGCCCTTACCTCATCTTCTCCATGTCGGGGATTGTCATGGTCCCATTTGTGAGGGTTAAGGACTGTCATTCGATTTAAAAGTCTGCTGTAAGTCTCTTTTCTGTTGGCTGTGACACTTGCCTGTGCTTTGTTAGCTGCAGTTGTAAAGAGTCTGTCTTTCAAACTGTTCCACACCTTGAACAAACTGTGCAGCGTCATTGATGGGAGACCTGCCAACTCTAAAGTGTACTCCCTTAAATTTCATCTCTTCCTCTGCCTGTCTAGCTTCATCTACATGTTGTCCAGGGTATGAACTGAGACTTTCAATGCGTTTGACTTACATTGTCATGATCTCATGGGCCTTTGGGAGTGTGGTCTTCCTGTTCTAAAGAAACTCTGACAAGTTCTTTAGTTCAGTCAGGACATCTGTCATCAGTGCAAGACTTTTTAGGAAATTTACAGAGCACAGCTTAGACTGCAGACCTTGGAATTTAGCCCGCTCTCTGCTGTCCCTTGTCTCATCCTCTGATGCCTCGTGGGAATGCTGTGCCAGTGCTGGATAAGAATGCCAAACTGCAGACTGTCATGTATGAAGAAGCAACCCAGCGGACACTCAACACTCTTCCAATTCTTCTGAGTGTGCAAATCGTGAGCACATTCACTTTGTTCCTGCATATTTGTTGGTGACTGGCTATACAGTGAATATAGGCCGTCAAGGAATGCCTGGAAGTCTTTTGTTCCCCCTGTTGCCTCCAGTGCCTGGTCCACAGCAAGCTCCAGGCTGTGATTAAGGCAGTGCCACAGGACAATGTGTGGAAAGTCATTCTGGAGCAGCTTCCCAACATCTGACTTTACTCCCAGCATCACACTTGCCCCATCACTGCAAAATCCTATAAAAAAACATCCTGCAGCAATTCAATGGTGAAGCCACTCTGGAACAAGCAGTCCATAAGCTTTGATATGAACAGCAGACAGACTCTGTAGTTCCACAAGATCCAGTGGAAAAGCAATGGGCTCCATCTCCCCATCAAGACTGGCTTTCAAAAACACAATTAATGTTGACTTGTGCCCCACACTGGTTGACTCATCAGCTAGCACTGTGATTTTACACTTATTTTCTATAATCTCCCTCAGGAGGTCATCTGTGAAGACACATGATCAATAATTTCAACACAGACAGTTTTGCTGTGGAAAACACGACCTAAATCAGTAGAACTAGCTTCCTGCAGCTCAATCAGACTCTCAAAGTCCGTGAATGGCTTGTTTTTTTTTGGCCACATAATAACGCTGTTCTGAATACCCTGGCAGTAGACTCAAATGCAGACTCCTGACTGGTCGCGTTCATGTGTAGAAGATTGTTTTTCTTTGCTGTTTGAAGAATCTTAATTGCTTCTTTGTGTGCTTGGGAGTTTCTGTGCTTGTGAATTGTTTTGCATAGGGATAAAAGCTGGATAGCTCTTGAATAATTACCAAATTGTGATATATTTCCCTCTGCCCACTGGCTGGCAATACTGACACCACGGGATGCCATGAGACAGACTCTTAACATCACGGCATGGAGTGCATCCCGGTTTTCCATGTTGGGTGAATAACCATTAATTTTTGCTTTTAAACTGATCATATTGATCCTTTGTCCAGACAGAGGGATAATCAGTAGGCCTAGCACCATGACCTGTTTTTTTGTTGTAAAGATCCTGCAGCTTCTACTTCTTCTTCCTGACATGGTGCCTTCTTACCCTGAACCTCAGCTTGCTCAAAATCTTCATCAGCTGTTTTTCTGATTTTCTGGGGTAACTTTCCATCTTCAGTTTCCGTCTTTTCTTTTGAACAAAGAAGTTATTGTTCTCTGCATTGTGGTCAAGTTTTGATTTCATTTAAATAAAAACTTTGAAAGTTCGGTTGTTTTCGTGGTTTTTATTTAAAAGTCTGTAGATGGTAAGAGATTTATTGTTCGTCCTGTCCTAATGCAAGCGGCGTTTTTTTATGTCTGTGCACCACCTTTGTAAAATCTCCCAGCCCATTAAATCGAACGCACCAATCTCCTTGGCAACCGCTCTGTTTTGGAGGCAAGGGCGCATGTGCTCTCGTGTAGTATATCTGAACTCTCTGGTCATAAGCGTTGTTTTCGAGCTGTACTGTGTTGTTGTAATTCAGCAAAATAACATGAAACACAACTAGTTACTCTCCCTTTGCTTTTATAACTGGGGTATTTAGCAGCGAGCAGAGAGACATTGAACGTAGCGTTGCTCGTTTTAAAGGTTGGCCGTTCACAAAAGCCTCGAGCTCCGAGGGGAGAGAAGTTAAGCAAGAGCATTGAGGCTCCAGCATAGCAGAACAGTTCAGAAACTATCTAGATTGAGGAGAAAATAGCTACATTTATAAACAGATTAAGTCGTGTTTTAGACTGCCTATTGGTAGTGGATCTGATCATCTTTGTGTGCTCGTGAAGTTTTGCAGCCATAACTGGTTCTGGATGACGGCTTCATAGCAGACAGCCGTTCTTCCCTCTTCCCGGTACTGTGTACCGGCGCAGAATCTTTTAGTCCGGCTCACTTTCACCCCTGACTATACCACATAATCATCTGACAAAAACATCCAACATCGAGGCAGCAGATTGTGAAATATCAAAACTTTTGACTAAGACTGTGTATGTTTTATGTGTGAAAAATATCTGTATGTAAGTGGAAAGATACCTGCTAACACTGAAGTCATGGTTATAATAAAGTCTGAGCAGATTAGTGGGTGGCAGGATTTATCAAGCTCTCTGTGACTGTGTGTGTGTGTGTGTGTGTGTATGTGTGTGTGTATAAGGTCAAAAGCGAGGAGCAACAGGCTGCATATGGCATCGTAAAGATATTAATCACCGCACCCTTTAAGGGGTGGCTGACAGCACCCAGACCCACCGCCATCTCCACCATATTGCCTCACTTCATATGCTAATGCAGAGAGCGGGGGACGCAACGCCCAGGTTTATTTGTTTCCCTCGCTCCACTACAAGCACAAAAGCCACTTGACATTTCTATTGCCATGTTTTTATCTAAGGTAAAGAGGCTCCCTCCGAACCGCCCACTGCTGCACACACACACACTAAGGCAACATGCATACCACCATACAACACGCACATGCACGCACAGCTCCTTCCAATGTAGTGGTCAATGACTTTTAAATAGCTGCCAATAGAGTGGGCATGAATAGCCAATAAGCTAATTCCTCCTATTCATTCCCTCGCTGCACTCTATTGGACTGAAAGACCCTCATTAGATGCCAGGCAGCCTTCCACATGATTGAGGGCTGTTATTATGCACCTTTAACAATTAATGTCACATTACACGCATTATCCCCGTCATTAAGCCCTTAGTGAAGCCAATGAATACCACTTGTGCTATATACATGAGCCCAAAGGGGAGAATGGGGGGGTGGTCACACCTCCCGTCTTCTCATCAGTTTCACGAAGTCAAACAGCAAACGGCATCCAGGTATTGAAAGACAAGAAGCAATCTGTTGTATTAGATTCACTTTTAATACGAAGCCTTGTATTAAAAGCTCCTTATTCTTTCTTTAGAAATTCATTGGGTCACTATGCAGAACATCCATCTACGTCAAATCATTTTTTTGCTTTCTACAAGTAAATAGGTCTGGAGCATACATGTAAAGCATGTTTAAAGCAGTTTACGAAGGAGTATCAGCATGTTCTCTACCTTTGCCAATCACCAGGCCACACTTATCAGCAGGTACAGCATATGTGACCTCCTGCAGACCTCCAGGTCCTCCCATGTTGCCCTCACTGCGCCCTCGACGGCCCATGATGCCGAATCCATCCCGCTCCTATTGGAAGGAAACCAGGAAAAAAACACAATTAAAACGATGACAAGTGCAGAAATTCTGACACAACCAATCACATAAGCTCAGTAACCGTTTTATATCTTGTATCGCTACTCATATTAGACTGTTCCTTTAAAAGAGCCTTGCAAAAGTATTTACAGCCCTTGATTTTTCCCCCACATTTTGTCACATTACATCCACAAACTTCAATGTATTTTTTGGGATTTTATCTGACAGACCAACACAAAGATGCACATATTTGTTAAGTGAAAACAAAATAAAGGCGTTTCAAATTTTTCTACCAGTAAAAGTCTGAAAAATGTCACTTATTGTCAATGAACCCTCCTCAGTCTATATATTGTAGACACGACGGGGCGTGTCTCTACCAGCTAGCCAGTGGAAGTCAAAGCGGACATCTGCCAAACCACGTCCACGGTGTGATACAACAACTATTGAGAGGTGTATTCCCCTTCTTCGTCCCTAGTGTGGTTAAAATGACTTTATATACCACCTTCTTTTCCATTTGTTTTTCCAAAGCTGCAATCCAAATTAGCTCTTCCTCTTCACCCAATGACTATTTAGGAATTTGTCACCAGAAATGTAGGAAAATGCTACACACAACCACAAAAAACCTCAAATGTCCGGGGACAGTGTGTGCGGAGTCCGCGCTGCTCTCGCTACGCCTGACTCTGTGGGAGCCTTGATGGTTTTCATTCAACAATAGCTTTCACCCTCTCATTAAGGACAGATGTGTTGAACGCAAACCTAACAGTGTTGCTGGCAAATTGTCCAACCTGAGCTGTGGGTCTCTGCAGCTCCTCCAAAGCTACCATGAGCCTCTTTTTGTCCCTTTTCCACTGGCTCGTTTTAGGTGGCGCGGCTCCACTCTACTCGGATTTGCTTTACTCAGTTTGGTACCAGTTGTGTTTCCATTGACCCACTGGTGGCTGAAGCTCCGCCTCCAGCCGTCAGTGTAGTGCGGTGCTGCTATTAACGTTACTGTGTGACATTGTCACACTAAAGTAATCTGCGCGAAATGTTAAAAATAATTAAATAGAAAATATAAACAAACTAAATAATGTGCGGCGCCCGGGGAGCATTCAGGGGCTAAGGGTCTTGCTCAGTGACCCAGAGTGGCAGGCTGTCAGATTTGAACCAGGGTACTTGTGGCCGCAGCCTTATGTCCTGCTCTCTAACCACTAGGCCACCATTCCCCCTTATAAAAGCATGCATGCTCAGTATGAGGGATTGCTGCAAAGTCAACGCCAGTGACTCTCCACTGTCTCTACATGCTCATCCGGGAGGAGTGAATGCTGCAAGTCACTGACTGGATGCAATCTGCTGGGTTTCCTTAGATAGAAAAACGTTTTATCCAATTTGAATAAAAACTAACTGACTGTACTTTTCAATTGTTAGGATTAATTGGAATGTATGTACCTGACTGTTGTGAAGTGCCTCGTGACGACATGTGTTGTGAATTGGTGCTATATAAATAAAACTGAATTGAATTGAAAAAAAATTAAAATAAGTCTCGGGGGTTCTGATGTGAGGGGGGTGTGGCAGGAGAAGCAGAGAGGAGAGACACCGCTGTCTGGATGGTGAAGCTGTAAAGTTTGTCCGAAGAAGTGAACATTCTAGGGCCTGGACTTTAACCGTGGACTTTTGACCACGGTGAAGTTAGTTTTCTGTTGGATATTCGAGTTCCACGGATTCAGTCGGACTTCCTCCCATTTGATCCGATGCAGGCAGTCTGATTACTCCTCCTGCAGACGCTGGTTCACTTAAGGGCCATTAATACATTTCTGAACCAAACACGCTGTTACGTGGTGGTATTGTTTAGTGTGTTTTGGGAGAAATGTTTGAGCGTCTGAACAGCTGATTTTATGTGTGATCATCTGAAATGGATGTTATTAAATACAACACACCGCCTGCATGTAATTCAGAATGCTGACGTTTCCCTTTTTAGTAACATATTTTGAATGAGGTCCAAATTAGGTCCTTAATATTATTGTAGTCACTCTTGAGTTCATTAACTTTTCCCTGCACCATCTCATCGAAAACATTCTCATTTCTCCTGGTTCCGTGGCCAATCAGTGAACAGCAGTCTGTTCACGTCGCATGTAGTCCCGACTCAGCCCCAGTTGGACCTGCTCAGGAGCAGGGACCAAAGAAAACCGAACGTTCTCTTTGCCCGGCCTGTCAGTTCAGGAGGACGACCACATCTTGGTAGGTATGCAGTTGTGCCATACGGTTTCCATTATCAGATGATTGATTAAAAAGTGCTTCATGAGATGTTCAAAAGGTTGAAATATCAATCTATCCTATAAGCTTTTAATTTGTCCACAACTTTATCCTTGATCCATCGGGTGTGTTCCTTGGTCTTTATGATGCCATTTGTTCACTAATGTTCTCTAACAAACCTCTGAGGTGTACACAGAACAGCTGGATTTATACAGAGATCAAACTACAAACACAGGTGAACTTTATCTAGTAACTCAGTGACTTCTGAAGGCAACCATTTTTTCCATCCTGGGGTGAGTGGAGGGGGCGGAACACAAGATATGCCACATGTTTGAGATTATTATTTGGAAAACATTTTAGATTGAGTGACAAAATGTGAAAAAGATTAAAACTTCTGCAAGGCACATCATCAAACATCAGCCCTGAACCGATGGAATCTCTTTTTTAATAAACTCTTAGAATAGTTTTATGTTTTATTGGTTTGTATTGAGCTACAAGGTGGCAAAACAAACCTGAGCAGTCTGGACCAATTCGTTGATGAGATGGGCTGCGTGATGGCAGTGGTCTGGCTGACCCATCACCTGAGCAACACGGTCAGGACTGATGCCATCATCTGAACATAGTAAAAAACAACAACACACTGGCTCTTTAACTGCTCTAAATATCTTCCTAAACAGGAGGCGTTTAATGTAGCGGGAAAGGGTAAAACCATTTGTTAATGAGATTTTATGGTAGCAGAAAAAAAAAAGATGACTTATGATTACTTTTGTCAATCTTTGAGCTGACCTTGTTTAAACTGGATCCTGACGCCAGCATCGTTCTGAATCTTCTTGATCATTTCTCCATTCCTGCCAATGATGATGCCAACAGCAAATCTAGGCACAACTACCTGAAAAACAACACAGATAATTCAGCAGAAATAAATGAAAAACAATGGCCACTTCCAAACTGGATAAACGTAGAGAAACTCTTACGTCCAGACTGCTTCCACCCATTTTGGTGCCAAAGTCCAACCTGCCAGCCCTGAAGTCACCTTGGTCTTTGTCTCTAATGAGTTTCACCACAAGTTCACGTGCTTGCTAAAAAACCCCAAAAAAAACAACAAAAAACTAATTCTCTGAATACAAATTAAAGATAAAATTCAACCATAATGCATAAAACTTTTAAAACCTCGAACAGGAAGGACAGCAGCCAATGATTGTCGTCTCTGGAACTGACCTGCACTTTGTGGGGATCCCCACTGATTCTGAGGGGCTTGTCTGCTCCAGTGGGCATGGGGTCATCCTGGATCATTATCATCTGGACTCCGGTTCTCTCCTGCAGGGGTTAAAAGCAGACAGCAGCAAACCACTACAGTTATCAGGGGCAAAAAACCCTTCTCATAGCAAAGAAACTCTAAAGGCGAAACGTGTTTCTTTCTGTCACCTGAACATTTAAAGCAAAGTGGGAAGTTGTTGAAAGGAAATACAAATGTGGACCAAGTAAGATGCAAAATGAACCAGTGAACAGCTGAAAAAGGAAAGAAAAAAGAAAGACAAGAATGGGAGGACATAATGAAGGAAGGACAGAGACAGAAAGTGGTACAGAAGTAAGGAAACAAGAAAGAAAGACAAAAACTGAGCAAGGACATTAGAAAAAAGAAATATGGTGAGAGGGAGGAAGGACACAAGGAAGTATATGAATAAGGAACTAAAGAAGGACGCAAAGCAGGAAAGACAACATTTGGACAATGGAAGAAATTAAGTCTTAGAATACAACTATTTCTTCATTTTCTTTTTCATTACATGTTTTCATCTGAAAAATACTAAAATCATACTTTTCCAGAATTTTACAGACTGCCAAAGGAACTTTAATTATCTAAGCAGGTTATTATCATAATTATTACTACTGGCAATTATTATAAGTAATTAACACAATCCCCGTGAAGTCAATAAGATTTGGAGAATTTTATGACAGTTAAAATGGAGTGGGGCAAAAGTAGGATCAGAGAAGAATACAGAAGATTAACTGAGGCAAAATGATCAAGGTCTTTGAGCCGCATGTCTTATCAAATGGTTACATTTTATCTTTTCATAAAAGCTGATTTCAATTTAACCCAATTAAGGTTGATGTTGGTGTTTTGGTTTTATTAAAAACATATCTATCGGCCAAATCAGCCAGTTTTCTCTTGGATCAGTAATCGGAGACTGAAATTTCTTTCCTCTTTAGCCTGCAGATCAGAACAGCATCTTGTTTCACACATTTTTTCTAGTAAAAATCTTACAAATAAGCTTAAAACACATAAATGTGGATAATGTTTTTCAGCTGCGGCACAATTTTAAATTTGATGAGTGTTTGTCATATTTATTTGTTGAATTTAAACAAAGTTTTCAGAAACAGGCTGGGATATGCTATAGCCTTTGGAAAAACAAAAATGGGAAAAGGGCCACAATTTAGAACAGGCGTGTCAGACCTCAAAGAAAACCGAAAATCATCCAGTAAAACCCGATTGGTGCATCTCTATTCGTCACATATTTGCATTAGAATTAGTGACGTGTATAAATAGTAACTCAAATGATCACTTTACTGTCGCTTTTCCAATTTGTCTTTTGTCTACATTGTTTCCTGTAGTTTACTCACACCGATGAAAGAGTTAGGACGATGAGAGTGACTGAACGCTCCAACACTGATCATTTTATCATCTTAGTGTCCTGTAAGAGCTGCATTTCTAGGGCAGCCTATAAGCAGACCTGCAGTTGTTTAATGGTCTCTCCTCCCTTGCCGATGACCAGGCCCACTTTGTTGGCAGGGATGAGGATCTGCTGAATGGAGCTGTTGCCGTCCATGTCGTTGTGGAAACCGGGTCCGTACCGGCACTGCTCCACAATCTCACTCAGCAGCCTCTTTGCCTGCCTGCCGAACGGAATAACATCGGTTAGAAGAATCAAACAAAAACCAAGTGAGCCACAATTTATAGCGTCAACAGCAGGTTTGACTTCTTTCACAACATTGATATAAACATTTTTTTTTAAAACATGTCCAGACTCACTCAATGTTCTCTGGGTTCCCAGTCAGAGTACAGGGTCTGTCCAACATGCCACCACTGTCTGCGATAAAACAGAACAAACTGAAATCACAGTATAGTCACTGTAAAAGTCAGGAAATTGCTGTCCATGGCCTGAAAAAGCAAAAAGGTACCAGAAAAGAAACTTAACCTGTACTTAGGGGACTGACTGGTTTTAATGCTGCCATTCAGATGAACCTGTTCTGGTTTAAACAGGTTCATTTGTCCCAAGTTGCTTCATATTCTAAACTACAGATGATCAAATTGAGAACAATTTCCTAAAAACTTCAACTTGACTGGATGCTGCAAAATAAATCCTAATAAAAACTTAAATAATCATACAACATGTTTTAGAATCTGTCAGAAATACAAAATAACTCCTTTCAGGTTTGAATAATGTAATCATTTTAGTTTTTCTGGTGGCTGCTTTTCAATGTTTTGGATCTCGTTATGCCTGCCACTTGTGAATTATCTGACTTTTGTCAAAACTATCCAATAATCGTTCAAGTTGAAGCATTTTTATTAAATCATGTATACAAGGAAGAAGATCTTTAAAGGTAAATCTGATATCATTTGATTATTGCATGTCTCAAATAAATATATAGGTGTGAATGAACAAGCCATCAAGACATGACTGGATAGGAAACATTCAGCATGGGCGTAAAAAACAGTTAAAAGGGTAGTAAACAATAACTTGAAACAAAATATAACTGTTATTTGTAGGCCTGCACGATATTAGGGAAATACATAATTGCGATAGTATAACTAAAAATTACAATAATGATTTTCCTGACCCCTTTCTGTCTTGACCGTTATATAATTAGGTGTGGGCATAAAAGACAGCCTGAGTCTATCCAGTTGCTCAAGTAATTAGCGTATATGCAGAGGTCTACATGCCTGACACTGGAGATATAATACCCGACCAAATATTATGTCCAAGCAGTCCTTTTGACTGCGATTTTGCATTCACTGACATCGTGATGACGACTCGAAATAAAACCCAGCTCTAGCTGTTAATAAAAAAAACTAAGTAGGGGTCTTTGTTGACTGACATGAGTATTTTGCCTGAACCTGCTTGAATAAAAGCCAGTTGGAAAGAACCCATTACTGTTTTGAGCTTCTTGGTTATTATTATTATTTTATTAGCAATTTTAAGAGGCTTTAATAACATGTTATATTCATCCCTCAATTTTAAATTAGCCTTTATTTAGATTTAATGAATAACTAGAATGCAATAAATTCATTTTGTGCCCTCCTACTTTGCATCCCCCCCCCCAGTCTTTCCAAATCTACTATAATTCCACCAGTTATTTATTGTTAGTTATTATTTGTTCAGCTGCAACTAACGAGATCTGTTGACCATTTGTCGATTAACTGATTAATAACGGATAGCAAAAGGTGCTTAATGGGAGATTTATTTACAGAATTTGAGCCAGGTGAAGCTAAAACTACACCACTTGAGGAGTTCTGGATAGAGGATATTTACAGACAAAGGTTTTTCATCTTAAATGTAAAATGTATTTATTTTGTACAGATTTGGCTTAATTACTGCAGAGCGGGTTGTTCTTTCAGCAAATGGCCTGTTTTAGAGTCTGTATACTCCAGTTATCGATTATTCGATTAACATATTAGTTGATCATTTCAATAAATCGATTAATCCGATTGTTTCAGCCATACTTATTTGCATATTTATTTTTAATTTGTGTTTGACTGCTTTATTACATTTTTTTATTTTTACAAAAACCAACTTTACTCATTTTTATTCTTCTAGAAAGTGTGATAAATATTTACAATATGTACTTTTTTGACCCATTTCTCATCGTCTATTTTTAATGCATATTTCACTTTTCATTCTTCAGTGTTAACTTATTGATAAAGAGCGGAAATGTGACAATCCGGCTCCTGTCTGGTCTAAAAAGACCGATTCATGTGTCTCTTGGGGCCCTTTTAACCTCCTTTGCCAGATGTTTGTTTTTGGCAGGATGGTGCCGGCTGCTTTTAATCTTGTAAAACATTTTGTGCTGCATAACATTGTGCAACAGGTTCTTTACAAACAAATCTTGTTGTTTTTCTCTTTTTTGCGATTTATTTATCAGACCTACCTGAAGCGATCTGGATCTTGCATCCTGATTCCTGCTGTATTCTTGAAATCTGCTCTCCTCCTTTTCCAATAACTATAATGAAGAAGGGAAACTGAGTCTTTCTGAATTTATACAAAGACCTCATTTGTGATCAAAAATGAGCAGAAGGTGAGTTAATAAGAGTGTGTTAAGAGTTGATGTAAAGAACTTGAGGGTTACTTACTGAATCCCACCATCTTGTCAGGCACATTAAAATCTTCTGTTGTAAAAGCCCTGTAACACAAACTGCAAGCATGGGTAGAGCTGAAAGTCAAATTTGTACATGCTGATCCATGTGAGTAATTTACTTGTGGTTTAGCTCTGTTAATATCTGCTTTATTTGAATTTCCCAACCCTAATGACCCCTGCTTAAAAAATCTCATTCAGAATTTTTCTAAATTTACACTTAAGCTTCAGAACAAGTTTACCATTAAAAAAGTGCAACGTCTACAATAAACCTCTAAGATATCAATGTCTTGTTTTGTCAACGCATGGCCAACAAATAAACCTAAAATGTACTAAAAGCAACCAGGAATTGTCTGCTCACCTTTGATGTACCAATGCACCAAGATGGTTTCCTACTGAGGGAAAAAATAATAATTAAAAGGCAATTTAAATGAGATCTATATCTATTAATTGTGGCAAAAAATGTAAGGAAAATTTAAGGAAACGCGATAGCTGACCACAAAAAAAAATAAAATTGAAAAACTGATTCAATGCTGGGAGAAATGGGAGCAGATGGTCATGAAGCTGCCAATCCTAGATGTCTACTACTGACCCACAGCAGGGAGCTTTCACCGGCATGGAAATAAGACCCGGAGGTGCATGAATGAGCGTTTCAATCAGAGCTGCTCTGAAAGAGAGGCAGCCGCCGGGTCAGTGACTGCTGGTCCTGAATTGAATTTTTGACAGGTAGAATCAAGCAAGGGTCCTGCAGGGTCACTGGAGGATGTGCAGCCATGGACGTGAGGACCTCAACTGATATCTTATGGGTTCAATCAATTTTATGGCTGTTTGCACTGATTTCACTTCTTTTGGAAAAGCGCCGGGGTTAAAGCTCGAGAACAGAACAGCTATGAATACAAAAAAGGGAGGTGTACAAACCTCATACAAGGACAAAACTGGTCAGACAAAAAAAAATTGGGAGTACCTTTATACATGTTTTAAAATTAGACACAGAAAGCCAGCTGCAGCGCTAGAAAGTCACCATGTCTGTCAATTCCCTCATGCAAAGGGACAACCTTGACGTAAGAAAAGTGGGGACGAAGTCCCACAAACAACAGTGCATCAAACAAACTCAAAGTTGAATTGCATACAATTTTCCTATTCGTGCATTCAAGGCTGAACTATCTTACAAACAACTGTGACAAGATAAGAGGAGGACGGCGTAAATCACTAGTTCTTCCACTTTGTGAAAATAAAATGGATCAAATGTTTGTAGTGAGTGACTAAAATCAGCAGAATGATTTCGTCCACTACAGTGTTTTGAGCTTTAAGTATCTGAACAAACAACATGGCTTTCACTTCAGATTATAGTCTACCTCCAACATGTAGTAGCAAATAATCAACTCACAAAAACGTCAGTGGGTTAGATTACTTTTTTTAGTTCAGGCCATGAAAAAAAACTACTTAATCGTAAGCAAAGACATACAGATAACCTTTTTTCATAAAATAATCACTCCACTAAGAGCCAGTTCTTCATTTATCAGGACTCCAAAACCGATCCAGGAAATCTCAAGCCATACTGAATACTCAATTTAAAACTTTGGCTCAGTACATGAGATATGTCTATTGGATGGGACCAGGGTCAGTTTGAAATGCAAAAATCTGATCTTATCCCAGTAGTTGAACGTACCACAGCTAAGTACCACCAGAGCACAAAAACAACGTTCTTTAATAGGGCGTAACAATTCATCCAGCTCAGGAGAAGAGACAATACACAACAGTGAGTTCACAGAAATAGAGTAAAGACTTTAGAAATCATAAATGTTCAAATGTCTATAATCAACATACAATAATTCAGCCCAGCTCTGACTGGTCCACATATTGAAATTCTGATCTTGTACCACAAGAACTCATCACACTCCTACTCTTCAGTGTGGACCAGGTTACTGAAGGGACCAGAATCAAAAGTGAGTGATTTTCAGAATCAGTGAAGGGTTTAAATATTAATTAAGTAACATGAGGCCTACCTCCATTGTCTAGAGAACGTTTTTGGCCCCCGAAGCCGTAGAGGGAGGGGTCTATGACTGGACACGAACTGTTCATGTTGGGCATCTGGTCTCCTCCCATCTTGGCTGCCATCTGGAGACAAAAACAGTGGGAAAGGATGGAACAAGTGGTTCGGTTACGATATTCTCTTCATGCAACCATTTCTCAGAAATAATCCTGAACATCCCTTTAGTAAAAAAAAAAAAAAAAACATTAGTCAACCTTCTTTTTCTTGCTTAGGTAAAGACTTGTATTAGGACACTTTGCTCTGAATGCAGATGTTTTTGACAACGGGCTAAAATGCAAGTTCTGTAGCTTTTCTCCACAACAAGTACTGGAAATAAAAAAATAAAAAAATCACTACTAAATCACAAAGAAAAGATCACTTGTTGTGTGATGAGTAACTTGATGAGTGGCTTCTTACACAGGCAAAACACAGCAAAAGGTGGGGTGAGAGACCCCATTAAATATATTTACCACACTCATATTAGGTACGTTCTTTGTCTGCACACGCCAACAATATGATCTGATAACTTAGGTCTACTTTAGTAAAATATGGGGCAACAAATTACACAAAAATGTCTCTTTCTTTATACAATAGAAATCACCAACACGTTCAATGAACTGTTTTGGAACTTTGAAAAACTAAACCTAGGTTGCAAATATGATTATATAAAGGCAAATGGCAAACATATAGTCAAAGTATACACAAATATCTCCCATAAAAATTTACATTTATAGAGTGTTTTTTTTTTTTACCATCTTGTCAGCTGCAACCAAGTTATACAGAGAGCCATCAGTGCTTAAGTCCCAAATGGCTACTTTAAGTATTCTTAACAGTGAAAAAATAACATAGGTAAAACTGTGATGTATTCACACTTTATACAACGATTTCCAATTACATACAACAGGTCACTGTTTTTGTTTTTGCAAAAATAAAGCAAAAATCAGAAAAAACGGCAGGAAAATCAGTGCCGTCTCCTCATTAAAATGACAGATTTTACTCAAGTAGGGAAAAAAATGCTGACCAACTAATTTCTATATGTAGCGATTTTCATCATCACATAGAGCGATATCGGCTGATTCAATTACTTTTTTCCACTTTGTAAAATGACAAAACAAGAGCTGCAAAGCATTTCCGGACCACGTCATCCGTTTACCGGACTGATAAACACTTTCCTATTATCAAATCAAGGCCATAATAACTCCAGTTATACTAGTCTATCACCGTCAGATAAAAACTGGGTGTACAATACAAATCTGCACTTTTGGGTGAGGTCGACATCAGCACTCCAGGTGACCTAGTTTTTCCTGTTACGTTGTTATAAAAACATGAGATCTGATTACCTTGGAGTGACTGTAGCATCCTAAGGGTGACATCTATAACAAACTGCTTGTCTCTTGTTAAATAAATATGCCACTAATTAGCACCACTCTTTAATATAACTGAGCTAGCAAGGCAGTCATAAAACATTAAGGCAATTGATTTTGTAAAGAGTCCTGAAACTCTGCAAATAATGATTATGAGCAGCAAAATGGTGACTATATTCTACTTAAAACCTACATCACGGCACATCTTGGGATGAAAACATACTGGGACGACCTGCATTGGTTCTGACCATTAGCACAAACAGAACAAGTTATTTTAGAAGCGTGTTCAGATCTCTGGGTTTTAGCTGTGGGTAATTTCTTCAGAAGCAGCGTGTGGATTGCTGGGTGCCATACAGCTGAAAGTCTTTGGGTTATAATGAATCAAATAAATCCAATTAAATTACTGTTCTTTTTCTATTTGGTGTTTTGTCAATCAAATTCCCACAGCCGGCAGAATGAAAGGTTTTATACTTTTCCACAAACTGCAATAAATCTATAAATGTGTGGCTCATTCCAAGTAAGAAAAGTAGCTTACGGGTTTAAACTTGTAGTACAAAAAGTTATATTTAGTAAATTAGAATATTACTGAGAGGTTAACCCATGTCAGTCACTCAGTTCACCAAGTTAAACACAGAGATTTACACTCTTTATTTCTGTTAATTATGATTATCTACTACAGCTAATGAAAACATGACATTAATATATATATAAACATTTTAAATTGAACAGGGCTGAAACAATCGGATTAATCGCTTATTCAAATAACCGTCAACTGGAGTATGCAGACTCTAAAACATGCCATTTGTTGAAAGAACAACCCACTCAGAGGAGTAATTGACATTAAAGATGAAAAACTTTTGTCGGTAAATATGCTCTATCCAGAACTCCTCAAGTGGCGTAGCTTTAGCCTCACCTGGTTCAAAGTCTGTGAAAAAAACACTTATAAAGCACCTTTTGTTATCAGATTATTAATCGATTAATTGAAAAGATAGACGACAGATTAATCAATTAGCAAAATAATCATTAGTTGCAGCCCTAAAATACAGAAATGCACCTTTAAACAGGTATGTCTAATATCTACTTAAAGGCTGTTATTTTTAAAGGCTACCTTTAATCTGCCAACGCAATGGAGCTCACTGGAACGCATATCATAACTGTTCCTAAATTACCAACGTTTATACTTCTTCCTACACCCTATTAATACAAAAACAACAAAAAAGTAATTTATTTAGATGAAAAGCTGCATTGTTTTTATTTTATTTTCTTTGCCAGATTAATTTGGTCATTTTCGCACCAGAAATGATTTTTCAAATGTTCAAAATAAACATTTCTCAGTAATTGTCCGAATCAGTCACCAATTTTCTAAAATAAGGAATAGTGGCAGCTCTTTTTATTTACTTCGCTCATGTTTCGCTGCTGATAGAAACGTGTATAACTCCATACAAAAGAAGACGAAGACTCCACAAAGCATGCAGTTACTTGCATTACAGCTTACATAAAAATACATCTTTCAAAATGAACCACTTGCAAATATGAAGTTGATTCTCACATCGTGGGATGATGGACATTTAAATCTTCTGCGTGAGAGCGCTTTTCTATTCTGCCTTAATCTGTCACCTTTCCTTTCACGCTAAAGTATAGCATTTCAGAAAATTACACTAAATTGACATGTGTGCTTGCCTGGAATGTTTTTTTCACAATATGAAAATATGCTCATGGAAATTAGAGTCTACCATCACCTTCAGGGACGATTATCTACTTCAGAAAGCCACTGGTGGACGTGAAGCTGCAATAGAAATAAGGAGGCATAAAAGGAAGCAGGTGTGAGGTTGTTGTTACGAAGGCGTCTCTGAAGCCACGGACCCATCAAGCAAATGTTAAAGCACTCCAGATTAGGTCAATACTTACACAATTCTGTTTTTCCTCTTGGTTAAATTAGAGCATTTGTTTGCTGCAGCCACCAGACATATTTCCAAACATCTGGGTATTTGAGCATATGCTTTTATCAATTTTTGTTTCAAAGTGGCAACTGTTGCCACAGCATTTGTGCACGCATTGCATGGTCCAAGAAGGAGCATAGACTGAATGTTCAACCACACTATCCTGGTTTCATTTCCTCATCCATCCTCTGCGAGCTGTCATGCTTCAACTCCAAAGCTCATTTTTGTCTCCACAGTAAGGATACAAATGTCATCTGTCAGATGATGCATGAGAAAAACAGAACAACAAAGACAATCTTCTGAACTTAAATTCACGATGCGTTTTTTTGTAAATTTACCTCCTATAAAATGGAACAAACTGTAGATTTTTTTTTTGTCGTTGGGATGATGACTATTCATGGTTTGGGTAACTAGCACTTTACAATATAATTGTTCCAAATCTGCTCCAATCACAGCTTCCAGCTTAGTCTTAAATCTGATGAATTTTGCAGTAAAATGTTTGCTCCAAGTCCAAAAGCCTAGCTGTCCACTGAGACCACTGAGTAAGTAATCATCACTGGACTTTATGAGCTTCCCAAGGTAGTTTGCAAGGCAGCGTGCTGAACGTAACCCTTAAATTTGTAGGTTTTTAAAAGCTGTTTAGGTTTTATAATTTAAAGTAAAAATACGTAAACTCACAAGTTAGGTCACAATGTGGAAAAGCATTCTTCAATGATATACACTGTTCTGCATTACTACAATCTAAATGGTTAAAAGTGTGACAACAACACTTGTTACACATGGGAGTCACCTAATAGACAAGATCTGGACTTGGACCACTGTAAAAAACAGGAAGCGCAATGGCAAAATCTTTCAGCCTCTCCAGCTTTGGGTTTTAAATGTCAGTCACTTTCGGCAGCTGATCCTCAAGCAGGAAGGTAGCTGCTGTAAGTGCATCTGTGGTAACACACAACACCACACAAGCAAGTATAAATAATCATAATAACATGGTCTGCACTTCCTACTTTAGTCTTGCGCTACATTATTGTCATATGATACTACGAAACCTAATATGGCTCGTTTCTCTATAGCAGTAGTTCCCATACTTCACCTAAAAAAAAAACAACAGCAGCAGCAGACTCATGGCCGCAACTGGCCTTGTTTGAATCAAGACAACTTTGACAATAAGCAAATGATGGAACAAAACAGTGTATTTCACGACCACCTGTTTGATTTTTTTAAATCACCAGGCGTTAGAAGACCAAGGGCACTTTTCAAAAACAACATAGCAGAAAGCAGTTATTAAAAAACTAAAAATAAGCTTTTTTTTATAACAAAGAAAACAACAGAACTGAAATATAAAACTATTTTTAGCATTTTATATTGCCAAACAGCATGCAACATTACCAGAAAAAATGTATCGGATTAATCGTGATTAATCAATTATTTCAATAACCGTCAACTAATTTAGTGATCGAATAATCGCTGGATTATACAGACTCTAAAACATGCCATTTGCTGAAATAACCCACTCAGAGCAGTAATTAGGCCAACAGTGCACAAAAAAAATATATACATTTTGCATTTAAGATGAAAAACCTTTGCCTGTAAATATACTCGATTCACAACTCAAGTGGCGTAGCTTTAGCTTCACCTGGTTCAAATTCTGGAAAACAATTTCCTATTAAGCACATTTTGCTATCCACTTTAAAAAAAAAATAGGTGACAGACAGATTAATTGACCAGCAAAGTAATCGTGCAGCATAGTCAGTCGGTCATTTTCTACTGCTTATTCCATAGTGGGTCGCAGGGGAGCTGGTGCCTATCTCCAGCAGTCTATGGGCGAGAGGCGGGGTACACCCTGGACAGGTCGCCAATCCATCGCAGGGCAACAGACAAACAACCATGCACACACTCATTCACACACCTAAGGCCAATTTAGAGAGACCAATTAACCTAAGAGGCATGTCTTTGGACTGTGGGAGGAAGCCGGAGTATCCGGAGAGAAACCACGCATGCATGGGGAGAACATGCAAACTCCATGCTGCAAGGCTATAGTGCTACCAACTGCGCCACCATGCAGTCTTAGTATATTCCCTGCATAATGTAAATCCTTACCCGTTTTAAAAAACAGAGTCCTTCTGTTATCTGCCAAAAGGTCTCGCTCTTTCGCAGCCTGAATTATCCGCAAACATGTTGTGGAAAATACAGTTTCCTTTTAAATAGCTTCTTATTACAGTATTGTTGTCAGCTGTTGTGCCGTCACTGGTTTGTAAAGAATAGCATTTACATAAGGGAACAGTCGGGTCAGATCTAGCCAAAAATCCTCCGATTTCAGTCAACAGCTAATTTCTTGATGCATCTCCATCTCCAATTTTAAAACCAAACATCTTTGATGGATATGGGCTTTTATCATAAACACCATGGTCTCTGATTGTCTACTAATGGCTGAATAAAGCAGAAGTCTACAGTTTCACATGTTCAATCTGACACATTGTTTTGGATATTTACTGGCTACATTCAATCACAAACCAAACATAAAAGCAATGGTCGGTACTTTCCCTTTGAGGCAGACGGACAGAAAAAAGGCAAAGCATCAAACGATGCCACATGCTAGCTACGCTAATGCTACGACATTAATGTTTGAGAACAACTTAAAAAGCTCAGTAAAACCTCCCAGATGACATATGCTAATGTTATCTGTTTAAATATTAGCTTCAGGGACACAGAGAGCCCAATAACGATCTGCAACTCTGGGCTCTCAAGATGCACTCCGTCCTACTGGGGTACAAATTAACGCAGGAAAATGTTAATCGGCTGACGGAATAGTCGGCTACTTGATAGTGAAGCGACGAAACAAACAAAGGCACCTCCCTGCATTACTCCGTTTAGTTGTAAAGGCATTAGAGGCTATTGTGTTTAAAGATACCACAGGTAAATGTTATGGTGGAGCCAGACTCAGGCTGACAATTAGAGCAGAAAAAAGTAGCTACACATAGCAGCTGCAGTTGATCACTAAGGAAAATATTCTGCAAAATGAACAGAAAGACAGAAATCGTACAGAGCATTTGCATGCACCAGGTAAATGTTTGAATTCAAACTATTTTTGTCTAGAATGATCCTTTATCTTTCAGTGGTAAAATGTATTTTTAATCAACATCAAAATGACAAATGGAAGCACACAGTGCTTATAATAAAATAACTGCACAACTGAGTCAAGGTACACACTTCTATAAAAGGATATTAAAACTTACACCAAGTGTTATCTTGTCTATTGTTTTGCCAAATTGTCCCCTACCTGTTGGTTTTGCTCTAATTAAGTAAAAAAAATAAACAAAACAAAAAGTAATTAATCTGATTTTTTGCTCTTAACGTTGCCAACCGTATAAAAAAAAAGTTATTGAGTATCAAGCCTTTTGACTTTGAAATTTTGTATCATGACAATAAACCTCAACTTCAAGATCAACATTTCTACACGAGCCACGCCATATTTTAAAAAACAGACAAATACTTAAAAACTATTGCAGACTCTGGCAGCAAACTTATGCAAGCTTTCTGTCAAAACAACACATGCAGGGTGGATGAACAGCTAATGAGTTCTTCTTCAGTGTGGATACTTTTATCTGTTAACACGTAAACTGAGATCGCCATGCACAAGCCACACAACTGGTGGTACTGTAGGACAAAGCAGATGGCAGAGGATAGGGTGAAGTAGCATTCTGACAGCTTTAAAGCTGCTGTTACAAGCATCAAAACAGCAGCTGAAGAAATGAATACTTTCTATAATCTTTGCTTAGAGGTTTTTACCCTTTTATTAAATTATGTTTGCACAACATTTCTGTACAGGGTTTTAGCACAATCTCAAATAAAAATATAATAGGGTTGAAAGCAAGGTTTTAATTGTCGTAAGGAGAAACTGAAATAGAAGATGGCCAAAGTCCAGTTTACAGACAAATAACAGTTGTCATTGGTGTATAAATTATTTGCTTGAGCAAACCATTGTATTTATTAATTTACCATGTGACCATCTTTGACTTGTAGTAGGTTTGTTACTATTAGTGAGTGGCTGCCGTTTGTACTTCAAATCCTGGATTTGTGATTATGCAACTAGATGCTTGTTTTGCCGATGAACCTTAATGGAAACAGACCTAGAATACTATTTGTCATCTACTTTTCCACCTTGGGTCTGTCAAAACCTAAAAACTCTTAGAAATCTTTCAATTGGCACAATAGACTGCAAGTACTAAAAATCAGTTGAATATGTGAGCACAGGCTTTCCAATTCTGAGGAAAGTCTGGTTACCCTGTACATGAAAAAATATATTTTTTTGCCTTTTTCCATGCCAGAACATTCCCTGTTGCTGTTTAAATGATAAAAATAACATTTTACAGTCGTAAGCATTAGCTTTGGACTGAAAATGTCAAGGCAATATCCTCAAAAATGTTTTGTGATTATGCCAGTTTAAGAAGTTTTGAATAATGACATTTCACAGGTTTTAATGTAAACTTTAAGACATAAAATACTGCAGAATTTTTGTTTTTAAAATCCTGCTACTAATTTCTAGCCACCATACATGATCTAGGTATACCAATATCCAAGTATTAGTGTCTTTGAATTATGTTTTCAAAACTGCTAAGGTTTTTCTGGCATACCACAGAAAGTGAGTTTTCTCCGACCAGATGGAACTTGACGCAACACAGCTCTGTCCCTCCCCCACTTGCTACTGCACACTGCTGGAAAGCTGGCTGAAAGAAACCTACTGTACTTTCCCCCTCTCTTACACGAAAGTAAAATACGTGTCAAATATAAAATAACATCAGGTCGCGAAAACCAAAGGGAAGGGAAAGCAGTCTTAAGCAGTGGACTGCAGGCTGGCTACCTGAGCAGCCAGCCCGACTAGTTAAACTGGTAAAATTAGCTTGTTATATGCTCGCATTGTTATTTCAAAATTAGATATATGGCCAAAAAATGTCACAGTAAAATACTACTGTGTCACAATTAAAATATATTATTATAACTATGTGTTATTAAGGTTATAACACTGTGAAGGTCTCATACCTGTACAAGCATAACTCTAGGTATTATCTGAAAGGTCTTTTATGCTCCTGCAGCTAAAAATCTGCTTGGTTTTGTTAACAAGTCGTCCGAAAACGAAAATGTTAACCTACTTACTAACAACAATATAGTGAGATTCAACCAAACAAACAAAGAGGACCTGCAAAGTTGTAATTCCAAACAACATGCATTTGTAGATAGTAATGGAAAGGCTCATGTGTGCTGAGCAGGAGGAGTTCAGGGGGGCTTATTTCAACAGATGACGTTACACTATATGGCCTAACTCCAACTGCTCCCAGGACATACTATCACACAAGCTAGCTGGCTAACAGCTGCTCCGGAGACCAACTCTACCTTATTGACACAAATAACATGCGTCAGGTGGACAATACTGATGTGTACAGTGTTACAAAGATGACATTTAAAAAGTTTACACATGAGAACAGCCATTGGTTCCTCTTGAGGCTCTAACACAGTCTGTTTAACTGGGGTAACAACTAGTTCCACTGATGCTAACACAGAACCTGAACAGCTGTTCGGGCTTTATGCCTAGGTTGAATGCTGTACTGTCGCGTTGTGGGTCAACTTCCAAGACATTCAAGATGAATTTATAAGTTAGCAACGATGCTAACAGCAACTTCTGCGAGTTGACAACAGGTTGCAGACTTAACTTATTAAAGTAGCGCAAACTTCGATATTTAAACAGGCCTCGGTTTCATGGTCCATCGAGGGTTTGTGCGGTCGCTTTGGCTGCTTCGACACCGAGTTAACTGCTCCACCGACCTCTGTAAACTTTAATCTGTCCTCTCAGCTATGCTACCTCGGCTACTTAGTGTTAGCCTGCTAGCTCGCAGGGTGCATGAGGAGTGTTTATAGTGCTCAGTCCGGATTGCCCCAACCAAAAACTCGACGCGCTCCGCCCGTAAAAAACGTCGTTTGTGGTCCGAAAACCATCGCACTCGTGTCAGCCGGAGAGCGCTTTACCTGTCGGACCCGGCGTATCGTGTCTGCGAAGTCATCTTTCGTGCCTGACTGAGCCACCGAGGCCTGTCCCTGGATCAGCTCCGCCATCATCATCATCACCACCCGCCTCGGCAGCTGAGAGCCACACTTAGAAAAAAAAAAAAAAAAAGAAACTGCACACGTGCCTCAGCCAAAACTCCGCGAGCGTGTAGATCTCGCGAGCTGATAGAATTACCCGCGGGTTACTTCATAAACTCACATCTAGTTACATTTTAACCAATAAACCATTTAACATAATATCATTTCTTGCAATGTTAACCCTCTTTAGGCACACAAACAATATGTAAAATTAACACACATTCAGTACTCACATTACCAGAAACCAAAATGCTGGATTTAATGCAGAATTTAGTATTCTAATAGATAGATAGATCTTTCACAAGGTTTAGGAGTGTGTTCATAGTCAGATGAGAAAACCCTAATTGCATCTTATGCTCTAATTTTGTTCTCATTTCTTTTGTTGAGTCTATGTAGAATAAAATTTCAATGACATAAATTTGTATTTTGTCACCAACAGAATGGTTGACAAACGTTTTGGCCTGAAATTTCTTCTTTTTCCTAATTTTTAAAAGACATTCTGTACAAATATGTTGTTCGAATCAGGTACGAGGACTCGACAGAAAGTTACTAAATTGAAGACATCCAGAGTTCCAAATATTACAAAAATGTCTGACTCTGTAGCTGCAGCACAGAGGCAAAACTATGAAAGAATGACTCAAATAGGGTAGAGAGCTCAATACAATTTCAAGAAATTAGTCCCATACACACTCTAAAATACTAGCAATTCTCAAACAGAGTGTGTTGTAGGAGGGCAGTTCAAGACTTGTTCCAACTTTTGCCATCATTTTTCAAACTTCTCATGTTTATATTGAGAAAACAGAAGCATGGTCAGAATCAGAATCAGAATCAGAATCAGCTTTATTGCCAAGTTTGTACATACAAACAAGGAATTTGACTCCGGTACACTTTGCTCTTTGGTTTTGTTTTTGCACTACAGAATACACATATTTACAATGTACAATATACACATATATAAATAAAAAGGTGCATTTGCAACATCTGTATGCTGTTGTTTTGTATTTTATTGAATGTTCAACAGAGAAACAGCCTGGGGGAAGAAACTGTCTCTGTGGCGGCTGGTTTTAGTGAACAGCGCTCTGTAGCGTCGGCCTGAAGGCAGAACTCTAAACAGTTTATGTGCAGGGTGTGTGGGGTCTGCAGAGATTTTAGCAGCTCTTTTCCTGACCCTAGACCTGTATAAGTCTTGGATGGAGGGAAGGTCAGCCCTGATGATTCTCTCTGCAGTCCTGATGGTGGACTGCATGGTGGAGTCAGTGGCCAGCACTGTTGCCTCACAGCCAGAGGGTTGACAGTTCAGACCTCAGCTGGGATTTTTCTGTGTGGGGTTTGCATGTTGCATGTTCTTCCCATGCATGCAGGGTTTTTTTTCTAGATGTTCCAGCTATCTTTCACAGTCAATGACCAAGCATGTTATGCTATTTGGCAAATCTAAACTGTCAGAAAGTATCTCTAAGCAAGGCAAGCATCAATCAGAGAACAAGCCAAGAGGGCCATGGTAACTCGGGAGGAGCTGGAGAGATCCACAGTTCAGGTGGTCGAATCTGTCAACAGCACAACCATTAGCACTTTACAAATCTGGCCTTCATGGAAGAGTTGTAAGAAGACAATCATTGTTGAAAAAAAAGCCATAAGACGTCCTGTTAAATGTTTGCGGCAACTAATGTAGGGAATACTACATATAACCCTGAACACACCATTCCATGGTGGAGGCAACATGGTGCTGTGAGGATGCTTTTATACAGCCAAGCTGATCAGAGTAAGAGGAATTTACCGGGCAATGTTGGAAGAAAATCTGTTAAAAAAGAAAACAGTTGAACAGAAAAAAGCATTGAGACTGGAGTGAAAGTCCAAATGGACCTAAAGCCAAGAACAAATTACCTTAAGCCAGAGCTACAGTGGAATGATTTAGTCTGGATCTAAACCTAATTGAGAATCTGTGCCAAGACCTAAAAATGAATGTTTAGAGTCAGTCAAAAAACTTTGCTCTGAAGATGTACAAAGCTGGTAGAGACATACCCCAAAAAAGGTGGTTCTATGTGGTTTTGACTCAGAGGGGCTGATTACAAATAAACAACATTTCCAGATTTTTATTTATAAAAACAATAATAAAATAAAAAGTAGAAAAATATGTTTCAATTGCCTTTCATCCACAATTATGCAATGCACTGTGTAGTGCCTCCTGGACTTCATAGACATACTGTACAACTGGACCAACATGACAATTTTATCAGTTAAATTTAAATAAAACAAAATAAGTAAAAAAATAATGGAATTTTTGCAGGTTTTGTTGAGTGAACAAGTATGATCAAAATTGGACCACAAATACTGTTATCTTTATAAATAATGACTGGGTCATATAATTGTTAATCATGTGATACCTGGAAAAGTTGCATTTTTAGACTTGGTACATTTAACCTTCGATTTAACAGACTTTCTGTTTTGTAAGATTATAAAAATAAAGGTTGCGATTTTTTGGTGCTCCACCTTGCACCACATATGGAAGCATCTATTGTTGAACATCTGGAAAATGCCAGCAGCCAGACAGTAGAAAGTAAAATTGCTTCAGAGTTCCAGAACTCTTTATGCAAAACAGTTCCTGCTCCATAAATTGCATCCAAATTCCAGAGCGTAACTTAAAGCAGTGAGATGATGTGTGGTCTTCAGGGACAGGGTTAGACACAGATCATCCAAGCCCTTGTTTCTTTTGAAGCACATTGGTGTATAGTTCTGTTAGAGCTCTTATCTGTGAGATCTTAATTATTCAAGGTTTTATTTGAAGTACAGGTAAAAGAAGATGCAGAAACCTGAAGTGTATTTATTTCTTTTGAGGTGTATAATTAATAAGTATTTTTCCCTCAGTTGTTATTAACCTGCATCAGGTCCATGCAGTTGCTGGATGACCGAAATCAAATTTGAAACAAGCAGATTGGCATTCCTCATCTTCCAGACATTCATGCATATGTCAGTTTCTCTTCCACTTCAGCCCCTGGGCATGTTATCACCTCCCCAGAAGAAGCAGAGGAATTACGTGGCAGTTGAAAGCGTTTCCCAGACCAGTAACCCTGAACGAAGACCTCCAATTTCACATGACTGAAGTCTGATCTGGCTCCTTCGACATCTTGCAGCCATGTGCGACACAGTCAGTGTATTCAGACCCAAACAAGAAGGAAGCTGAGGAGTGATTTTAGTCATTTCATATCAAAGAGAAAGTCAGGTGGTGGTCTTCACATGCAGCTGTAGAATGCATGCAATTATGATGAATACCTCCATCAGATCAAATAAGTGAAGGCAGTAAAAGCAGGTGCTAATCAGGAAGAAGTAGCTGAGTTAGTGCTGACAACAAGTGCGTCAGTACGTGTGCAGCTGGGAGTACCATATCGGATAGATCGAGTGTCACACAAACTTTCTCTCTTCATTGTGTGCAGCTTGATTAGGGCAGATATACCAAAAAAAAGACCATCAATATTTCTCACCTTTCCTCTATTTAACTACAGAGCATTTTACCTTGCTGCATTTCTCCTGCTCACTCTCAAAAACAGGCAATGTGAAACTGTAATTGCTTTATAATTGCCACAGTTCTGCAGTGGGCACTCAAAGATATCTAAATGCAGAGCCCAAGACATGGTTAGTGTTTCATCCAGAGACCCCTGAGGTATCTCAGCAAAGCTTTCATTTCAGCACCACATGGCTTATACAGCGGGAAGCTATGAATAAAAACTCAACTGGAAACATAATTTTTTACACCTTTAAAGCCTGAACACAGGAAAATGAGACCCAGATCTGGATAGCCTTCCTTATATGAACTGCTTTTTTTTGGAGGGAGGGGAATCAAAATTTCAAATATGTGTAATCCCTTTATAGTATTTTGTTTAATTCAGATGTATGCTTTTAAGTGTAAAAAATGTCTTACTTAATTATTTCCCTTTCCCTAAACCACTGTTAGGATTAGATTTTGTTCACTTGTTCATTCTTACTTATGTCCATAAATGCTGAAACTAATAGTATAAAATGTTAAGATCATTTTAGTCTGTTCTTGGAAAAAATCGAAAAAATTTATGTTAGAAAAAATAACTTTTAGAGGGTTTTTTAGCCAACTCATAAATGTTTCCATTTCTCCCTTTTAGGCCAAAAATTTTCTCCGATTTCTATGGCCAGGGGGGGTCCCGTTTCAGTTATAATCTTTACCTGTAAACTAAACCACATTATATATATATATCATCATAAATAAATAAATTTGGAATAGGGGTTTTCCCTTTAGGCTTGTTTTTCAGATTAAAAATTTTTCCTTTTTTAAAATAAGAACCCCTTTAAGGCAGGAATTTTAAAAATTTCTTTTTTAAATTAAGCTCATATTTCTGCATTAAAAATGTTTTTATTGGTCTGATGTACAATTCTAATCTTAAATGTCATGTTTTCATTAGTTGTGAGAAATCATCATTATTAACAGAAATACAGGCTTCAAAACATCCAAAATGTGTGTAAAGTAAAGTTTTACTTTAGTGAATTTGAAATTGAAAATTTTAAATGATTTAATGTTTTACCGTAGTTTTCCCCCACACATCCCCACCCACAAAAATATATATTACATACATACATTTCATATTAAAATTTTTATAATTTCATAATATATATATAACCTACATACATAATATATAAAATTAGTACCCTAATATATATTTTTATTATATATGTATATATATATATACATATATATTTTATATGTAATTATATACCCTACATATAAAATAAAATATAATAAAATGTTGGGATATATATATATACAATTTTAAAATAAAATATGTATAAAATTTTATATATATTAAAAGATATATAGTATTAAAATTATATATGTAATATATATATATATATATATATATATATAATATATATAATATAAATAATATATATATGTATGTATGTATGTTGTATGTATGTTTATTTTATATATATATATATATATATTTAAAATATTTTTATATATTTTATATATAAAATATTAAAATTCCCCAAAACACTCATGCATTGCTTCCTTAAAGATAAACTACTTTGTTTTTTCCCCGTTTTTAACCGGGATTTTTCCCAAGAGTATGTGGTTTGTTTTAAACATTATTTTCTCTTTGTGGGCCTTTACTGTTCAATCTGTTCATCTGTCCAAGTTTATTACAATCCTTTTATAATTCTCTACAATACTCTCCTCATATTGGAGCATTTTTTTAATTTTATTTTTCTGTGAAAAAATAGATTATTTTTTTTTTTTTTAGGGGGGTTTAAAAAAAAGGGGGGGTTTTTTCCCCTTTTACTCTCACATACCTTGTAGCTAATTGTCTTTTTGATTCAGCTGTTTTTATACAGCTAACACATAATTAGTTTATTTGTCTAGGACCACTGATAATAAATTTTACATTAACAGGTATCCCCAAAAAAAACTCCCAAAAAAATTTGGGGGGGGGGGGGGGGGAAAAAACTGCCTTTTTTTAAAGAAAAGGGTTTTTTTTCATGGAAAGGCCCCTTTTGTTTCTTTTTGAAGATCAAAAATTTTTTTCCCCTATTTTTTCCAAAAAGACTTTTTTGTAATTCCAAAGGCATTCTCACTGTTATAAAATTATTAAAGCACACACTCTGTGCCAATAATATTGAGAAGAACTATAAAGAGATAATCTTTAAAAAAGTCCCGGGGTCCCGTCCACTTTTATGTGGGCTATTTTAAAAAAAACTTCTTTTAGACTAAAAAGGACCAAAAAAAAATAGTCCCGAACCAAAAATCTATAGCATGTCAAGTAGAGTCAAATAAATAAAATGATTTTTTTAGTGGAAAAAAAAAACATTGTTGAAAGAAAGCAATGTAGGGGACACAGTACACATGTGGAAGAAGGTGAAAATGTACCTTGGAACATGGTGGTGGTAGGATCATGCTGTGGGGTCATCTTCAGCAGGGACAGCAAAACTAGTTATAATTGATGGCAAGATGGATGGAGTTATATACAGGACACCAATGGAGGAGAGCCTTTTAGAGGCTTTAAAAGACGGGGGGCGGAGGTTCACCTTCTGCCTAAAAATACAATCAGAGTTACAATGGACTGGTTTAGATCAACTGTGTTAGAATAGGTTTTAGCATGCACCTTTATAAGCAGAATCACTATACCTCAACTATTTTATTCCAACGACGTTAAGGCTGTCGCCAGTATTTTCTTTTATTTATTTATTTTTCAATATGTCACAGTCATGTACATAATATGTAACAAATAGCTCCTTATATTATACTATTTCAGCCATCATGGTTGATATAGTACAACATAACGAGCAGACAAAAGACTATGACAGGTAACATATTCTTTTCTGACTGACAGATGAAAAGGATAAACAGACCAGCTTTGCTCGATAATAGAAGAGGAACACTTCTGCTTCCTTGTTTCCATCTCTTTTTTTCCATTTTACTTTGCCACCTCCTCTACCACCACCACAGGCCACTTTGCTTTGATTCAGCTCTGTATCTGTATTTTAAATGACTCAATTACACGGCATCCCACCGAGAAAATTATGGGTGGTTTCCACTATTTCTCTCCACTGGGACACCAAGACCCTTTCCCTGGCTCCAATAACCCCCCTCCTATTCTCCATCCTTCTCTCCTTGCCACTCTCTCCACCTGTCCTATTATGTTCCACTCCCACAGTCGCCAGTTTTTCTTGATAAACATCCGCTTTGCTGGGTGTATCGGAGACTGACAGGAAATAATAGCTAAATGCTCTTGTTTGTGAGCTCTCTGCACAGTGAGCTGACAAAAAAGGTGCTTTCCAGGTAATTCTTCAGCTGTCACCACAACAAGCTGCAGCAAAGAGTTTCTTAAATCTGAGCTGAGATACTCAGTTGCAAACAGCAGGCATGACAGTCATAAAAGCATATCAGCAGGTAGAGCTGCAGAGAAGGAAAGGATGTTTTTTGTTTTTATTCATCCTAACCGAGGCAGATATGGGATTCTTTTCAGCACTTTAAATCCACAGCTCACTTTGCTCGAAGGCATTTTAAAAGAACTAAGCTTTTATGATCACCAGAGGTGTTGAATCTGACTTCAAGATAAAACCCTCACCAAATTCGTGTTGCTCTAACTCAGACAGTTAAAAAGTGGCCAGGTCAGCTTCATCCATGAAGCGCACATAGGTTTTCTAGAGTTTTGAAACTGGTTGTAAATTATAAATACACTGGACTTAAAGAAATCAAACAGCGATTAGTATTGCAGTATTGTGGTCACATTAATCAAATACAGCAAAATAACTATGTCTCCATCTCATATTTAGTCCCCTTTAGTCTTACACCTCTCAATAAAATCCAGTGCAACCCTGTCACCATAATAATAACAAGAATCTATCTAAAGACCCATTCAATAAATTAAAATATTATTAAAAGTTCATTTATTTCATCAATTCAATTCACTAAGTGAAACCCATAAACAGATTAATTACACACAGATGTTTTCAAGCCTTTATTTCTGTTAATCATGGTGATTTTCTGCTGACAGCTAATGAAAACACGGCATTTAAGATTCGAATATTACATCAGACCAATAAAAAAATGGGTTTAATAAAAAGTATGTTTAACACCTGCTTAAAGGTTGTTTTCTTGAAAAGGTACTTTTAATCTGACAAATGGACCCCTTTAAAATGCATATTTAAATTATTGAATATGACTGTATGTTTATCCTGCATATAAATCCTGTTCTGTGAAGGCCTAACAGGTTTGTTAGAGAACAGCAGTTTCCAACAGCATCATGAAGACCAAGGATCACCAGTCAGATCAGGAAGAAAGTTGATTGGATGGCAGGAAATAATAGAAATAATAGAAATAATAGAAAGAAGGGATGCAGTTTGTGATATGGGCAATATTGCTCATTGCCAAGGGCAGACCAGCTTTTCGGGCAGTGGAGCACCTTTTTTTATTTATCAGTTGTGTCCCAATTAAGTTTTCTATTGATTATTTTCATTTCCTGTTAATAAAGAGTCAAGGCCCAAATAATTGTGCACAATGTAAGCAATGTAAGAAAGCACGACTGCACAAAACTGGCAGCTGATTTGCAACAGAGATCGTGACCACATTTGATCACCTGTAGCTCAAAAGGTTAAAGGCCTAGACTGCTGAAACCAAAAATGGATTATTGTATACTGAACATAAAATTCTTTAAAACATAGTTTGATATTTATGAAACCTTTGCTTTGAAGTGAATAGATGATGATAAAGTATCACTAAAGCGAACACACATGCATGGGAAGCACCAATGTGTAGGTATTAAAATTATATCAGTCTCATTTAATAAAATGTATTATTTTTATCAGTCCCAAATGTATTAAAAAGCTATCAGACTGAAGGGTAATTTCTCTTTGCCAGGAGCCTAAATTGTACACTTCATGAAAGAAATAAGAGGATAATAAAAATATATTTATTCTCAGAATCACTTAAATTTGAGACTAAATGATTTTATTGAATCTATAGATTTAATAAATAAATAAATAATAAATCTATTCAATTTTTTTATTAACCACACCAACGTATATATATATATATATTATATATATATATATATATATATATATATATATATATGACATAAACAAACTGACATGAAATGTAACTACTTAAAGGGAATTCTAAAGGAAAATGAGAAATGGATGTTCAGATTATAATAGGATGGTTGAAGTGTCTCCATCTCTCTGAAAAATGAATCAAGACATCCAACTATAATTTTGGAGTTCTAAATTCATATTTTAACTATGGCCTTCATGCAAGAATGGATACAATACTGCTGAATGTAAGTATGAGACACAGCAGACATGTTGGAGAAGGTGCTCTGGTCAGATGAGACCAAAATAAAATCTTCTGGACAACATGCAAAGCAGTATGTGTGGCGAAAAAATAACACTGCATATCACTCTGAACTCACCCGTATGGTGAAACACAATGGTGGCAGCATTATACTGTGGGGATAATTGTCTTTAATAGGTAAAGCAAAATGGGATGGGTCAGAGTGGATGAATGTAGTAATGGAGCTAAATTCTAGGTAATGCTAGGAGGAAATGCTGTTAAAAAGACTTGAGACTGGAAGTGGCATATTCATGTGCTAGCCTGGTCAAAGTCCATATCCAATTGAGAATATATGGCAAAACTGATGCTCTCCATCCATTGGACTACTTTGCAAAATAGATTTAGAGCACATTTAAGTCTCTAGATGTTTGAAGCTGCTAGAGACATAACCACAAGATCTGGTAACTGTATTAGCAAGGAAAGGTGGTTCTACAAAATATTCACTAATAGGGGCTTCACAGTTATGTACAAGCGAAAGTTGGTCAATCAACTAAAATCCCAGTAAAAAACAATGGCATGTGGCTGTAATGTTATGACATGTGTTGACGTTTAAGGGGCATGAGTGCTTTAACAGAGAACTGTAGCATTTATAAAGTAAAAAATGTAAACCAGTTGTATATTTGTTAATAATTGTCGACATGTGTGAACTACAAGATGCTCTTATAAAGATATTTTGTCAATGAGAACAAATGAGGTTTAAACATTAGATGGTCAAGGATTTGAAGTTTTCATAGTTATTAAAGAGCCTTTGTCATCAAAGTCTACAGGTCTCCAGTGGTGTCCAAAGTTTTTCCTGTTTGGGCCGTATTCGTTAAGCTGGGAGTCAATTTTCATTTTTTAATTTGAATGCTAAAAATACAAAGCTAATTTTATTGTGAATTATTTTATTCAAAGCTATATTCTATTGAAAAAACAAAGTAGTATGAATTTTCTTTAGAAAAGGTTTCTGTAAATCATTGATAATTATTGAATTAATTTACAATAAATGGGTGCCTGTGCTATCAAAAGAAAGGTGTGTAATTTTCACATTTTTCTTGGCTCAATTGTGTTCTGTTTCTTTGGATAGAATTATGTTTCAGTCTATCCTCTATCCAAGAACAGGACATGAATCTCATGAATTTGGATGCTCAAGTCTGCCTTTCAGTAAAAGTTGCAGGATGTTTGTGGTCCTACTTTCTATTAAATGAAAACAAAAGTAAAAAGTGTGGTAGGATTTAAATTTGCCAGTCATAGTCTCTCTCTGTCCTGATTCAGTGGTCTTTGGGTTTTGATTTTCTGTTGTGTTTGTATTTTGACCATTTATTTGCTGTTTATTTTGTTTATGTTTTGTTTTCTTAAGTGTATTTCTCTGTGTTCATTATACTTGAGTGTTTTCTTTATTAGTTCATTCTTTTGTGTTTTATTCTAGTGGTCTTTTTACATTTAGTATTATTACTCTTAGATCTCTGTCTTTTCCCCCTTGAATTGTAATTTCGTTGTATACAAGTTGAGCGCATCTGTGCTAATTAGTCTCCCTTCTTCAGCTCCTATTTTTATCACAAAAGTACTTAGCCTGACTTCAGCTCAGCTCTGCCAATTAGTACTTTATAAACCAAAACATGACACTCGCTTAATAACAGCAGAGCAGTATAAATCAGCATCAAGCAAAGGCCACAAAAGGTCCACAGGCTGCACTTTGCACATCCCTGCTCTGTAGCTAACAGAAAAAAAAGTGAATCCCTTTGAGTCTTACAGTTTTTATTTTTATTTCAAATGACTTTAACTGACCACATTAACAGCACCTCCAGTCGTTTTAGTGTTTCCTCAGAGGATCAGCAGGAAATATTTGCAGCAGCTGATCAAATATCACATATTTGACCTGGACAGGAGGTATGTCAGGAGAAGCGGGTTTTTTTTGCTAACAAAAATATTAGAACAAAGTTGCAGTTGTGATCTGTTGGGGTTTGTGTTTTGGTTCATCTCTCTCTGTGTTCATTCTTTGTTTTATTGCTACCTTCCCTTCGTTCCTTGGCTCCGTGCCTCAGCTCTTCAGGTTTCCCCTGATTATGCTCCATGTCACTAATCACACCTCAGTATTTGAGCCCGTTGGTTTACTTGTCTCACGACTGCTTTCTTCCTCTGTGTGCACCCTGGTTCCATGTCCTGCTCATCTCGTACTTACTTGTAAATTCATTTGTTTTTTCAAAAAATCGTTCAATATTACCATGCTGCTCCCACATTCGTGTATGCACTTTGGTCCTACTTCTACACCACATCTTGCGACTGCAGATTATTAAGGGGAGGGTTAATCCCAGACATTTGGGAATGACCTGTTTGCACATGGAACTCATAGACTGAAATGTAATGATAATATAATTTTTATTTATTTATCTAAGAAATAAACTCTTGAGATTTAAAAAAGTTTGCAAGACAGACAGCAGCTCAAATAATCAGTAGTGACAACACAGATTGCTCATCACAAGTCATCCAAAACAGTCAAAGCAGATCCGTCTATAAAGTTTTAATTCCTTAGGCAAGACAACTTTCCTGTTAGACAGTGGCCTTGCAGTTGATTTCAGATGTGCAGAGCATTTATAAGCCTTTTCCAAACACAATATGGCTCATACAGTTTGGTTGATGTATTATTAAACTAATGCAGGTGATGGAATGCAATTGTGCTTAGACACTAACTTAGTTTCTGAACTGGCCAGAGTTCCAACAAATAGAAGATTAAAAGCTTTTTTTTATTTTAAATTTAAAAACCTCTCAATCTCCATTTTGAAGCATGGTGGAGGAGATGTTATGGTTTGGGGTTGCTTTGATGTCTCAGGGAATGAACACATATCTGTTATGATCCTAAAATGTTTGGGTTTTGTCTTTTGTGTTTATATTCTGATCATTTCCTTGTTATTTTCCTATTCAGTTCATTTCTTGTTTATTATTGTTGGTATGTGTCTCCATGTTAGGTCATTCTTCTGTGTTTTATTCTAGTGTTCTTATTTTCAGTTAGACACTTTGCTGGGTTTCTTTGTGTTTCTCCTCATTTTTATGCTGGTCAATCAGTCTCCCTCCTTCAGCTACTCTGCCTTCACTCTGCTCCAGCTGGTCCACATCTTCTCTGATTGCTCTCCTGGTTGGCTTGCCATTTTCCACCCTTGCCTCAGTATTTAAGCTCCTGATTACCTCCACAAAGGAGGTAATGACATCAGTTAAGTTTGTTTGTTTTTCTGTGTGTTAACAGCTTTACGGAAAAGTTACAAATTCTTGAGGTTTTTTTTTTTAACCAGAGGTGTATCCTTGCCCAAGGAAGAATATATAAAAATTTGGTGATGATCCAGATCACAAACTGGATCCAGGATTTCTTTTTCTATGACGTCAGCAACCCTATGTTGTTTGGCGGAGGTATAAAGTCTCTGACTGCCTTTGTTGTTTTTGTTCCCTGCTGGTTTCTTCCATTGCCTCCATTCACTGCCATGTTTATCTTCTCTCTGTTCCATTCCCGGTCCATTTCCTGTGTATAGTCCCTGTTCTCCATTGCAAGACCAATTTGTAAGTTCCTTTTGTTTATTTTTTTATTTATTTAAATGCTCAGTCCTACTTTAACTCATCTCTGGATTTGTCATTCATACAACTGAATCATGACAATATTAGGCACTGGTTTAACCATAAATCCTATTATGTTAAAATAATTTTTATGGAATGGTCTATAGAGGAATGTGAATTTCTCTCTCTGAAAGCGCTAACTAGAACTAACCTCAAAATACAGATAAAGGAATGGTTATAAACCTGAAAATCGAATGCTCAGATTTCAGTCCCACTAATAGGTAATTTCTGTGATTTAAAACTAAATATGTAAAACATTTACCAAATCGGTGTCTACAGCATAATAACCAAATCACAACAAAATATTTTAAAATAATTAGAAACTGAGCATGGTTGTTTAGCTTCTTTCAGCATTTTTTGTATGTAAACGTATAGCTGCATCAGGTAGCAGGCTATATTTGTAAAAGCTAAGAGGTTATTCTTTGTATACTAACTGCAAGGCTTTTGTTTAAAAAAATAAAGGAAATCAAAAATACTCGTCGTGTTCCGCTTCATCTGCCACTGAGTCGCGGGGGCACCAGACTCAGTGGAGACACCCAGACACCTCCTCCAGCTTCTCTGGGGGAAGCCCAAGGCGTTCCCAAGCCAGCCGAGAGACATAGTCCCACAAAAATATTTTGAGCAAAAAAAGAGAAGTAGCTATAAATGTTCCCCTATAAAAGTGGATCAAACAGGTCTGCATGTCTAAAGAGGATGAAATGTTACATTTCTCCTATGGAGTGCATTTTTTTACACCACCTTGTAATTTTATCTAAATGTTCATGGAGAAATGCTTCAAGTTTATTATTATATTTTCTACTGAAAAGATAGAAGTTAATATCAGGCTTAGTTGTGTCAGCTGGACAAGAACAGACAGACCCAGAGGTGAATTCAGAAGAAAGTAAACTGTAACAGAAGATATTTTAACAATGACCAAAACGTACTAACAAAGATGTTTCCCTCTTATCTGCATTTCAGATAATATTTACCAGGCTGAGTTATGAAGGCCAGTTAAACACCCAACCAAAATAGCTCTATACCCTGTGGTGTAATTCAGTAGCCATCAGAAGACATTGCATTACCATCCATCATAACACACGCCATAATGACCAAATAACCAGAGCCATTAAACATTTACATCATCTGTGGGGCTCACTGAGACCGAAGCAGATGAAGCTACAGGCACAGAGACCTGAAGCCCTTCCCCACTTTGTGGAGCAAGAGATCGAAGAACATAAAAAGTTTGTGCTTGCAAACAAACCCCACCAGTGCACCCCCAGGAGAGGAAGGGGAATGGGGGAGCTGTGAGGAGATAAGTCTATTGATTTAAGATCTACATGCTGTGTTGGTGCTCCCTCGGGGGAAAATAGAAAAACAGTAATGTGCCGGTGAGGGGTGTATTCTTTGTTTGAGCTATTATGCAGTTAAGCAATAATAAAATCATCTTTTCATACTGGCTTTGATATGGAAATATCATATATGTTAATTTAGCGAAACTTATAATTGAAAGATGAGGTTGCACATCAACAGAAACTACAAATTCAAACACGCACTGTCTTTTTTAATTTAAATTTGGATGTATTTTCAATTATTTATATAGTGATGGAAAATTCTAGGATGATTTTGTAAAAGCAAAGTTCAATTTCAAGAGGAATCAATTTAATAAAGTATTGCAAAAAATATTTAGATTGAAATTTTTTACAATTAGTCATATTACATCATAACCTCAACATAATTAATTGCAGTCTAATGTTATAGAGCAACACAAAACAGTGCATCATTGTGAAGTGGAAGGAAAAGAATATATGGTTGTCAAAAAACGTTACAAACAAAAATCTGAAAAGTGCATTGTGTATTTGTAGTCAGCCCTCTTTTTTTGAAACCTCTACATGAAACAAAAAAACTATGAAAAACCAGGTATAATTTTTCTTTCAAACACGATTATGTACAGGGGCGAAGGTGGTTCTGGTAGTAGGGGTTCGTCCTGTAACCTGTGGGTTGCCGGTTCAACCCCCACTCCGTCCATCTCAGGGCCCTATACTACTGACTGTTGAGCAAAGCACTGTGGAGTCCTCTGACTTGATAAAAGTGCTATATTAGGGCCGGCCATTTACAACTATCATGTAAAATCCCCCAAATTTAGTATAAAACCTAGTTTACCAATCTTCTGCAAAAGTGCAGTTTGAAATTATTTATTTATGTGGAGGTTTTCTGAAAGCAGTTGGCTACACTGGAGTTTATTCAGGGAATCAGAGAAAATGGGACTGAAAACATTTGCACGAGACACTTTTCAGGGGCAAGGCACTGTGCTTACAATGTTTCAATCATTATTGCTAATATGATACATTTCGGCAAATTACCCTGAGATATTTGAGTTAAAAAGTAAATAAAACTACAGTTGCATCTATTTTAAATTGAAAAAAAAAAAAGAGTAGATCTAAACTTTGATACATAGTTTAAATATGGATTTCAAAAATCGTTTTTGAAGGCAATACTTTTTGTCTAAATCCCAGCAAGACATAAAATATGTACATATATAAGTGTAACTGGTGCGTCTATTAAATATAGAAGATGGACAATGTTGCTGCGCATACATTAAAATAAATTCACCTCTTTGAGACCTAGGAAACTCAATCGATCCTTGTCACCCCCGGAGAGGCTGCAGACTCCAGACTAGTCGATGTTAGCTGGTAGTTGAGCTTCATTTTGTTGTAACAAGAGACAGCAAAGTCTTCATGCTCATTAACCCTTTTAGGTGGCCAAGACTTAGCAGCAGGCAAAATATTTCTATATTTCTATCAATATTTCATCACCAGCTCAGGACAAACAAAGCCAGGGGCTTTGACCGTAATGGTCCCATCTGTCTATAGATTGTCAGGACATCACTGTATGGGTGTCCTTTGACACCAGAAAGTAAGCTTTGACATCAAGGTAAAAGTACACACACACACACACGCACACACAGGAACCACGGATGTTAGCAAGCCTGGAAGGCAAAGAGTATCCTGCTTTATTCTTATGGTTCCTCACAGATGGTCTCTTGATGTTGCAGCAGGAGATCAAGTTTCAGGAGTATGAATGAAGCACATATCTGAGCTATTAGGACAGATCAGGTCTGTCAGAGCATAAGCAGAATTGATTCACAAATTAATACAACAAATGCTTCTCCTGACACAACTAGTTATTAGCCAGACTTGGCTATCATGCTAAGAGACGGTTGCCTAAAACACCATTATTGCATATTGAAGCACTTATCATCAATTATTACAATATATCCTGATCCATCTGATGTTACAGATGAATATAAAATACACAATTATGAATATTTTATTAAATAGCAAGCCAGCAGGATTAGCATCCTGGCCTATAAATTGCTCTTTGTTTCTTAGAAATAAGGGAGTGACCTCATCATCTTTGCCAAGACCATTAGCTTTCTGCACAAACCTCCAGAGATATGCCCATTAACCCCTTATACCTGCTAAGTAAAGCAACATTAAGTGAAATGTGGAAACACAACTGGCAGTTTATTCGGATATCACTAAATGCAGACAGGTAAACCGCGTAAAGGGAAAAGGAAAGACCAACAACCCCGAGAGGTTGGATTAAACTGAGATCTAGTTAGGTTTAGGTTTTTATGCAGAAGACTGTTGCAAATTCTTATTTCATGAACCTTCTGCTCTCTTGGAGGCCTTCACGAGAGGTTAGGTTACACAGAAACCACAGAGACGGGGAACCACTTTGGCTTCAAATTGGTTGTAATTAACTCTGTATGGTCATTGTCCCTCCTATCATTGTGTTTTAAGAGTAAAGGTCACAGAACATGTGATACTTTTCTACTCTAGCTGGGAGACGAAGAGCACAGATTGAATGACCACAAAATATTCTGATGGGTTGAAGGCAGCAGACATTCCTGTAGGCTTTGTTTGGTTGGTAATTTCTTTTGTTGCCCAACAAATGAGTCAATGTTGGTTTGTGGAAAAAAAGATTGTCTTAAAACTTGTAGGTTTCCAGTTTTAGGTCTGATTTTAGAATTAAATTATGTTTTATTTCTGTACCTTGCACAGCGACTGCAACTTTGGATAAACATTTTCATAAATTATTATTATAAACTATAGGCTTGTTAATGTCTTGCTTATAGTGTCAAAGGTATTAGAAAGCTTATTGTTCGTCAAATTGCTGATAGTCTTAAAAATAGTTTTTTTTCCACACCCAGTTCAATTTTGATTTACAGCTAACCATTCCAACGAGACGGCTTCATGCTCTTAAAAAATAAAAAAAGACTGAAGGCTCAATGGCTAAAGGTGGACTGTCAGGATTTTGCTCCTTGCCTTACGAAAAGCATTTGATTCAGTTAACCTTAACACTGTACTAGCCAAATGACTGTTATACAGGAAAATCTAATCTTTTTTCTCTTTCATAAACTGTAAAAAAATTGTAAATCTAAAATTAAAATCAACTGGTGTCCCACAGGGCTTTGTACTGGGTCCACTTCTCTTCACTTTGTACATAAATGATTCACCTTCTGTTTGGAGACAGCGTAATATTTTAGTGTAAGCAGACACAGATACTGTTATTTTTATCCACGGTAAAAGCAGAGGAACTGTAGGCAGGTTGACAGAAGTTATGGAAATAGTCACGAACGGGCAGATGTTATTTACAGCTAAATGTATAAAAAGCTGTAGGAATGTTCTTTTCTTAAACACCACAATATAAATCTAAACCCACTTTTGCAGCACAACAACTATCAGTTTTATCATAATATTATATTAAAGTTTTCATCTAAACTTAATTGTGAATTAAGGTCTGTTCCAAGGTTACGTTTACTTTAGAAAATGTTTTGATTTTCTAGGTGCAGCAAAGACCTAGTTTTTCCCTCAATGATTCCCTCTTACGTTAGTTATTGTTTAATAAGCTGGTCCAACACAAACCCCACAACTTTAAAACCTTTGGAATCTTTATTTGAGCAGGTTCTCAAAAATGTTAGATAAGAAATAGTTTTGTTTCCATCATTGTCGTATAAATACACCCTACTTAGCTGTGAAAAATGTATAACATATTGGAATAGTTGTCTAATTTATAGGATTCTGTGCCTTTGCTCCTCTTTTGACAATGAATAGATGGCATTATATCACTTTACCACTCTGGAACTCAGTGAGATCCTAAGAGCAACCCATTGTTTCACAAATGTTGGGAGAACGCCTGTTCTCATGCAAGTGTTTGGAACAATGGAATTATTTGATTTGGAAGGGTGACGTTATTCCCAGATCTGAGTTTTGACCTCCTAAATTAACTGAATCCTGCACTTTTTCCCTGATTTCCTCTCAGCTGGTTGCTATGCCAGTTATCACCTTTCTCAGTATGTATTCTCCATGGTGACTACAGGTTATTGTCAGATCCTGCTACTATTATCCAGCTTCACTATCCATTTCTTCTCAGTGTCATGGCTGTAGTTTTGGTTTGTCCTGTGTACACTTTGGATGTAATTTGCTCCCAGTTTTTGTAAGTTAGACTCTTCCTTTTTTCATCTAATAAATGTTTTATAGGCTAAACTCACCGTTTGCCTGCCTTCTTGCATTTACGTCCCCGCCATCAAGAAATATTACAAGTTCCAATAAACTATCTTACCAAATGCTAAGTATACATTATTTGTAGTTTACCTTTTTGAGCAAAAATTACCAACAAAAATAGCAAAAAGAAAAGTTGTTTTCCAGGTTGTATTTTGATTCAGTATGTATTGATGAACGGTCATATTTAAGTTCTTATTTTCTTTCATGCCTGCATGTTAATTTATGCCATACAAATTGTACACCTTTTATCATCACAAAAATATGAATTTATGATTTCCAGCATGGCTACCCCTCATTGCCAGCAGCCCTGCCCTGTGCACTTCAGTTCAAGAGGTCACGGACCCTGATCCCAAACAAAAAACTGCTTTGTTAGTGCACCGTTGGAAGAGTGACAAGGACTTGAAGGTTAGCCTGCTGAGGAGGTGGCACAGGACTCTCCATTAGGTTTCCGCCTGTGCTGCCGCCGACTTTCATGTTGCGCTATTGTTACACAGCTTTCCCCTGAGAGGTGGACATCGAGTGGGTAATGAGGGATAATTGGTCCGGGGTCAAGGATGATTAATTCCCTCGGTCAGGTGTCAGGCAGTTTTTATACCTGGCTGGGTAAGCAGGCAGGTAAGTGGGGGAATATGAGATGTGGTAAATGAGTAAGAAAGTGGACAATTAGCGAGGAACACATGCACAGAAATTAGCGGGGAGAGGGGTCTTAAACAAAAAAAAATACTTTTTGTAAATCCATGGATGGATCACTGCCTAAATGAACCCCGTGAGGTTAACCTAAAAAGTGGAACTAAAGAAGCAAAACAAAAAGACAAAAAACATGTAAAACAAACTACAGACACAAACACCTCCAAGAGAGTTAATTTTAATTTTCAAAAAAGGAGTAAAGCTACAAAAGGAAGCTAGAAAAACCTGCAGTAGATATAAAGGTCTTTAAAGACAACGTGATTACAATAAAAACAAAAAACAAGTAAAACCTACCGAGAGATGCAAAAAAGAAAACAAAAAGGCAACAATTGCCATAAAATAGCCAAAATCGTAGAATAAATTGACAAAAAACAGCCATTTTTCATCTCTTTTAGTCTGTCTGTAGGAGGGGTTTGCTTGTCTATCCTTAAAAGATGAACATCACACTGCTGTTATATAAAAAATTCCAATGGATCAAATCTTACCAGAAAAAAAGTGAAAAGGTCACAAAAAGCATGATGCCAGACCAAATGTACTGGGCTTCTGTTTCTGTCCCACCTTCCTTCCCTTCAGCTTGAATAGCTAATCTGAATACCTCTCCATCCATCCTTCAATTCCAACCAGGCAATTTTGGACACTGATTATCCCAAAGCCAGTGCATGCGTGATGGTAAATGCAGGGGCTCGGCTGGTAATTGACCAGGCACAGACTGAGACGCCTGCAGTGTAATTGAACAGGGGTTGAGGGGGCATTGCAGGACTGAAAGGGTCTGAGGGTTTCTCAGTGCCCATTAGACCTGGCAGGGGGTCCCGTGTGCTTGTGGACTCTAACATGAGGCCCACAGCGTATCAGGCGCTTCAGAGCAGGACTGACACCTTTCAGTGGTAGGGACGAGGGCGTGGCAGTGAGGCAGCTGTGAGGGTTCAAATATCATGGAGCATAAGACAAGCTAAGTCATTATTACAGCTACCAGAGTATGGAACTAAAACACAGCCTTGTCTTGGGGAAGGTAGAAAGATGGCTGGCCGGATTTACCCAAATATGAACAAAATTAAGAATGCATCCATTTCTCAACTGTTTTGTTTTAGCCAAATGAGCCACCCAACTTCACCCACAATGCATTTCACCTAATCTAGAATAGATATTAAGAATTTGGTCAAATTTTGTTTGTGTCATTGCCTGTTTAATGAGACAAAATTCAGTAAATGTGACACTCCCAACTGAACACACACAGCTCCCTTCTTTTGTAGAATTAGTAAGCCTTATGCATTATGTTACTTAGAGCAATCTTTCATAGTAAGTCTGCAACAAAAGGGATATAAACAAACTGCACAGTTAGAGATGTTAATACCAGCCTTTTTTAAAAATATATATCTAAAACTAAGTCATATTGGATGGGGAATGTCTGTGAACATCGGTTTTAAAGTCTTTAGTCCAAATTTAGGTCTAAACTTTGACTAAGCCATTCCAACAATTTGCTTTGATTTTAAACCATTTCACTGTAGCTCTGGCTGTAATGTCACTGTCCTGCTGAAAGGTGAGCCTCCAACTCAGTCTTAGCAGCCTCAAACAGATTTTGTTCCAGGATTTGTGTGTATTTAGCTCAACTCACATCAACTCTGACCAGATTCCCTGTTGCCACTGAGGAAAAGCATTCCCGCAGCATGATGCTATCACCACCATGTTTGACATGTGGGCTAAAATGTTCAGTTTTGGTTTCAACTTTGTTTGCTGTGTCCCCATCACGGCTTACGGCAAAGTGCGACAGGACTTCTTTCGAACAGTAGGGTTCTTCTTGCCACTTTTCCATAAAAGCCAGATTTGTATGGACCACAACAAACAGGTGTCCTGTTGACACCACCTGAGCTGTTTGCTGCAGCTTTTTCAGGGTTACCATGGGCATCTTGGCTGCTTCTCTGCGTAAATGTTCAAGAGCCAGTATTCATACTGAATTTAACGTAAATGTGTACCTTTTTTCTAATTTAGTGAAGGCACCTGGTTGAACAGGATTTTATTTAGGGTATCAAAGTAAAGCTGCACCATTCACTTTTCAAATTTTTATTTCGAAAAATGTTTAAAACCCATGTATTATCACCACATTAAACCCCTATAAAATGCATTCACCTTTTTGGTAGTATTGTGAAGTTTGAAAACATAGCCTAGCCATATGATGCAATTTTGCTCCCTGAGAGGCCTTTCTCTGTTCTCTAAATGAAGGGACCCAAAGCTGAGCAGTAAAATACACGTATGACCCAATTGGTTTTCTTTCCATTTGACTTGTGTCGTTTGTGCTCAGAAACAGCCTCATCACTTCTGCTCCAGTGGCCATCATCTATGATCTGTGAGTGTTCGCTCCGGTCTGTGCAGGCCTCCATCTGCATATTGTTAATATGATGCGACCTCCTCAAGGTTATTGAGTGCGAGAGTTAAACAGGCAGGCGGCAATTGCAGGAAATCTGTTACACGCCTTTATACTTTCAGCGACTGCGGCACTTGAAAATGGCAGACACAAACTGACAAATCTGTACATTTGACAGTTTAGTCGAAGTTTATATACAGTCAGCAGGTGCTTTCAAAGATGAATCTGAGCAGTTCTTTTTCCTTGGGGGAATGACTATGCAACATAACATTTCAGTGATTCTTAAGAACAAGAACTGAGTCTACAGGTTCAATTATTATTATTATTGTGGGTTATATGTAATCCACATACATTCAAATGTATACAAATAGGCTCAACACATATACAAACACAACAGTTATTTATTTGGTGTAATGAGCCTTACTAAGTTGTAGCCCAATCGCACACTTCTTTTTGGCATCAACAAGCTTCTGTTCAAATTCTGGATATCTGACTACACTTCTTTGCACCAACTGTAGATATCACCTAATTGGTTTGTTTAGTAGCAAGAACCCAGGATTTTAACCAACTTTTAGCAAGGCTGGTGTCATCTCATTTCCAGAAGCTTAATGTTAGCCTCTATTCTTCCCAAAACCAATTTTGATTTGTGTTTGAAATATTTGTCCCTTTGGAATGCCCGGCTGTGTTCAAGTTCCAACTGTACAAGTTCATTCAACTTCAGAAGAAAGAAAAGAGGTCCAATTTGTAGGTACCATCCAGGATCCCCCAAGATTCCAGTTTTGTCATAAACTGGAGAGACGTTTTAAAGTCAGAAATGGCAAAGATGACATCATTTGACTACAGTAACAACAATTAAGTTTAAAGGAGGTAAGGTGAGGCTTTCACATAGAAGAATACCAGCTGTCAAGCGTAGTGATGACAGCATCATGCTGAGGGACTGTTTTGAAATGTAAAAATGAAGATGGAAGACCACCTCATATTTCTTTAACTTTACTTCAAATGTAGACGGTCACCACTTGAAAAGAGTAGTGAGTTCAGCAGACCAATAAAACCATACATACCACAAAACAGAAATCTGAGCTTGTATGTAACATTTTGACCCTAAATGGAATAGAGGAAATCCACGAGGAAATTTTGAACGTGAGAACGTAAAATTGGTTTACGTTATTATTTCATAGACGTTCATGTTAATAAGGGTTGTAAAGTTGAACTTCTGACCAGAAATACATGTATTAACATCAGTTATGCAAAGAAGGAAACAAATTCGGTACCTAAAATACCCAGACCCATTTTATTAAGCATTTATGTTTAGTATGCATGTATCTGTTGATCTAATCCAGACAGTTTTTCCTTAACTCTTCACCATCTGAGAAACTATAAGGGGCTATTGTGCTTACACCCTGATAAAACTACACAAGACAGTAAGGCAAGAGGCAGACAATAGTGGAACAAAGTCTAAACCTGTTAGAGCTTAAGACACAGTTGCAACATGGGAGCAGAAAGGCAGATGGTTCAGAGGACTGCAACAGTTACTGTTTGGTGGTGGAGAAACCCTGGAGACGATGATGCTCTCTTAACCTATGAAAGAAATGAGAACAGAAACTTATAATCGAATTTGTTAATCTTTTTCACATGTGTTGGAAGTGTCTCTGGTTTCAAGTAACGCTAACCTGACAGCATTAATCCTGATGAATCCAGAAGCGTCACAAGGGTCGTAGTCTCCCTGTACATCCATGCTGAAGAGAAAATAAAAATAAAAGCAAGTGAGAATGTTTAAAAGTGTGTTTCATTTGTAAACAAAAGTAGGATTTTTTTGAGAAAAGATGACATTTCTATATTCTAAAAATATATATTTGTCAAAATCGCAATATTAATACTTTCATTGGCAATAGAAACAATAATAATCGCATAACTAAATACCAAAATATATCTTAATGATTAATTAAGTAAAGAAACAAAAAAGGCATAAACAAATTGCATAAAGTCGATGTCCAAAGGGAACTGAGAATGAACATTTAGTTGTCTCTCTCTCAAACTTAAATATAACTTTTCAAACATTATTTAAAGTTTTAAATACCTGACTTAGCTTTCAAGGAAATTAAACTTTAAAGAAAAGGAACAAAAAATGCTAAAACGTTCGATTTTTGATTTTGAGTCCGAACTTGGATTTGGAAACTATGTCCCATCCAAGTTGACCACGTTCCAGTCGGAAGTCAGACAACCTGTTGGATTTGGTAATTGCTGTGCTCATTGACCAGGTAAGCCACTGTTAATAGTACTAGCAGGTGACAATGTATTTGCCTATGCAAAAAACAGTAAGAAACATGCTCACAAAACGAGATTGTACAGCCTTGAATGGGACACAACCTGATATAAAAACGAATATAGTGGTTTTTCTGGCACCTTTTACTGAGTTTTAAATGCAAAGGAGCCATATTGAAGCTGAACCAGTGGTTGGCTGAGGGACTTCAGGATTTCCAAATTCAGCTTTCCATCTCAAGGGGTGTTATATTATATGTTTCCGGCTTGGAACTCCACACTTCCAAGTACAACCAGAACAAAGCATAAATCCCAGGTTAGTGAATGACAGGACAAAGCAACAAGAGCCGAAGGGAAATAAATTAAACTGAAATGTTTAGCTTGGCTGCAGAAAATGTCAGAGATATGGAGCCTCTTCAGCTAAATCACAGATAAATGATAATGTGCTCTTTTCAAAAATAAAAGTGCTTATTGATTTTCCTCTAAATGAACCTGTTTTGCACTGTTTGTCCTGAATGATGAAGAATCAATACAACAAAATGAAAACATGTACACAAGCGGTAAAAAAAACCACATAAATAATTAAAAAAACAATCCCATCATCTCAACTGTGAGCAAATAGTTGAGTTGATTTTGTAATCTGATGTTTGTCTTCCACTTTTCTAAAAAAAGTAACGAATCTATAACTTATGCAGGGGTATATTGTTAAGACTGCTCTTTGTATAGACACTTCAGCAAGCATCTCGCAAAGAGTGCCGTGTAATTACAGCAGTTTCTACCTGCAGTGTTTAATACACTCTCTTACCGAGTCCTCTCCTCCCTGAGACACCCCCACGTCCCGGTGTACGGCTTGCACTCAGTCTTTAAAAGCACTTAGCAAAAGAGGAAATTGCCAACAAATGATAGGATAAACATTATAAAAAGAAAGGACGACAACTAAATCATCAACTCTCAATACAAGGCTCCCTACCCGGCACCTGAGGACCATTATGAGCGAGTGGCCACAAAGAATATTCCACTTTGTGCGTGTGTGTGTGTGCGTGTGTGAGTGTGTGCGCGTGTAAGCATGTTATTGTGTTTTCCTTTAAGAATCCCTGCAGTCTAATTGAGAATAAAGTCGGGTAGGAGCGAGGAGGGTGACATTTCTGTCTCAGATGGGTGCGGTGACGGGCTGTATTACCACTGCGTTAATGACGCCGTTTACTGTTGCCTGTGGAGAGCCAACAGGATGTCAGTGGGGGTTTCATGCCTAATCTGGTCTCTGTGTATGTGTGTGTGTGTGTATATGAATGTGGCTAGATTTTGTGAAAGTGTGTGCTGCTTTCGTGAGTCAGAGCCAGGTACAAGTATATGTCACTGTCTGACAATAACACACACCTGTGATGATGTGAGTATTTAATAGTTTTTCATAGTTTTACAGTTTAACTGATATAACTAGAGAGTATAGCACACATATATTGAAATGTATCATGAAACCATGTAATTTCTTCTTATAATAAATAGGAGAAAAGTTACAAGCTCTGCTATGGAATGAACCGTTACTGATAACAGTCCAGGTATTTGGGGTGCGTTATCTGAAGCACACCTGATGCAGCTAATTGGTTCCATGGGATGCTCCTGAAGCCACACCTGGTTCGCAAATGTGTGCTCTTATGAAGTATTCAGGTCAGGGGGTTGAATCATTTTGAGACTCCAGTAGTCACTGAAAGCAGCGTTTAGTTTTGTAACAGCTTGATCTTGTAAATGAGAATTCGTGTCTCAGTATAAATGAAGTTGTAACAATGATATCAGTTGTCGGTAACGCTTTTAAAATACCTTATGTAATTTGTTTATTGCAAACACAAACGTTTTTAATTTTTCCAACAAACCCAATTTGGAGTGAAGATCTTTAAGGAATGTTAAATATTATGATTAACAGGAATTTAAGAGTTTAATGAATTAAGACATTTGTGACTACAGGAATTTGCAAATTTAAGGAGCCTTCAAAAAATGTCCCGGTGGGGCACCATGCAGTATGATTGTGGAGTTCAATAGTCCACTTTAGAGTTGTTAAGGGTCCACTGGTTAAAAGCTTTTTGTACAATACAATGGTAATACATATACCATTATGTTATTAACATGTACATATACAGATTGTTTGTGTAATATGCATTTATGTTTTCTAATTATGGTTTTATTGCTTTTATTGCTGTTTCTGGTTTTATAATGTGTTTTTATGGACTTGAGTCTGAAAAAAGTTAGATTAAAAAAACCACCATAAAATAAAATTGTTGTTTTGTACTTGTCTATGACAATGCTGACAAAGCCGAAAAGAAAAAAAAAAAAAAAAAAAAAAAAAAAATCAGCAAAAAGAAACTGGCTGCTTTAGGATGCCCCGCAGAAACCAGAACTTTGCCTTGTCAGCCAAGTTTGAAGCAGACTCTTCAGCATCAATAAATTCGAATCATACGCAGGTCTGGTGAGAAGTTTACATACAGTAATTGTGGCTTGGAAAGTTTTATTAATTTTAGGCTTCTATTTAACACTTCTTTGTACTGGGTGGTATGTTAACACAAACAGCCTGCAGGAATTGTAATCAAGCATGCAACATGGTGGGTGGCAGCAGTATGGTACAGGCCTGTTTATCTGAAAGTAGTACTGGTGCATCTCAAAAAGTGGAATGAATAATGAAGGAGGATTAACTCTAAGTCCTTCAACTTCACCTCAAATCAGCAGCTAACAATCGAAACATGAACACAATTGAGTTTTCAAAACAGGACAATCGCAAACACCCATTAAAACTGTTTTTGGAAAGAACAAAGCCGGCTGACATTAAGCTTTCTGAATGGCTTTCCCAACGCTACAACTTCAACCCTTTAGAACGTTTAAGAACTATGCTTAAAAGCCAAGTCCCTATCAGGAAATGAACAAATTTAAAGATAAGAAGAGCGGTCAGACATCCAAACAGAACGATACTAAAAACTTGCCGATAACCACAAAAATTGTGTGGTTGAGTGCATATCTGCAAAGGGACATTAAATCAAACATCTGTAGGTCTGCGTGTACACATTTGAGATAATCTGTCTATGTTTGACCCTGTGTGGATGACAGAAAACCAAAATAAATTGAAACCAAAGGCAATTTTCCACTATTCTAGTCTAGTCCAGTTTTGTCTAGTCCAAACTTGTGCACCCAGCTCTTGTTATTAAAATCTACAGATGTTGTTTACTGAACGATCATTCCCCTTGACAGAAAAAAATTTAAATAAATTATTTGAAGCACAAAATCAACATGACATTTGGGGCCACTTCTCACTGGAAGTCAACGTCTGATGCAGGGTTCAGTATCCCAAATCCATACTGAAGGGGTGGAAAAGCACAGCAAACATACAGAAATGGTGAGGAAAAAATTATGACTGGACTGTTTTCTGTTTTATTTTGATATAGCACCGGCATTGATTTCTTATGAAATAATATTTTTAACCTATTCAGTTACAGATAATGTGATTGCAACAAACCCTGCACAAGAAGCAAACAGATACCCAACAAAAAAGCTTTTTTTTCTTAATAAACCTAACACAAAAATCTAAATTTTCTAATGATTTTGAGACTGGAGCTACCACAAACAGCAACACTGGTGTAAAGAAAGAAAAACATAACATTTCATAATGCTACTCATATGCAGGGGCTTGTGAGTCAATATGTGGACAAAAGCAAACAAAAAAAGCACCAAACCTATTTGAAAGCAACTTTCATGATTTTTCGTAATGTTTAGAATTGAATCAAACTGATGATTTTATTCAAATGATAAATGGATCTCCCAGTTTATGCTGGTGTGAACGGTCTGCTACACTGTCTTCTGTCCCAATAAAACAAGCAGTTTTGCAACACCAACACGCTTTCTCACACATGTTTCCCAGTTTGATGAAGCTACATTGTATTAAACATTCACCTTTCCCCTTGTTTTTTATAAATGTGAGCTGAATCAGAAATCTCAGCCCACTTATTGACCTTGCCTGAACCATATAGTGCGTGCAATGATATAAGGTGGCTTCTGGCCAGAGATGGTTTGTAAAATGGTGTAAAATCCTGTGCTTTTGGTGGATTGTCTGGAAAAAGGGGGAAAAATGAGGGAGGCGTGTCTGGCTATTCCAACTTCATCCCCATTAAAACCTCATCCCACACAAGGCTGAGACACGGTGGTCATCTTTGAACCTTTTTGTTTTGCTTCTTAATTAAAACAAAACACATCGTTGAGTTTGCCCGTGTGGTGTGTGTGTGTGTGTGTGTGTGTGTGTGTGTGTGGTGTGTGTGTGTTGTGTGTGTGTGAGTATGTGTGTGTGTGTGTGTGTGTGTGTGTGTGTGTGTGTGTGTGTGTGTGTGTGTGGTGTGTGTGTGTGTGTGTGTATGAAAATTTTTTTTGCCCCACTGTCTCGGTTTTCCAAGTCACTGAAATATTTCATGGTTATAACACAGACAGAAAAAACGCCATTTGTTTAAATAACATTAATGAAGTAAAAGTTAATTACAGTCATGTGGAAGAAATTAGGACTCTACAAAAGTCAAAAAACAAAAGTTTTTCTGACACATTTGTATTTATGGATATTAAACATTATTAACAACATTGAAAATAATAATAATAGAGAAATGAAGCAATGTAAAAAAAACACATTGAATATCATCTAAAATGTTCTTTAAATTGTGATAAAGAATGTAATTTCTGGTGAGGAATAAATTAGTCAAACTTGTGTGAGCCCTTTAGAGAGAAGCTAGTAGCAGCTTATAGTCTGGTAAGGCAATTTGAAATTAGCCAGCAAGCCTATCTACAAAATAGTCAAGAAATGGAGATTAGTCAAAAGAACTGCCAACATGCCTAGGTCCTGAAAGTCTATCAGGTTTATTGTTGCAATACTTTAGTAAATACAGCCCTAAAACATTGCACATACATGCTGAACACAACTTCCTATAAGAGCTACATTAATAATTATCTTAAATATTACTTTTCTTCATTTTTATTAAAATGAGTTCTTCGTATGTGTGAGTTTCCTTTATTTCTTCTTGGCCTATGAAAGAGGAGCCAAATGTCTACTTTTAAAACTAACTGAATATCACTGATCTATTTGGTAAACCTTAATGACAATTTGTTACTACTTTCTAACAGTATGAGCAACAACTTATAGTCAAGAAATCTGTAATGAGTCTCTGTGTGAAGAAAGATCAGGGCCTTTTGCTGCCATTACAATTAGATTCTCTGTTTTCTTTTCTTCATAGAAATGACCCCTGGCCAAGAGCTTCTTTTTGGGTTTAGCTATGTGTATTTCTGGACAAAGCCATCAATGGACCTATTCCTGCCATTAAATATATGTACTTTTTCCACAGAAGTTTCTCCTGGCCCAGTGACTGTGTGCCAGCCAGTTTGAGAGTCTGGTTCTGCAGGAGGTCTGTTACTATTAACAGGGCGTCTTAGACTCCACTGTTGATGCATGCTAGCTCAGAATGAGCTAACCAAATGTCATTTGATGATCAACTGTATTTGACAGTATTGTATAATATTTTGGAGTGAATTGTACTTTGTATAACTATATCTCACTATATATCTAAATTGTATAAAAATGAATTGAAATGATTTGAACTAAATTATGATCTAATCGAATTAGAGAGAACCTTGAGATGACACTGGTTGTAAACTGGCACTACTGAACTGTACAGAATGGCTTGAATCGAAGACCTTTTGATTTTGGGGAACAGCTGACACAGTTGCGTTGATCAAGCTCAAATAATAATGAAGACTGACTCTACTTTATCTAAAGAGTGACCCAACTTTTTGTTTTCCTGAAACCAAAGCATTCTTCTCAAAAACTGCAAGTAACAGATTGGAAAAGCTGAGTACATTCTCTGTTTATCTCTTTGCTACCCACAAAGAATGACTAACTCTCTGTAAGTGATAAATTACTGGTCCTTTCTTTCAGTTTTTCTCACTGTGGAAACCATATTTTCGTCCCCCTCTCTCTGACCTGCTTAACTACCATGACACCCAGCTACTTTTCTCCTAAAAGCCGAGTGAAATCCTCTCTTTCCTCTAGCTGAAAACACCATTAGCTCTCTGACTCTAGGGTACAACTGAAGTGTGTGATACTTAAGTGGAGATGGAGAGCCATATGGAGAGATTTTCCTTTGGTCAGTGCTGAGCCTGCCTAGAGGGCATCAAGGGTCAGTTGCCTGAACAAACCCACTGTTACCACAGCTAAGAGGGCATGGTGGGGGGCAACTAAGGGGTTTTGAGAGGGGGCTGCCCTGCAGGCAATGAGCAGAACTTTTCTCTGATGTCTTTGTGAGGCAGGGTCAGTTTAGCATGCTGATGTGGGGGTCATCAGAGAACTTGAGCGGTGAACATGTGGACTAGCCACACTGTGCTCAGAACGGCCACACACATCTGTCAGGTTTGGATGAATTAACACTTTCATTAAAGCTGTTTTCCAACCACACGCAGCGTTTACCTGACCAACTCCTTGTTGTACAGCGACTTGGCCGACTCTCGTCCCAGGATGTAAACCTGACCCTTGAAGACAGACAGCTGGACCTTGCCCTCAACGTTCTCCTGGGACTTGGCGATGCAGTGTCGCACAAAGTCACACTCTGGACTGTACCAGAAGCCTGCAACAGAAACACAGCTGTGAGGAAGGGCTTCACAAAAAATTGTTGTTTCTGATTTTATTCTATTCCATTCAACACAGAAATAGAAATAAGTTATTGGACTTTAGGAGTGTCTCTCTCTCTTTGGATGAAACAGGTGGTTGAGAGAGCAAAATAAATTTTCAGCCAATCAGATCCCATCCTCACAATGGAAAATTAACACCTTCAGGCCAATGTTATAATGTCGCTTAATGAGCTTTTATGCTGCCAAAGACTGGAGAAAAAATGTGTTACCTGTATTGTTTTTCTTATTCATAGTTTGGACTTTGTTTTGCTTTAAATTTCTATCAAAATTTCTCATTTACAAGTCATTAATGAAGTAACAGATTTTGTTGTGCTATGAGAAAAAAATTGCATGAAGGAAAGACAGTATTCTGAATCAAAACCTTCCAGATAAACACAGCTATTGAAATAATCAAAAGAGATGATCACTTTAAAGATACAACTCAATGATTAACATTTAATGAGAATATTTAAGAATACTGATTCATTTCTTGTAAAACTATAGAGAAAATATATTACAAAAGTTTCCCCTCCTAAAAGATCATGTGAAATCAAAGTTATCAACTCAAGAAGATTTTTCGTCACTCCTTGAGGAAAAACGACACAGTTTCAGCATGGATAACTGGACGGACTGACGGAAGGATGGATGGATGGGCAGATTCGATGGACAGCTGGCCGGACGGATGTCCAGCTGAATGTATGGACATATAGATACATAGATGGATGTATGCATGGATGATGCAGAGACAGACAGATGAAGAAAAGATGAATAGCAGGTGTAGCAAATATACTACATGACAGCCTTTCTCAAAGTCTGGAGTCTGGTCAGGGTCCAGGTCTGGATCCCGACTGAAACACAAGTTAGTCCAGACCCAGTCTTCGGTGAGGAAAACAAGGAAGAAAAATTGTGAGATTTGTGAAAGATGAGAAAAAAAACAGCATTTATTAATCACGACTGCTTTTAGTCATCCTGTCTGTTTGATGCGAGACCCGAATGCAGTATAACCAAAACCAAATGTTTTCAGCAACAATTATGACAGTTAAAGCCACGTGCTTAATTTACGAAGCAGGTGAACAACTGTTTATGTAAATTTTATCTCCACACAATTATGAAGAATGGCAAAGAGAACACCTTATGAGCTAAATTATTAATGATAATTAACAGTGACATAAAACAATGTACAAATGGCAATTATGTAAATAAAATAAAACTGAGAAAATATTTAGAAAATGTAATGTAATGTAATGTGAGAGGAGATGCAATAATGGGGATGTGCAATCAGTATGAATGTGTGTATATGTGTTTTGTTTCCTATGTTTTTATTTTATCTTTTTAATTTTATCTTCTATTTTTCTGTTTAACTCTAATTATTCATCGCTTATGCACAAAACAGAAAGCTTTTTTCTCAGTTTCAGGGAGTTGTACTTTAAACAAAGGGGAAAGAGCTGTTTTTCCAAATACACTCACAAACATCTGGGAATTTCAGAATATCCTTCATTATTGTTACAAGTGTGCTGCTAAGAAACACAGGCTTGAAAGGGATTTCTCTTAGCCCTTCCCCTCTTCTAAAGAAACACCTGGGACACCCTTCCAAACAGAAAAGTAGAATGAGTAGCAAGTGCTTAAATTTACCAAATTTTTTCTCTTGCTATAAATTTTTTGGGCAGCAGGAAAGGAATATACAAAACTGGATAAGAAAAAGTATTATACTTTATGAAAAACTCTCCCATAGCAGAAGCAGCAACATGGATCAGCTAAAGCAACATCTTTTAGGTGATACGTCGCCGTCTGCGCTCTTCGTTCCAGGCAAAGTTCGCGTGCTCTTTTCTTCTCGCCCGTTTTGCAAACCTGAACCATCATCAGAGCCCAGGGACAGATGGGCGAGGGATGTGTCTATATATGTTCAGAGGTCAGGCACACCCCGCTCGGCAGGGGTCCTCCTCTCATCAGCAGCCGACCTCCACCTCATCGTCTGGGTATGTTCAAAGGCACAATGAGCTCCTGCTTTAATTCTCACTGAATTGGCACATAGTGCTAAAAACGATTGTGGGGGTCTTTCAGGATATATCTTGAATTAATTTAATGTAAATGTTTGCTCTGTGCATGTTTGTATGGCTAAATGTGTCTCTTTATGGTAGATTCACTAAGCTATGTTATGATATGTACGTTTTGCTTTTACTAATGATTGAAAAATCATAAATCATTAACGTAAAAGCAACGTAATAAAGCTGTTCTTATTTTGTCTAATCAGTTCGAAATGAAACTATAAAATCATATTAAAACTGTTAACGACACCCCAGCATTTATTTTGATGGTTTTTCAATGTACTTAGCTGATATTTGAAGAGCTCATACAACTCTGTTTGGGTAAATAGAGCTGTAAACAGATACAGGGCAGGTGGATTGTTAACATAAGCTCCACTACCAGCCGTCTGCAATCTGCAATTATTAATGATTTAAACCCACAATGGGTTTAATCTCTGCCCTGTTCCTGAACGCAGCACCTCTACGTGTGTGTGTGTGTGTTTGTCTCTACGTCTCTAGAGGGGATAACTGGAGCGGCCTAGCAGTCAGTCTGTAATGGCACTGATCCCATTATGTGGATGAAGGTGCAGACGACCTGGGACTCGGCAGAAGGGGGGGATTAAGACACCTGAGCCAAGAAAAGCTCACAAACATGTGCAAACATACTAACCAGGCTGTGGGTGCGTTTGCATTTGTACGTGGTACTTTTGCCTCTCGTGTGTACGCTAGAAATTAGAATTAGTGCATTCAAGAATAAATGACTATTAAACTTGGATGGATGTTTACCATTGTACACAAGTTCGGAGAACTTGATGCCAAGTCCCTGTTTGATCCGCCGGACCTCTTTGTCCATGGTAAACGTCTCGATGTCTAGGTGGGCGTTTAGCAGGATTGTGCCTCCAGGAGTTTCATATATCCCTGACATAAACAGAAGAAATAAATTAACAATAGTTATCTGAAAAGGTTTACATACACAATTAACTTTTTTATTAAAATGCCCATGCAAATTATTGTGATTTTATGAAATAGAAATATTTGCAAATTCTTCTTCACAGACAGATCAAGCTAAGTCAGATTGAATGGCAAGGTCTGTGAACCGCTTTGTTTCAAGCCTTACAACCGCCTTTAAACTGGATTTTGGTCTGGACTTTGACTGGGCCATTCTAATACACGAATAAGCTCTGAACTAAACCATTCCATTGTAGCTCTAGCTGTATGCTTAGTGTGTCTGTCCTGCTGAAAGGTGAACCTCTGTTCCAGTTTTTACAGCCTCTAACAGATTTCCTCCCAGGGAGCCCCTGTATTTAGCTCCATTCATCTTCAGAATAAATGGAGAGCATCAATTTTGCCATAGCTTCTAAATTGGATCTGGACTTTGACCAGGCCAGTCTAGCATATGAACATGCTTTGCACTCGCTCTTTCATATTTGCTGTCTCCCCGACACGTGCTGTGGCAAATTTTAAAGAGGACTTCTCATTATTTTCTTTAATGACTGGCTCTTTTTGCTATAAAGGCCAGATCTGTGTAGTGCATGAAGAGTTGTCCTGTCAATAGATTCTCCAACCTGACCTCTGGATCCCTGTGGCTTCCCCAGAGAAACTTTGGGTCTCTTGAATGCCTTCCTGATTAATGCTCTCCTTGCCCCGCTTGTTAGTTTAGGAAGACATCCACATCTTGGTTTGTTTGTAGCTGTGCCATACTCTTTCCCTTTAATGGATTGAACAGCGCTCCATAAGATGCATGGGATACTATTTTGTAGCCTTTTTAAAAAATATATATTTTAGGCACTAGTGGCCTTTATTTTTCTCTATTTTTTCTTCCAAATTGAGCCGACAGGAAAAGAGGTGAGAGGGAGAAGACATGCAGCATACGTCAATGGACTGGGACTCAAACCCGTGACAGCCACATCCAGCACCAACACCTGCGCCGCCACCACGCCCAGCCTCACCCTGCTTTAAACTTCCCCACAACTTTATGCCTGACCTGTCTGGTTTGGTCATTGCTCTTCATGCTGCTGTTTTTCACTGATGATCTCTGATATCCCTAGTTCCTGGTCTGGTCCTGGGTTCCACCTGATCATTGGGCCTTTCTGCATGGAGTTGCATTTTCTTCCAAGGCACTGTGGTTGCCCTTGATCGACTGCTGACTCGTCTCTTTCCTATTGGCTTGTAGAGATACGCCCCATTTTAAGTTGGTATGGACGAAGGCTGAATCAGTTAATTAAGCAACTTCTGAAGTCAATTGGTTGCACTGGGTTTTATTTAGGGACATCACAGTAAAGCGGACTAAATACAAAAACATGCATTACTTTTAAAATTTGTATTTTGGAAGGAATGTCATCATTTACCCTCCACTTCACAATTATGCAATACTTAGTGTATCACATAGAATCCTATAAAATGCTCCTAAATCTTTGGTTGCAATGTTATTTAATGTGACAAAACAAGGATTTTAGCAAGTTATTGAGTCTGTAAGGAGATGTATGTCAGCTTTACTGTCTTAACACCTTTATTAAAGCCTTCCATAATTATTTTAACGCCTATTTATCTGTTCATCTGAGCGAAGGGCATCAAGCAGCTCTGTTAGTCATTAGCAATGTGACAGACAGGCCTTCACAGAGCTCACAAATCATGGACAAGCTTGTCCTGGAAAATGACAGGTTGGGAGGCCCCTACCAGCCTGGAGTCTGGACCAGGGCCCCATCTACCCTGCAATTTACCCCCTCCGGACAGGGAGGGAGGGGTGACAGAAGAAAAGATGAGGTACATGACAGGAGAAATGAAGCTGTCATTTAAATGTCAGGTAAAACAAAAAGAGGGCAAAGGGAATGTAGAAAGGCAGACCTGACAATAGAGACAAAAGCGTAAATGACACTGACGATAGGGAGTGTCATTTACTCATTGAATACATGGTTCCTTACATGTTCTGCAAATTTGACCCACTGGTCAGGCTTTTTTGGATTTCAATAAACTGCGTTTCAATTTATTCCAAATCTTTCGAAACAGTGTTTTGTTCCTTTGTCCACGAATGGTTTTCATCAGATTAAAGAGCTGAGTGGTGCAGCAAACAAACAAAACCAGTTTAGCAAAACTGCTAATTGTTTAAAGCTTCAAAAGATCCCCATCCCTTTGGTGTTCCTGGCTAAGCCACAGAGGGTATGCCGGGACGTTTCCTTTGGCCCCGATCAGATAATAGCCCTCCAACACAACTCAGCTTAAGTGCTGCCAAAGAGAGCTAGCTTAACTGACCGGAGCCCCTAATTGGACACTGTCTGGTTAAGCTTCTACAGTGGCGCTTTAGTCAGGCTTAAGGAGACGCAACCCTCTGTGGTTTCAGAGGTTTTAGTCTTTTATACAGCTGCTGCAGGTATGCTAACCACGCTGTAGGCCTGCACGGCTTCAGGACAGGATTGAATTCTTCCTGAGCTGATACCATCTGAGCAAAACACGACCCTAAACAGGCAGCACTGCAAAAAATATTTATATCCCTTAAACCTTCCCACATTTACAACGTTACAACCACAAACCTCAGTGTATTTTATTCAAATTCCATATGAGACCAAAATAGTAGTGCATAATTGCAAAGTGGAAGAAAAACATGTTTTTGACAAATTAATATCCAAAAGGTGCGTCATGTATGTATTTTTTTTCAGTCCCCTTTAACTGACACCCCTAAATAAAGTCTTTTGCAAGCAACAGCTTCACAAAATACCCTGAACAGTAAAAAGAGTCCATGTGTGTGCGCAATTTTAATCTCAGGATAAATACAGCTGTTCTGTGAAGGCCTCTGAGTTTTGGTGGAGAACAATGGTCAACAAACCACACAGCAGACATGTGAGGTGAGGTTCTAACAATATTCAAAGCTCTGGTCATTTCACATCAAATGTGAGGTTCAATTCATTACCTGAAAAAGAAAACAGAATGACACAAGTGCAAAAATACCAAGATATACCCTCCAACAAAAATGACAAGCCAGGCAAGGAAAGCATTAACCAGAGAAGAACTCAAGTGGCCTATAGTAAGTTTGATTCACAGCCTAATTGGGAGAATCTGTTGTCAGACCTCAGTAATGTATTACGAAAATCTGTCCATAGTCAGTCCTGTTAGTAGATTACCAAAATGTAAGGGGGAACAGCAAACATGGACAAAGATGTTTTGGTCCAAGGAGACATAAATCTTTTTTGCCACACATGCACAACGCTGCATGTCACTGCATGTCACCCCTAACAAACCATCTTTCTGTGAAAATAATAGTGGCAGCATCATGCTATGGGACTGTCATTTTCCAGCATGGACATGGAAGCTGGTCAGCTGATGGGAGGATGAGTGGGGCCAAATACAGAGTCTTCCTGGAAGAAAGCCTATTTAGAGGCTGCAAAAGACTTGAGACTGGATGGATGACCCCCTTCCAGCAGGATAACAGCAGCTGTAATACAATGGTTTAGAGCAAAGAATGTAATAGCACAGACAAAGTCCAAACCTAAATCAGACCTAGAATCCATTCTCAGATGTTCTCTGTTCAATCCGACTGATTTTAAGGTAATTTCCTAAAATAATTTGCAAAAAATGTGTCTCTAGATGCAGAAAATGGTAGAGACATACACCAAAAGCCTTGTAGCTGTCATTATATTGTAAGGTGGTTCTACAAAATACTAACTCTGAATACAAGTGGCCGGCACACTTCAGAGAAAACTATTCCTTTTCTTCCACTTCCCAATAACAACTTTGTGTTGGTCCTATTACTTAAAACACCAGTAAAATACAGGGAGGTTTCTGGTTGCAACATGATAAAATGTGGAAATCCTCATGGTGTATTAATACTTTTACAATGCACTGTAAATAAAATTATTTAAAAAAATTACAACCAAGAAATGTTTTATGTTTCAATATGTCTATATGGGCTTCTCTGCAAATGATTTCAACAAACATGAGGTTTTAAAGAGCAGTTTTTGAGGGGTTTTGCAGCAGTTTGACAGGATGCACCATGTTTTTAGAAGATGAAGCCATCTCTGACTGCTTCTCAGGCCCTCATCGAAGCACAAGTCAGGGGGCTGACAGCACCGTGACAGCTGGGAAATGTTAGGTGTGCACACAGGTAGTTGAATGTTTTGTAGCACGGTGACAAGAGTCTTGACAAACCATTTGAGTCCCATCCGCCTCTCTAACCCCGCACAAATAAATATGACCCAAACACAAATAAGTATGACTCGTCCCCGTTCGATCCCTCCCATCATCTATTGTGCTCACACAACTGCCACTCCAGAAGAGGCCAACCTATGCGCTCAATGGTAGTTATTCAACCACTTGGGCACCCTGTGCTCCACCTCTTCCTATTGCTCACAAAGAGGAAACTGCTTTGATCTTTTGTTCAGCAGAGGGGAGAGAAAAGTGGGTTTCCTATTTTCCAATTTCTACCTGCCAAGTTGTGCCATGTTCACAATCTGCCGGACAGTCAATTTGCCAATCACAGCACATTGTATGGTGGGGGGAAAGAGGGGTTTGTGTGTGTCCTCCTGGGTTCATCTTTGCAAAACCAGGAATACCCACTGGTCTTGAATATCGGCTGTGGTAACACATAAAAAGACCAAAAAAAATTAGCTTTAAGAGTTGATTGTTTATTCTGTAGATAATCTGCCTTTTGTAATTTTGTGGGCAAATATGTGATCTTTAAATGTATCCAGTGGATAATTTACACCCACACCCTCTTTGCTCAGTGTCCTGGTGTGTATAGACACTTGTTTTGACCAGCGCATTTATGGGATGATTTGGATGTGTGTGGTAATAACTACAGACAACACTTGAATGATGTGACTACGAGTTGAAACCAAGAGGAAAACAATGGAGCAGGAGTGAGGCGAGGCATTTAAAGCCTAAATTGGAAATAACTGCAAAGTGCATGAAAGCTCTAGATGTAGAAATGAATACTGACAAAAAAATACTAAGACATTTAAAGAGCACTGAACACTTACTGGAACCCAAGGAAAAGATGGGTAAAAAAAAACAAAACAAAACACAATTAGATCCTAGGTATTGCCAACTTGATCAACAAATCACTTAAGTGTAGGGTTGATGTGTGCTGAATCAAGGGTTTGAAATTTTTTTTTTAAGTCCATTGTTATGATGGTTGATATCCCCGTACTCGTACCATGAAAATTTTCACTAGAAATCATTCTTAGTGGTGTCATACTTAGTTGCTTAGGCTTTCCCGTATTGGCTAAAAACTCTATAACATTATTTACGGAGCAATGACCAATAAGTGGGTTTCTGGGCATTATATAATTTTGCACAAAATGTTAAGTGCGGAATATATAGTAGATGACGAGGTCTAGTTGACTCCCCTATCGTTGCAACAATGGGGTCTGATAGATTCATCCAGAGTCCCTTGGGTGCCTGTAATCATAGCGTCTTGATATCTGATTTTTTCTAACACAGCTCAGTATAACCTTCGACAGTGATACAACATGTAGGTAGAGAGAGAGTTTATAGGTGGTACTCTGCGTTATAAGACATGTATGACACGCTGAATAGCATCGAAACTTGGCAGCAGTTATATATTTGGTGTGATTGTCTATTCTCAGAAACTAATTTGTTCGTCTATTGTTAAGTCCAAGTAGTTGGGAACGATTTTCCAATGCTTAAGAAGGGCGATTGTTTAACCTAGTCGGAGCTACTAGCCCGGGTGTAGTGTATGTGATATAGTAGACGTATGATGTATTGTAGTGGACAAAGCTTGTAGCCTGAGTGTATTTAAACGGATAGGGTAGAATGCCATGCGAGTGTCCAATTAGACGGCCGTCAAAATCAATGTTGTGTTCCAGGACCTGTCTGTTAGTAGGAGACCACAACAGGCCGCACAGCATTAAGCGGTAGTACCATCGCACTGTGTAGCTCTTACTCAAGCATAGCTGATTGAGTCGTTTCTGTTGTTGGGTGGGGGGGAACACACTATTGGATTTTCTTGAACTTTTGTATAGCGTGATAAGTGAAAAGTGGGGTAATTCTTAGAAAAAGCTAAAATAAAAAAGCAATAAAACATCGCTGAGCGGAATGTCTGCGTTAAGCATTTTTATTGGAGGTTAATAGTAATATGTTAGGAGCCAGTTTATTAAAAGAGTGGAACGTAGCTAGCAGCGTTAACCGTACATTGCTAGGAGGTATGTGCAGGAGGTTTCCGGTTACATTAATAACCATTAAATATTTATATTTATAACTTTCAGAACTGAATAGAGAACAGAGAATGAATTTTAAAATCCTAGAAATGACAGTGGCTGTACTTTTGCCAACTGTCAGAATATGTAAATTAGCTCAGACGCATAGAATGGAATAAAAAGAAGACCAAACATATCCAGGTTTTAATGTCTTACCTCGTGATTTCATGCCGACTGCAACGGGTGTCTCTCAATGCGGTCAATGCGTCCCCTCGCATGCTTGGGGTGCAGGCGGCAGAGGCCGGTGATTGGATTGTGTACACGAGAAGAGGCCTGGCTCTAGTAAACGTGGTGCTCTTATCGAGGCGTGGAAAGAAAAAATGTGCACAGATAATGGTGACTCTGCCTTTGGGGTAGGGGTAGGAGTGAATCTTGATAATCTCTAGGGACAATATACATGACTATTAGCGGGGGGTGTTTTCTATGTGGTAGACAATCCGGTCGACTTGCTGATGTTTGTCTCACATGTGTGATGGGCAGTGCTGAGCCTGGATGATGCACGTGGTGTGTGATGTGATAGGGCAGGAGTGTGGTGAGTAGGGCGGCTCGGTGGGTTGGAGTCTTGCCACTGTTATGTAACTGCAGATGAATACAGCTAATAAAGATTGTAGTGAAAACTCTGGCTTAGATGTGGTATTGGTGTCTAGAAGAAAGGAGTAGGGGTGTGAACATCATGTGTGAGTGTTGGGGCGGATGGTTGTGATATATGCACAGAGCGTATTGTGACTCCACCAAGAAACCGATAAGGAAGGTCAATATTTATTGAGGGGCGCAACTAACGATTAATTTGCCTAATCGAGGATCGTGTTGGTATAGACTCGGTACATATGATCAATTTTTGCTAGGTTTGAGTCATCAGGTTGTGAAACGAGACGTGTGATTGGACACTGTCTTCGGTGACTAGGGAGAGGGGAGGTGGCTTGACCGGGAAGAAGAGTTTTGTCACAACAGGTGCTAGAGCTAAATAACAAGAATGGCTGAAGTAATGGCGACACTTGTGTAGTGGATGCTGGACGTATGGTGGAGGCTTCCTCGGCGGAATGATCTTGTCAATCAGGACAGGACAATCGTGAGGGAGTGGACAGTGTGCAGGAGATGAGTAGATAGAAAGTGAGGTTTGAGTCGCTCTTACTGTGTAGAACAGTGTGCAACAGGTGAGTCGAGGTTGTATGTGCGGTGACAACAGATGGGGGCCCAACGGGAGGGGGGGGGATTTGACGGGGGGCGTCTCGTTGAAGACAGCGGGTGTGATATAAGGTATAAAGGTGTCATATGAATTAGCGCGGAGACGAGGAAAAGGCATGTGTTCTAGTGATAGTATTGTTGGTTCGGGAGTGTGAGCATAAGGTCAGCAGGTGGAATTAGTATGGCAACTGGTGAGACAAAGGCACAGTGATGAACCTATATCTTAATTAGAGGTCGAGGGGGAGGAGGTGTCAATTGTCAAGTGTGAGGCGAATGGTAGATGTGTTTTCTAGATGGGACCAGAAGGAAGGGGGCGGCTATTGGACGCCTAGCGCACTGTGTGTCAGAGGCCGGGAGAATCTAGCTCTATGAGGCGACACTCCGTGCGAAGGCCAAAGAGGGCGTGCAACAGGTTAGCGGTGGGGTAGGGTGCAGTCACTTTTTAATGTATAAAAAGTGCTTACCCTATTGTAGTGTCGGTGAGAGGAGGGGGGATGGGTACGGGCGACGGCAGCTCGTGTTGAGTAGTGAAGGGGGCGTGAAGGAAGAAAGGCCACAGGACAGTCTAGGTCACACATAACAGAGCAGTCTAGCGTTGTGGCATGGTATTAACCGAGCCATAAGAGGCTGGGATGAGAACTGCACTCGGGTGGCAGGGAGGCGCGCGAATCTCGTGCGGCAGTCATGTGGCGATATGCCATTGGTGATAGAAAGGGTAGTAGTGGTTGGGGAATAGGTACACAGTTAATGCTAGGGTGTATAAGGATCCCTCACAGACAGACGATCGATGACAAGGGGGGGGGAAGTAAAATGGGTAGTGCGGGCGGCGGAGTGCGAAAATTGGGGTTCGTCAGGTGGTGGAGGGTTGACACGTCGATGCAAAGAGCTGTCTACACATACACATGGTGGGAGGGGATAGGCTTGGGTAGGGGGCATAATGTAAAACTCAGCAGAAGGAGTGTGCCAGCTAAAGATGTGGGTAACATAGGTTGATGGGAGCGCGCCAGAAGGGCTCGGACAGTCTCACTGAAGAAGCCCTAGTTTGCATTGCACCAGATTGTGATAAAGCGAGACAATTACGCACCAAGAAACTAAATCGCTGTGACAGCGACAGTTGTGCGCTACGGTTCAAATGGAGAAGCCTTCATAGCGTAGCGAGTACTACGGATGACATGTTGGATCAACACTTGTAAGAAGCACATAGTACGAGTTATTATTTCACTGTCACGTCACCTTACCAATAGGTAGTGACAGGCGAGAGTATACAGGCCGTGGGGTTATGGATGTTTCCTGAAATTGTTATTTTATGTCCTCAGATCATGTAAGGAGTTCGATATCGTAGAGCGTATACCATGCCATTAAAACTGGAGCATAAACGCTGGTATTACAAAATGGCCAATTATGGCGGTGTATGATAATGGCTACCTAAGTGTGTTCCGCTGTACAGTGCCTCATCTCTGAGCCAAGCTCGGATGTTATACAAAGCGTGGTGATAGGTGTGAGGGTTTGTAGAGCCTTCTATGCCTAAAGTTACTAATACATGTGTGTATCTAAAAGTGCGGTTGTGTGTTCCGGCCAGGAAAGCACAACTCTGGCGAAGTCTCAGTGTGTGAGAGGTGAACGGACAAACGGGTGAGTGTAGTGTTCGTTTTCCACAGCTCGTATGCGTGGAGAAGAATGGGCATATAGGCAGCAGATGGTGCAGAGGTGGTGAGCATCAGAGCTGTATGCAAATCGTGTGTGTGCTGTGGGCCTGATGTATGAGAGAAAGGCACTCGAGAGGTCGCACTCTAGACAGGCTGGTCTCTACCGTGTGCCTCACTTCGCTCACAGTACCAAAGGGTATACTGGGACCAGAGGTAGAAAAGAAAGCAACTAAAGGTCGGAATCTAGAGAACGGGGGCTGAGTGTATCCGTCTCCACACACGGGGGGAACTGCTACGGCTACGTACACGGGAGCCCACTTATGGACGAGGAAACCAAATGTGTAACGATTCTAAGCGAAATACAACGTGCCTCCGGACAGGGGGGGAGCGGACGCGGGTTCGATCTCATGCAGACTGGTAGTTCCTCCAATAGGAGGGAAGTATAGGGCAGACTGTTGGGAGAGCCGAAGGTGTGAGGGGGTGGAGACTCTGAAACGACTCAGGACGCGGAGCAGGATGATATCTAGAGTGATGGTCAGGTGTGTGATGGTTCTGACAACAGGGGACGGCTACGTATGTGGAGGGAGTCCTGACCGCCCGAGTGCTGTGTCTAGGATTCACATGTTTCAAGGCGAAGGGGTGTCATAACTTGTGTACGTTGTTAGACGTCCAATTGGTGTTGTGTCGTTGGGAGTCTAAGCTCATGTCTGTCGTAGAGTCAGCTATTAATGTGTATCGGAGATTGAGCGGCCTCCGGGACTGATAAGGTGGATCAGAGGAACAGGAGGAGATTCGAGATGAGGGAGCGGAAGTAGATCAGGCTCTACTCGTACTGGGTAACGGGCAGAAAGGAGGGATGTGGCCGAATCTATAAACAAACTCCGCTCCCGTGAGCAATAGGTGTGTTGATGTGTGGACGGACCATACTTAGAGGCGAGAGAACAGTGCTGTTCTGGGTCATATGGTTCGTTCGAAGTGCATGAGTGCGTGAGGCTGAAAATATTCGAATAGGAGGCGATGGGCTTTGATAGAGACAAGGCAGTAAACAGCTTGGCGAGGAAATACAGTTAATCTTCGAAACGTGGTGGATGCGGATGGCGGTTTATGGTGTGTCTGAGACGCTGCAGTCTCCGCGTGCTCCTCGGGGTGGTCCTGCCGCGCGGCGGCAGAGGTGCGCTCTCCGTGGGCCAGCGATATCGGCGGGTGGACGCAGGCTTGCATAACGGATGTCTGGAGGTCTGTATGTATAGCTGAGAGACCCGACTCAATGGATATCGTACGGGACAATTGGTGAAGCCGGGTGAGGGTCAGAGACACCAGGGGGGAAGGAAAAGAGGAGAAGTATCTGTCTATGGGATAATAGCTGGTGGAAGTATGAGTGTCTGTGGCGGTCGTGTGGTATCTAAGATGGGAGGTAGGGAAGGGCATGGAGGAGTCGCGCGCTCCGTCAAACGTAGCGTGTACTAGGCTGGAATGGGCATATGATAAATCACACAGGAAGGAGGAGGCATGTCATGATGGATACACCTGATATGGTTGAAAACGGAGAAGAGGCGAGAGGGAGGAAGGCGGAGAGGGGTAGGAGAGGAAACTCTGCGAGTGTAGGAGGAACAACTCAAAGAAACGGGGAGAGGGTGTGAAGTAGGAGTCGTGGAGGTGACGTGAAGTATAACAGCTGGTCGGAGTTGAGGTATAGCAGGTTGCGAAGGTCAGCGAGAGCAGTGCGTTGGCTCTTGTTGGTAAGGAGTGTGAAGTTCTGGTGAGGGTGGTAGATAGCAAGATGAGAAAACTTTGGTTGGAGATGTGAGTCATGCATGTTGCGACAGGGAGCAAACGATGGTGTGGTAAGGATGGCGAACACTAAGTCTACCTATTATTGGACAACGGTATCTGTCCTGGTGAGTGCGTAATGCTGAGTAGAGTCGGATAATATGTAAGGTTGGTGGCCTTAGTGTTATGACAACCTAATCACAAAGCGTGAGATATGTGGCGGCACTCGTGATTGAACCAGTATTAGATAGGAGGAGAAGTGAAGGAAAAAATGTGAAATGAAACAGGTCTCAACTGAAGCCCGCGAAACCTCGAGCTTACTGGTGCATCACATTTTATGCAAACAACAGCCTCCTCACCTCCAGCTGAACGACCAACACCGCTTGTGTTACATTTGCTTGTGGACAAAAGCTGGTAAACAATGGAATTTTGATTACATAAGCGACAAAATTGATATGAAGAAAAAGTATCGTATGCGTACTTATTTGGCTAGTTTAACGAAACAGCTGGTATGGAACTTTTGATCTTCCATTAAATGTGGATTATAGCTCATAAAACTGTCCATCAAACCTCACTGGATTTGACAAGCCGACTGATGTTCTTGCACGTCAGCCACCCCTGGTGACCAGGGATGAAAGAACATCTGTGTCACTTGCCCCCGGGCCTGAATGTGTCTTGCAATTTTCTCTTTGCACAAACATGTGACACTTTTTTGTGTTCAGCCCGGAGCCCTGTGGCAAACATCTCTAATGATCGTTTCTCTGGGCCCTCTGGGCTCGGAGTATAAGCTGGAGTTAATGCTTCCGGCTTGTGTGCGGGCCCCCGGGCCAAACATGGCCGTTTCAGACCAAGTGACGGTGTGAGGGGTTAAGGATAAGTCTGGGTGGTCACAAGTGGAAATAAAGTGCAGGGGGTCAGCTTTAAAGTGACAGTTGTGACCATCATTGTTAACATCATAGAATGCCATGATGAAGTGTTTTCCCCCATCACACATGTCACACTTAAATGTTTCAGATTATCAAACAAACTTTAATATCAGACTAAGGTTACCAAATGAAATACAAAGAGTAGTTTTTTGTGGTGCTAATGGTCTTTATTTTTTTACTTTTCCAAAGTAGGCAGACAAGTTGGATGGAGAAAGGGTGAAGACATGCAGCATAGGTCTCCAGGGATCAGGACTGTAACCTGGAACATCTGCGTCGAGGACTGAGGCCTCCGAATAAGAGTCGTGCCCTCTATCGGTACGCCACGCACCACCCCCCAGAGTAGTTCGTAAACCATGATTTCACGTATTGAGGAAAAAAAATGATCAGAACCAACCTGGGCCTGTGTGAAAAAGCCACAACAGGCCTAACAACTGCCATCAAGCATTTACGAAAACTGGCATTGACTTTTTTACATTTCTGTTGAGGAATTTAGGCCCCACTCCTCTTTGCTAATTTTTTTTGCCACATTGGAGGGTTTTTGCCACAGCATCTCAATCGGATTTAAGTCCAGATTTTGACTAGGCCACTAGTCAGAGTTGGATTTGCTGGTGTGGCTAGGTCAGCCACTCATGAGAAGGTTCACCAATGTTCCAAGCTTTCTACATTTGTGGATAATGCCCATCACTGTGGGTCCAAAGCCTTAGAAATAGCTCTAACCCTTTTCAGACCAACTTTTTTTCTCTGTTGATTTCTGATATATTTTATCCTGCTTCATGTTGTCAAGACAGGTTCTGTTTATTGAACCTACAGGTCTGGCAGTAATCAGGTCTGTGTGTGGTTACCTGGTCACCTAGTTAGAGATGGGTCTGGATATGCATTTTATTCTTCAAATAATCATCCCCATCATTTGAAAACCACCTGCTGTGTTTACTCACGTCATCTTTGTCTGATCTTGAAAAAGGTGCGAGGATCTAAAAAAAAATTAAGTTTGACAAAAAGCCAAAGCAGAAAAAAAAAACATTTTTACTGTGAACTGAAGGGGAAAACGGAGACTCAATCATAGTCCTGGTGAAAGTAAATCTGTACAGCTGCAGAAAAAAATAAACCATAAAAACGAGACCCCTGTCCTTTTATTAGTAATCTTGAGGTTATTTGATAATAATCTCAGATTTCCCAGACAGATCAGTGCAGTAGTCCAGTCTAGTTTTATCACCTAAGGCTAATTAACTATGTCAAGCCTTATCTTGCTCATGATGCCACTGAAATGTTCATTCATGCGTTTATATTTTTTAGACTGTACTACTATGACTCCCTTTATAGTGATCTATAGTCCAAAATTCAGCTGCCAGCCTATTAACGGGGACAAGACGATGTGAGCACATAACCCCAATATCGCATTATCTTCACTGGCTGCCTGTTTCTTCTACAATTGTTTTTAAAATTTTGGTTTTTAACTGTTTAAATTGTCTGGCACCTTGACTTGTGACCATGGGGGACGAAGCTTTTTTAGCCACAGCTCGTAAAACTGAAATGGTCTCCTTTCTATGAGATCTGCCAGAACTCTGAATGTATTTAAATCTCTTTTAAACTAATCTTTTTATACAGGCTTGATCAGTAGGCCAGTCGCTGCACTGTCTTTTGCCTTTTACTGTTTATTTTGTTGTCTTTTCATTGTGTTGTTTTTGCCTACTGCTTTTATTATTATGATTTTATCTCATATTTTAAATTCTGCGGTGCACCACTTTGGTTGCCTTATTTTTTATTTTATTCATAGTGGTTAAGTAGTCCTCAAAAGAAATTTCACCCAAAACTTCAAGAATTCATCTGTTCAAAGACTAGTGGTTGTTTTTTTAAATGTGCTATTTATAATAAATAAAGTGTTTGAACAAATGTGATTGGATTTCTTTGCTGTTCCCTGATGGCATTTTATGTCTTACCTGAAAGGCTTCTTCAGCTCAGCTCAGATCAAAACAGTAGAAGTTCTAAAAATACTAAAAATAGAAAAGAAATAAACTCTTTTTATAAAAAAGTTGGCAACAGTTTTTTTAGGCCTTGTTTGAGTCACATAAACCATTTAGCAAAGAGACGTGGACTGTAAGATTTAGAAAAATTTTCAGTTTTCATTTCACCTCCACCAATAAATAAAGAGCTAAGGCATTTAGAAGGTAGTGGGATTTCAGGTTTAACAGTTTAACTTGTACCATGGATGCAGTAACAAGTAACGTTCTTTGCTACTGGCGGCAACTAAATACATTTCTGAGCTAATGCAGTTGAAATCATTGGTGGTTTTTGATGTGGCGCCACTGGGGGGGGCGCTCCCAGGGCCCCAGTGGGGGATCTGGGGAAACCTTTCAGCACCACACTGAAGGGCTGTTTCACTGTTTTTTAAACAGTTTTGGCTAATAAAGTGGCAGGTCAAACCTGAAACAGATGAGTATTTACTGATCAGAGATTCTTTAAGACACAAAGGAGAGGGAAATTTATGTAATGTTTATGACATTTATGAAAACACAAAACAGCTTATTTTCAGTTTTTTTTGGCAATTAATCCATTGCCATTAGGACAAGCATGAAAACTCCAGTTAATAAACTGGATAAATATAACAGAACTGTGCTGATTTAAAGCAGTACCACTCCTGCAGTGTATGTCTAGTAATTTTTGGTTCAAAAAGGTTGATTTGAAAGGCTTTTTCAGATTCAGGTTAATGTTTAATAGCTTATATAATTTACTTTATTTGCTTCTTATTTTGCTTCTACCTTACAAACCCTTCAGAGCACACAGGTCTTCTGAGAAGGTTCGCATATTATTATTATTATTAATAGTGAAATAAAAACTGTAACTCACAGTGAAGCCCTAACCTCTGGAATAACCTTCCCCAGGAATAAAGGCAACTGAGAATACTTACTTTTTAAAGCAGACTTGTTAAATTCTGTCTTATTTTATCAATATTTTTAAATTCTTTTATCTGCTCATTAGATTTTAAATAAGTTTTAATACTGTTCAATATGATTTCCACTGTAATTTACTTTCTGGCAATATTGACCATTTTAGTTTAGTTTTTATAACTCTTTACATTTCATCATAAATAAAAAGGTTATTAATATTTTTTCATCCAATTTATTTCTTGTATGGTTTTAGAATTTTAATTATAAATCGTTTCTTGTGTCACTTGTTTTTTTAATCACAAAGACGTATGCGTTTCCTTGTTTCTACAGTTTATATGATCATTTTAAGGTATTTCTTGATTATTAATAGTATTTTTATTCACTTAGTTCAGGATTTTCTGGTGTCCGCATGCGTGTCCCCTTGTTTTTACCCACAGTATAGGATTTTATTACATTACATTTGAGTATTTTAAAAGTGCTCTATAAATAAATTCTGACTGATTAATCAATTGGTTGGTTATAAAAATAATTAGATTTTAATTTCTTTTCTTAAAAATTGTTATTTCTGATGTTGCATATTTCCAGCTTGACTTTAGGGACTAGTTTTTAGAAGTTGAGAAGTCAAAGAAAAAAGCTGATGAGCTGAGGGGTCAGCAGGTCGGATGCTCAAACATACAAACCGTGTCTGAACTCTATCTCCAGCACATCTGGGACATTTGGAGAATCCTCTGGGTTTTTGGTCATCAGGTAGAGGTCAGCTGGAGCATGGCTCTGAAGAACAAACAAAAAAAACAACAACTTTTATGATCTCCACTCAGACACTTCATTTCCTTTGATGAACAACAAGGAGTTTCTCATCAGGAGAATAGCACAGTGACTGCAGTGGGAGGAGATAACAGACAGTAAGTAAAGGAACTGAGAGAATGATGCGTGAGAAAAGGTACGATCTGGAAAACAACATCAAGAGTAGAGGAAATACAAAAAGTGCAATTTTTATCCTCCGTTTGGTTTCATTTTCTCTGAGAAGCCCTCCTCTGCAGGGGGAAGGAAGGGTAAAGTGAAACGAAGAGTGGGATAGCTGTCTTTGCTTCTTTCAGTCTTCCAGCTCTGATTTTCTGAGTGACATTTCTCCTCGGATTCCTTTTCAGTGGAAGGATTTTTCTAAATGGTCATCACACGACAACAAACATCTAAAAACCAAATCCCAGAGGCGCTGCTGGTTGACAGACGTTTGTTGTTTTTTTTCTTTTTCCAGTAGGTGGCTGAGTGATTTCAGTGAGTCGCAGTTTGGACCTCAAGGTGGTGTGGCAATTCCCCCGCCTGATGTGCTCCTGCGACAATTACACCGCATTAGGAAAAGACGATGGTCAATGTCTCCTGAGCTGAGGCAAATTGCATGGGGGTGGGGGGTGGTTGTGGGGGGATGGGGGGGTGTAGGGGTCTGCTATGCAAAATAACTGCTGGGTGCATTTAAATGGAAAGCTTTACCAGACTCGAAATGATCATACAATAACTAATCGGCATCCGCTCGGGTCCTGTCAGCGAGGGAAAAACGAGCAGCACAATCACTTTCCTTCCTTTTAACTAAACACAAAAATTGAGTGAGAAGGCGAGCGTCTCCCTCTCCTTTATTTTCTGCTTCAGTGCCCTGAAAGATGCCAAATGAGAGCAAGCAGGAGAGGGACAAAATGACTACTCTAAAAAGCCTTTTGATGCTTACTCTTTAAGGGCGTGGGAGGGTGGATAAATACTTTTGGGGGGGGCTTTTTCAACCTTTAGATACAAAGAGCTATTGGTTAAAACAATGTGAGCAAAAACAGAAAAAGTATTGGTTTTGGTTATTTTAGCTTTAAAGATTTCTTAATTCACTATTTTCATCCATTTCTGTCAAATTTCTGATAAAAATAAATGCAACAAAGCCTAAAAAGAGCCCATAAAACCAGCTAAGACTATTTTTTTTGATGTACACAAATTGCAATGCGTGAAAACTCATCCATGCTCCAACAGCAAGAACTTAAATTTCCTGAAAGCAAAGCAAAGAACGTAAGCCAATAGGGTTGCTTCCAGTGAGCAGGAGATCAATGCATTTCAATTCAAACCCCCTGCAGGTGGACCTGTCCCAAAGCTGTGGCCCTGAAAGAGAGGCAAAGGTAAAGATGCAGAAGGCGGGGGGCCAGGGGCAATGGTGGGAAATGGGGCGTGAAGCGCACCATCATGTACTGCCGAGCAGTTCCTTTGGCTGCCTTTGCCTCTGCGATATTGTTGTGCTAAACGTGCCCCCATACAGCAACAGAATAAAAAAAGAAAGCCGACGCATGAACTTAAAGCAAGTAGATTTCTATTTTTCCACTTATTAGTTGCCTCATTGGGTTTCAATCAAAGCCAAAAGGGCCAAAAGGAGGCAGAGGTAGCATGAGTGGAAAGCGGGGAAGAGACGATGGGGGTGGGGGGTTGACATCTTCCGTGCACCGGTTTGGAAGTGATGCTTAAATCACCATGTCTCAAGTCAGTGGGTCTTATCAAAATGCAAACACAGCAATCTGAACCGAGAATAAAACAATATGCATGTAATCTGAAGGAGAGGGACTTCTATTCTCCAACACCCAGGATGTCTCTGTTAGTTTTAATGAAGACAACAGTTAAGGCTGAGGTGGACGAAGAAAGCACTTCACAGGTCAAGCCCATCAGGCCTGAGGGCAGTGGGGGCACATGGCAAGCTCTGACCTCTTTGCTTCAAAGCACACATTCACATGTAGACACATACACCTACAAGCTTACTTCCTACCCCCATAGGCTCCCCATTGACCATCCATCTTTCCAGCCGGCCGCGCGACCAGCAGCAAACAAGTTTTCATTTCCCATCAGCGAGATGAGGCTCTGCGTTTCGCTCCCTTGCCTCCGAGTCAACACTGGCAGCGGCTCATCACCTCCCAGATCAAAGAACTGAGTGGGCTCGGGGAAACTCACCAGTGACAGAGGTTGTAATTAAGACTGAGGTTACGTATTAATGACTCGGGATTAGTGTGGAGGGAAATGATGAGTAAAGTCATTCAAGAAGCTGGAGAATTTGCCAAACAGTGACATCATGGTAAACAATGGCTATTGCATAAGAAATGAATGGAAACTCAGGATTGGCTTTAGAAATTGTGATAACATAGGATAAAGGTTTGACAAATCCCTAATATAGTTTCTAAAACGCCTATAAATGAAGAAACAGCTTCTTTAATTTGTAATTTAGATTACCTTGCAGAAGTATTCATACCCTACAAACATTTTACCATGCTATCAAAATAAATTTCCATGTGTTTTATTGGGATTTTATGTGATAGGCCAACCCAAAGAAGTGCACAACTGTGAAGTGGAAGGAAACCGATAAATGGTTTAAAAAATAAAAACTGTGAAAAATGTGCCCTGCATATGTACCATCCCCACGACTGTGGACCTCTGCAGTTTCTCCAAAGCTACTACAGGCATCTTGGCTCATTCTCTGATGCTTTCCTTGTCCACCTTTTTATTTTAGGTGAAAAGGTTAAATTAGTAGTTGTGGCATAGTGTTTTCATTATTAGGTGCTAGATTGAACAGTCCGCTATAAGATGGTCAAAGCTTTGGATATTGTTTTGTTACCTAACCTTGCATTAAACTTCTCCACAACTTTCTCCCTGACTTGCCAGCTGTGTTTCATGGTCCTTATGGTTCTATTTGTTCAGTAAAGTTCTGTATCTATACCCTGAGACCTTTACAGAGCAGCTAGATTTATAATTAAATGTAGATTAAATTACAAACAGATGAACTTGGCTTACTAATTTGGTGACCTTTGAAGGGAATTGGTTGCACCGGATTTTATTGAATGGCAATAAAATAAAAGGGGCTGAATAGATCGGCAAGTTTTTTTATCGAAATCATCTAGAAAGCAATTTATAATTTCTCTCTAATTCATATATGCATTAATTTGTGTTGGTCACATAAAAGCTCAATAAAATTCATTAAAGTTCGTAGTTGTAACATGAAAAAACTTGGATTTTTTTAAAGGTTATAAACACTTTTGCATCATAATATCATATTTTCCACAACCTCAAATTAAATTGAATTAACAAGCAATAGTGATTCATTGCAGTTATCAGGTGCACAGCAAGGGTATCAAATGACACAATAACAGCCTCCCAAAGCTGTATTGCTTCACAGAGGTTAATGCTGCCAGATGCAAATAAGTAAATAAAAGTCTTAAGGTCATTGTGGCAGGAAAGAACAAGGTTTGGGGTTATCAGAAAGGATACAGTGTTAATCACAGAGTAACCTGAACTCTTCCAGCTCTTATCTGCAGGAAAACATATGAGCGACCATTTGGACATTTCCTAATGTGACAGCACTGAGCAAAGAGGGACCATTGTGTTACAGGATGGAGAGAGGGGGACATTTGAATAGTCTGGGTCTGGCCTTAGCCTTTGGGGCTGTAATTGAAGAAGCGGCAGAGGCCGATACACAGAGGAGATACCGGGAACAAGGGGCCTCTTTTAGATCACTTCTTAGATTGATCATAATCAGACATGTTGGTTTAGGAATTCAAATTCGCTGCTGGTTTATTTGTGATCTTTGGATGAATTGAATTATACCCTATATTGCTGTTAAAAAAATATTATCTTCCATCATAAAATTATTCACTGAAATAAAGATCGTCAATCTGGGAAAAATTTTGTTAAAAACTAAGTAGACAACATTATTTATTGGCTTGTAGATTAAACTTTACTGGCAATAATATGAAGAAGTTTCTAGCTCGCACATCAGTTTTGAGGTTTGTGAGCATTTCTTTCTGAACTGGTCTGTTATTGCCCTGCTGCAGCAGTTCTATCAGGCTGAATACTGGACTTTGATTGGACCCTGTCAACACATTGTTGCTTTTTCAGCACATCTCTTGTAGATTTGCTTGTATTTTTTGGATCACCGCCATGATTCATGTCAAGTTCCAGCACTCAGACTTCTAGCCTTCTATCACCTAAAGAACATCTCCAGGATTAAAGGACTAATGTATAAGCAGGACCTGTAATTAAGAAAAAATGCAATGAAAAAAACTCTTGCTCATTATTCTGTTTAGAAAGAGTGCTTGTAATCCTAACTGACCTGTAAAACAGGAAAAGTTTGGTCCGATTTAATGTAAAATAATAAGATAAAGGGGTTGTGTGTGTTTTTATATCTGGTTTCAGCTGTACTTGTGATTTACAATCCAGCTTTGCTTAATAAACATACTTTAAGATGTAAAACAAAGGGCCTAGAGGTTGTGGCTACATAAATTTACTGAAATATTAAACATGTTTCAAAGCTTGGGTAATGTATTCAAATCCTTTTACCACTTCAGAATTCTGCACCATAAATATTTCATTGTATTTAATGCTATTAATCGAACTGAATAAAATCAGTTACGCAACACTGTCATCATACATCGCTATGCTATTGAGCTGGCTCGCCTCATTCATTTCAAAACATTTCTCCACAGGACGGCTAAAGGACAGAGCACCAAAGACGCAGTGAAGGGGTGGGAAAGGGACAGAGAGGGAGATAGAGGTCTGTGAGTTACAGTGGCCTTGCCCCTGAATCTCCTCTCCGACAGAGCAGGACCCTCTCCTCTCTACAACACCCTGTGAATTGGGAACTCATCTGTCTGGCAAACTGTCTTTGTACTTAACTGTTACTGGTGACATTTTGGTGTCACGGTGTCATGATGAAGTGGCTCCCCTCCCACGTCGCAGCCTGCGGCAGCGCGACCAGCCAAACAATGAGGTCCCGAGGAGCTGGGGCTGGAACTCAGGAGGCCCCAGCTGGGCGCAACGCCCTAACCCTTCCCCCTCCGAGGCTCCCATGAAATCGGGAATTAGTCGAAGCGTTGCTGACGACAAGTCAGTGTCTGTGTGTCCCAGGTTCTTCCCAGGGCCCGGCGAGGACCCGGGGTGAGGAGAGACACAGACGTATCGACCAAAGGATGGGCGCTTTGGAGGTCAGCTGGGGGGAAAACATTGCATACTGCACTGACCTCCGACCTCCGGCAGAGATCAGACTCATGTCTCACTCATGGTTCTGTGTTCGAGTCAGCCGGGGTTGGAGCAGCAGAAGGTGGAGAAGTTTTACTTTTGTGTGTAGCTATGTTTGGTGTATTCAAAACTTTAAAACAGTTTTTCCCTCTAATATGGTTTGTACTTGAGAAGAGTAACTAAAACATCACCAAAACAGCCAATTATTGGAGGTTTTATTTTTTTATGCCAACATGTGTTTTATTCATGTTAATATAAACTTGAGCAGCCTATTTGGTCCAAGGTGTTGGAAAGGTGGCCCTGATACATCACGAGACAACAGATTGAGAAGGAGCAGTGTGCATTTTATTCTGGCTGCAGAAGAGCCTGGCAAATTTGGCGAGGGGGTCGTGAGAGTTTGCTTGCGTGGATCTGGAGAAGGGTTATGACCGTGTCTGGTTTTTGAACCTCATCTTTGCTTTTTGCAGATGTGATTTTGTTGGCATCCACCAAAGCGGTAGACAGCCGTGTGTAAAGCGCCCAGGATGAGAGTCAACACCTCAAGGTCTGAGGCCACGTTTTCCACCTGAAAAAGGTGGAGTTAGAGCATTTGGATGTCTAGTTCAGGAGTAAGCAAGTGATGGATAAATGGATTGGGGCGTTGGGTTAGATTTACTGCACCGTCGTATTAAAAGGAGTCAGTTGAGAAGGTTCTGGCATCTGAACTTGATGTCTTCCGGAAGCCATCAATTTGAGGTTTTCCAACTATATTCCACTGGGGGGAGACTCTGGGGATGACCCAAAACTGACTGGCAGGACATTTTATCCCTTCTGTTTTGGGATCCCCTGGAATGAATCACAAAGTGTCTCTGGCAAGAGGGATGTCTGGGTTTCCCTCCAGGACCTGTTACTCTCAGGAACCAGTTGGATATGCAGAAGTCAATGGACAGATAAATAAATTTGTTTGAATTAACACTGACCGCAGAATGCGGATAATTATGGAATTGTGCAAATGGTTTTCAGCTGCACGGTGGCGCAGTTGGTAGCACTGTTGCCATGCAGCAAGAAGGTCTGGGTTCGACTCCCGCCCGGGGGTCTTTCTGCATGGAGTTTGCATGTTCTCTCCGTGCATGCGTGGGTTCTCACCGGGTACTCAGGCTTCCTCCCACAGTCCAAAAACATGACTGTAAGGTAAACTTGACTCTTTAAATTGCCAGCCCATAGACTGCTGGAGATAGGCACCAGCTCCCCCGTGACCCACTATGGAATAAGCGGTATAGAAGATGAAAAAAAAAGTTTTACGGGTACATTTGATTTATCTGCATACACCATGATCAGATTTGGTTACAGAAGATGCTAGAAATGTGGGGTAAACAACTACAAATAAACCCCATGTACAGTCGCAAATATTTCGTCGCAAAATCACCTTGTTTATCTAGGTTTTGTAAATATATTGCTATCCCATAGTTGTTAGACAGGTATATTCAGTTTAACCATATGACACCACAGTGACGAAATAAGGGTTTAACGTTTTTCTGACAGACACCAGCAAGAACTTACCTTGGGATTCTCCAAAATGCCTGATTCATAGCTGTAAAAAAATGCAATTGAAGAATTTATTATTTTTCTTTACTTTTAACTGAAAAAAAAAAAACCCATAGTGTGCCTTATATTAGTCATCCTCACCTGATATGCATGAGATTGGCATCCATGCTCCAGGGGGCCTGGGGAGTAACTGGAACTGGAATGCCATGTTTCTGTCATTGGACAAGAAATAAAAGGTACTCTGAAATGTTACATATCAGAAAACTAATTGAGATTACAAGAAATACATAAAACACGTGTGTAAAATCGGTTCTGAAAAAACCTAATAATAAATTTCAGCTGTTAAATCCACAAATCCGTTTCCTCTGAATTCTTTGGTCCTCCACAGCAAAAACAACTGACTAGATTTTTTGACATGTTTGTAAAGAAAGAAAAAACATCTTTAAGGTTGCATTATACCACCAATGGTCCACATGTCGGCAGGGAAAAAAAGTTTGCTAAAAACATCTTGATCGCCCTCAAGTGGAGAAAACTGGCCAGGATTGCACAAAACCAACCGGACAAACAGGAAGAGACGTTTTTGCGGTTAAAAACTAAGATATACGTCTAAAGTTAAAAAATGCTAAACAAATGAGCAAAATTAGGTTACAGATGGAAAGCACTGATGTATTGCTGGTGGAAAAAATAAAATTGCACATATTAAAAGGAGACAAAAACAGTTGAACAACAACTGAAAGCCTTCGGCATATAGGAAAATGAATATGTACATGAAATAAATCTATGAGACCAACAGAGAAAAAGTACTGCACTGTTTCAATAGATAGGTCTGAATGTTTCCAACTCCATAAAACATACATTTGTGACATTAAAAGGTACATTAGTGTCCTGGTAATCAGGTAGACATTGTAGTCTTTAGAAAAATTTAAAATGAAACCTCTTACGTGCTGTAAGCAAGGAAGTTCGGCATTTCATTGTTAAAATGCTAAACTACATCTTGCCCTTAGCTGACAGCCTCATCAGTAAAACATAAAATCATTTCTAGACCATAACATCTGTCTACACAGCTGAGGCAGTTACCTGTGCATATTCCATCAGGTCCGTTCTCCCCCTGAAGCGGTTGTAAAATTCAGGGATCCTCCACGGTGCAATGATCTGATCAACACACAAACATAAAGCTGCAGTGACATTGTTTTTTAATGAGAGGCCGTTTTCCCCATGTTATAAAAAAAACAATAGTAGCAAACTTACCTTGACCTCTGGGTACAGAGCGTAGCACGTGAGCTCAAAGCGGATCTGGTCATTTCCCTGAGAGGTAGAAAATTTGTTCATCACCGAGTCAGCAGTTTGGGATAACTGTCCTGAATATTATTTTGTTAAATACTTTTTTGATAATTATATGGTCACATTTAAGCAATAAAATAAGAGTTAAAGACAAAAAAAAAACACCACAACACCTATTTTAGTGACCAGTTTAAAACTACTAATGGTTTGAATCCACAACTGTTGATGGAAATTAAATATGTATAAAGATATAAAAAAACTTGAAAGGCAAGAGAAATTGCAATAATTTAAGACGACAATAACCAATTAAATGTTGACTTTTATATAGAAATGAAAAGAACAGTGCCTTCTACATTTAACCCTTGGTAAGAATATATAAAATAAATGAACCTTTTATTGCAGAAGCCTAACCTCCCACTGAAGGTTTTTTTTTTTTTCCAAAACCTAACATTTAACAGTTACATGAATTTAGAGGTTGCATCCACTTAAAAAATCTCCATGTTAGAACATTTATGTTAATAAAATCATAGTTGACACAAATTTTGTGTCTGCTACTGATACATTGTGTAAAGCCCATTTGCCAGTAAGACTGTCTTCTAAAACCTTTCACAACGTTGGAACATGCAGACAGAGATATTTGACCATTTATCTTTGCAAAATCTCTCTAGATAATCCTCTTATTCTCACATCTTCATTCTTTGTTTCATGCTATACACAGCTGGAGTGTTTGTCGCTGAGGAAGCTAAGTTTCAAGGCTTACATATATTCAGTAAGAACAGAGAAATTTGTTATTTTAATCAAGACAGCAAGAACGAAGTTCTGTATGGCCAGAACATTTCATACTTCATAGGAACTCAAGTGCAGAGCTCCCTGGAAGTCCTCATAGGTCTCAGCATTTTAATATAATAGCTGTTGGCCATCACACAGGAAAGAAAGTTCTGCCCATATCATGTGTCAAGATCAAGCTACAAAAACCAAATGTTGTTATTTGGTTCCTGCAGCTCAAAAACAGAAATATTTTTATACATGTGCAGGTCTTTAGTCTCATCTGAGCAAAGCAGGCAGTTCTTGTAGCAAGGTTGACAAGTTTTACATGTTTACATTTGTGATGGTCGGACGAAAATGTATGTATACCTCCCAAGTAACCTCATTGCAATGTACAGTAAATAGCCTCTAACTGTTGTGATGCAAACTTGGTGACCACAAGAATCCACTTTTTGTTGCAGGAGTTGAACTGTGAGCTGTAGAGGTTTTTTCACCTCCCTTACAGTCCTGCTCACTGTGAATGGTGCCGAGATTGAAATTAACCCTTGTCCATCCTTGTTTTGTCACATTTACAGTTTTTTTTACTTTTAATTATTACTCTGACTGAAGATATAGGCAGGCAAATATCAATTTCTTGTACCCATTTCCTAACTTTTAAAGAAACACATCTGCCTTACCTGAATGGCATGTTCCCCATTATTTCGCATTTTCACTAGTGTCTAAGACAAATGGGCCTCTCTTTCATGTCATATTTAGACCCCAAGGAAAAGGAAAAATGTGTATTATCATGTGAAAGTTCATAGACTCTCAGATCAACTTAAGAAGGAAAGTATGAACATTAAGACATTCTTAAGTTACATATATTTTATAGGAATTGAAGAGGTGGCAATATTTGTGGCACTGGTGACTGCTTTCTCCATTGAATAAGGGGTACTGGAGCTGCACAGTGGGGCAGTCAGTAGCACTGTTGCATCACATTAAGGTGGCCCTGGGTTTGAGTCCTGGCCTGACGTCCTTCTGCATCTCTGGGTTCTCTCTGGGTGCCCCGGCTTCCTCCCACAGCCCAAAAATATGATTATTAGGAGAATATTAGGTAATTGGATAATCTAAATTGCCCTTAGGTCTTAGTGTGTGTGCCATGATTCTCTGTCCTTTGTGTATGTTGCCCTGTGATGGACAGCCCATCTGTCCAGGGCTTACCCCACCTCTCGCCCAATGACTGCTGAAGATCAAATACTAGCACAGTATTTGTCTGCATCTACTTGTTTGGACATGGAGTAATTGAGAGCTTGATCATTTAATCAGACAAACAAGTACTCACAAGTCTGTGCCCAGTCAGGTTTTGAAATGCTACAGTAGTTTTTCAAGTTCAGAACTAAACTTTATGAAGCGGCGTTTGGCTCCATCTACTGGTCAAAAAAGGCATTACAGAGCAAATACATAAAAAATAAAAGGAATTCTTTTTGAAACCTTTCAAACTATTATATTGAAAAGATCAGGAGAAATAATTCTGAATGACATTGTTTGACCATTCCCATTTAAACTGTATATTTTGTCTCAAATTAGCAACAATTATTTTACCAAAACACCTCAAATATCAGATCTCTTACCCGAGATTGACAAACGTCCAGCTCAGTTTTAGCTGACTTATCCAAATCTGCATGTTTATGACTCACTCTATGAAATCCAGCTGCTACTTAGAACAAATGTCAGCGAATAAAAAACACGTCTGCACCAGCAGCTTACAAGCAGTTCAGAAAATGATGCACCATTTGTTTTTATGAAGTGAAGACCGAAATGGAGACTGATGACTGTTTGATGGCAGCCTGCATAAGGAGCTCGAATCAAACTACAAAAGCTTTAAAGATGTTTTTTTTGTCTTCAGACAAATCAGGGGCGTGGTGATCATGTGACTCATCTAGAGGGGCTCAAAAATATTTATTCATATTTTAATCTGAAGAGCAAGGACTAATATCACACTGCTGACTCATACAGAGAAGAGAAACGTGCATTCACAGAAAACCTGTTTGCCAGTGAATGGATGACCTAATCACAGAAAACTAATCTTCTACATAGTTAATATTAAACGTTCCAAACATATGACCCAAATAGTGCAGTAACCCAGTTATGTAGTTTGTTTTGAAAAAATGCCTTCTACCTTTCCAGTGGCCCCATGGGACACAAATTGAGCCCCCTCTTTGCGTGCAATCTCAACCTGGCGACGTGCGATGCAGGGCCTCGCTATGGCCGTACCCAGAAGGTATCGGTCCTCATAGATCGCGCTTGCCTGAACCGACGGCCAGATGAAGTCCTCCACAAAGTCTCTGCGCAAGTCCTCAATGAAAACCTGGTCATGGATACAAAACAGGACTTTGATACTTTGATTTAATAATTAAATAGAGGTTTACTAGGTAGTTTATAGTACACTGTGCTTTTAAGTAAAAAGGAAAAAAAAAAAAATAGTGTTTGACATGAATGTGTACAAAATTTAAACAAAAAACAAAATAAGATTCCAGCTATTGATGAAATCTGGAAAGCTTTGACTCTTAAAACTATTATGGTATCACATGTGAAATGTGAAATAAAACCCTGAATTTGAATGAAACCGTAATACACTACACGCTGTAGCTGCTTAGTTTTGGTGAGTGTCTCTCACCTTCTTTGCGCCGAGGCTTTCCGCTTTCTTCCTGGCAGCTTCGAAATCTTCATCTTGTCCGATGTTGGCCTGGAATGAGATGATTAAATTTAACAATTTTAGTAAACTAAATGAGTGCAATAAATAAAATACAATTCTAAATATGCCCCAGGGGCACAACAAACACATTGAAAAAAAGCCTTAATATGTGCACCAACATTGATTTAAAAAGGGATATGTTCAAATGCGTAAACACACGAGCACTTGTGTCTGAGCATAATTTAATTCTGACTACTTACTATTATTGTAATTCAAAATGCGTCTTCAGAGGAAATATAACAAGATTTTGACAGCTGAAACCAAGAACGAACATGAATAAAGAGGGTGTCTTCCTCTAAACAAGAAAATGTAAACAGAAAAACATAGTAAATTTACAAAAAGAAAAACAGAACAAATATCTGGAGCATATACAGGGGTTGGACAATGAAACTGAAACACCTGTCATTTTAGTGTGGGAGGTTTCATGGCTAAATTGGACCAGCCTGGTAGCCAGTCTTCATTGATTGCACATTGCACCATTAAGAGCAGAGTGTGAAGGTTCAGTTAGCAGGGTAAGAGCACAGTTTTGCTCAAAATATTGAAATGCACACAACATTATGGGTGATATACCAGATTTCAAAAGAGGATAAATTGTTGATGCACGTCTTGCTGGCGCATCTGTGACCAAGACAGCAAGTCTTTGTGATGCATCAAGAGCCACGGTATCCAGGGTAATGTCAGCATACCACCAAGAAGGACGAACCACATCCAACAGGATTAACTGTTGACGCAAGAGGAAGCTGTCTGAAAGGGATGTTTGGGTGCTAACCTGGATTGTATCCAAAAAACATAAAACCACGGCTGCCCAAATCACGGCAGAATTAAATGTGCACCTCAACTCTCCTGTTTCCACCAGAACTGTCCGTCGGGAGCTCCACAGGGTCAATATAAATGGCCGGGCTGCTATAACCAAACCTTTTGGTCACTCATGCCAAACGTCGGTTTCAATGGTGCAAGGAGCGCAAATCTTGGGCTGTGGACAATGTGAAACATGTCTTGTTCTCTGATGAGTCCACCTTTACCGTTTTCCCCACATCCGGGAGAGTTACGGTGTGGAGAAGCCCCAAAGAAGCGTACCACCCAGACTGTTGCATGCCCAGAGTGAAACATGGGGGTGGATCAGTGATTGTTTGGGCTGCCATATCATGGAATTCCCTTTGCCCAATACTTGTGCTAGATGGGCGCGTCACTGCCAAGGACTACCGAACCATTCTTGAGGACCATGTGCAACCAATGGTTCAAACACTGTATCCTGAAGGCGGTGCCGTGTATCAGGATGACAATGCACCAATACACACAGCAAGACTGGTGAAAGATTGGTTTGATGAACATGAAAGTGAAGTTGAACATCTCCCATGGCCTGCACAGTCACCAGATCTAAATATTATTAAGCCACTTTGGGGTGTTTTGGAGGAGCGAGTCAGGAAACGTTTTCCTCCACCAGTATCACGTAGGGACCTGGCCACTACCCTGCAAGAAGAATGGCTTAAAATCCCTCTGACCACTGTGCAGGACTTGTATATGTCATTCCCAAGACGAATTGACGCTGTATTGGCCGCAAAAGGAGGCCCTACACCATACTAATAAATTATTGTGGTCTAAAACGAGGTGTTTCAGTTTCATTGTCCAACCCCTGTACATTTTCCATTTAATTTCAAACTATACATTTTCAGTGGATACGTTTTTACAAACATGGAAATTTAGTGCAGATATTTTATTGGTCCCCTCCTTGAACCACCACCTTAACGTGGTGGAGGGGTTTGAGTGCCCGAATGATCCTAGAGGCTATGTTGTCTGGAGCTGAAATGCCCCTGGTAGGGTCTCCCATGGCAAACAGGCTCTAGGGTGACGGGTCAGACAAAGAGCGGTTCAAGAAACCCTCATGAGGACTAGAATATCGAGCCACGTGACGTTGGCCCGGTAAAGCGGAATCGGGGTCACACCCTGGAGCCAGGCCTGGGGTCGGGACCCGTCAGAGAGCGCCTGGTGGCTGGGTTGCCCCTCACGCGACCAGGCCGGACCAAGCCTAAAGGAGAGAGGCGAGGCCATCCCCCAGTGGGCCCACCACCCGCAGGGGGAACCGTGAGGGACCGGTGCAAAGAAGATTGGGCGGCAGACGAAGGTGGAGACGTCGACTAGAAATAGTCGGGCTCAACTCCACGCACAGCGTGGGCTCCGGAACCCATCTCGTGGAGATGAGCTGGACTCTCTTCTACTCTGGAGTGGCACAACGGGGAGAGGCGGTGGGCTGGGCTTGGTTTGCTTGTTGCCCTCCAGCTCAGCCGTCTCGTGTTGGGGTTTACCCCAGTGGATGAGAGGGTTGCATCCCTGCGCCTTCGGGTTGGGGACAGGTCTCTGACTGTCGTTTCGGCCTACGGGCCGGGCGGTAGTGCGGAGTACCCAGCCTTCTTGGCGTCCCTGTCATGGGACTCCATTATTCTGCTGGGGGACTTCAACGCGCACGTGGGAAACTGCAGTGACACCTGGAGAGCAGTGATCGGGAGGAATGGCCCCCCCGATCTGAATCCGAGTGGTGTTTCATTATTGGACTTCTGTGCTAGTCATAGATTGTCCATAATGAACACCATGTTCAAGCATAAGGGTGTTCATCAGTGCACTTGGCACCAGGACACCCTAGGCAGGAGGTCGATGCTCGACTTTGTCGTATCGTCAGACCTTCGGCTACATGTTTTGGACACTCGGGTGAAGAGAGGGGCTGAGCTGTCCACTGATCACTATCTGGTGGTGAGTTGGATGAGGAGAAAGCTGGACAGACTTGGCAGGCCCAAGCGCACAGTGAGGGTCTGCTGGGAACATCTGGCAGAGCCCTCGGCCAGGGATGTATTCAACCATGATCTCTATCTATTGTCGATGCTGCTGCCCGCTGCTGCGGCCGTACGGCCTGCCTTGCCTGTTGCGGCGGCAATCCCCGAACCCGGTGGTGGACACCGGCAGTAAGGGACGCTGTCAAGCTGAAGAAGGAGTCCCATCAGCTGTGGTTGGCTTGTGGGACTCCTGAGGTGGCTGACGGGTACCGTGAGGCCAAGCGTGCCGCGGCCCAAGCTGTGGCAGAGTATAAAACCCGGGCCTGGGAGGAAATAACCCGGGCCTAGGAGGAGTTTGGTGAGGCAATGGAGAAGGACTACCAGTTGGCCTTGAAGCGATTCTGGCAAACTGTCCTGGCGCCTCAGGAGGGGGAAGTAGTGCTTCGCCAACACTGTTTACAGTGGGGGTGGGAGGCTGCTGACTTCGACTGGGGACATTATCGGGCGGTGGAAGAGTACCTCGAGGATCTCCTCAATCCTGCCATCATGCATTCCCTGGTGGAAACAGAGGCTGGGGACTCTTGGTTAGACTCCATCACCCAGGCTGAAGTCACAGAGGTAGTTAAAAAACTCCATGGTGGCAGGGCTTCAGGGGTGGATGAGATCCGCCCTGAGTACCTCAAGGGGAGGTAGGGGACAGTGCCTCTGGACTGGCAGACTGGGGTGGTGGTCCCCCTTCATAAGAAGGGTGACCGGAGTGTGTGTTCCAAGTACAGGGGGGAATCACACTACTCCGCCTGTCTGGTAAGACCTATGCCAGGGTATTGGAGAGGCGAGTCCGGCCAATAGTCGAACCTCTGCTTCAGGAGGAGCAGTGTGGAACACTGGAACAGCTCTATAACCTCTGCAGGGTACTCGAGGGTTCATGGGAGTTTGCCCAATGGGTTTTGTGGACCTGGAGAAGGCATTCGACTGTGTACATCGTGGTGCCCTGTGGGAGGTTCTCCAGGAGTATGGAATTGGGGGCCCTTTATTAGGGGCCATCCGGTCTCTGTACAAGCAGAGCAGGAGTTTGGTCCGCACTAAGTTGGACCTGTTCAGGTTGGAGGGGAGTTCCTGCCGCAAGTGGAGGAGTTCAAGTATCTCCGGGTCTTGTTCACGAGTGAGGGAAGAATGGAGCGGGAGATCGAAAAATGGATTGGTGCAGCTGCCGCAGTAATGGGGGCACTGTGCCGGTCCGTTGTGGTGAAGAGAGAGCTGAGCCGAAAAGCGAAGCTCTCGATTTACTGGTCGGTCTATGTTCCTACCCTCACCTATGGCCATGAACTTTGGGTCATGACCGATAGAACGAGATCCCGGATACTAGCGGCTGAAATAAGCTCCCTCCGTGGGGTGGGCGGGCACTCCCTTAGAGATAGGGTGAGGAGCTCGGCCATCCAGGAGGGGCTCGGAGTAGAGCCGCTGCTCCTCCACATCGAGAGGAGCCAGTTGAGGTGGTTCGGGCATCTATATTGGATGCCCCCCAGACGCCATCCTCGGGAGGTGTTCCAGGCACGTCCCACTGGGAGGAGGCCCAGGGGACGGCCCAGGACACGCTGGAGGGACTATGTCTCTCGGCTGGCTTGGGAATGCCTGGGCTCCAGCCAGATGAGCTGGAGGAGGTGTCTGGGGAGAGAGGGACGTCTGGGCGTCTCTGTTGAGTCTGCTGCCCTTTGACGTCATGAGGACTACGTGAGTGATGCATCAGACGACGAGTACGAATATTTTATTTGTAGGTTCTAGTAACAATGGCATCCTGGAAAAGCCCGATCTTCTACACCCCCATCCAACAACAGACACCTTTTCAGAATAAAGCTGTGGTGCCAGCAGAACACAGCGGGATGTCAATTCCCCAAACTGACCTGATTAATAACAAGTGACATGAAAAAAAAAGAAATGGAAAACACATTTACATCACAAATGATTGACATAACCCAATTTATGCTTGCTGTTGTGTTTGTGAATGGCTTCTCACATCAGAGGGGGTATATTCTGTTGTTTCAACCATTTTGTAAGGGTGAAAGGCGCCCTTACAAAGAGAAGCACTGTAAATTCTGACATCACGTTTATCTTCACTAACATGTAAAGCTGAATTTAACAGAGACGGAATATTTACTAGAAAAGGTTACATAAATTCAGCAATGTCTGACACCAAAATGTTCCTGTTGATGCCAGAAATGGCTCATGAAAGGATCCACTAGAGCGTAGCAACATCTTAACTTTTTTGTATATTTCAGCAGAAATGTAACTCACACAAATAATGAAAACTTTTCATTCAACTGTTACACTAATAGATTATATATTTGTTTTTTTTATACCCGTTTGTTGTTCTATAACATTGCGAAAAATACACGTCCATTTTATTCCTCATGAGAGCAGGAGCCTAAAAGATTTCCCTTTCTGCACCTCCTACCTCCACTTTAGCAAACCACAAAACAAATGAGTGAAGTTCAGCAAGAAAATCTGCCTGCATTGCAGTTCAGAGTTACCCTGGGGGCAAACAATAAAGCCAACCAGATTTACCCTGACATAATAGAGACAAATCCTGTGATTGGAAATGATCAGTACTGTTGTTTTTTGGAGATGTGCCTATAGTCAACTCTTACATGCCGTGACAAAATGGATAAGCAGCGGTCCGTAAAACCTCAGATACTTGACATTCAAAAGCAGCTGGCTGACAGCTAGGCTCACTTTTTGTGCTCACACCTGTTGTAAAATCTTACCAAGTATGTAATGACATCGTAGCCCTGCTCTTTGAGCCACACCAGAATACAGGACGTGTCCAGTCCACCGCTGTAGGCCAGAACCACAGTGCCTTTAGACATGATGAGGGATTTCGGAGTCAAAAGCTGCAAAACAACGACAGAGGGGACAGGAAAAAATAAGTTACATTTGTCCAGATAATGTTAATATATAACGCATGTTAATTCTCTCAGTAGCCTAATATTTGACAGGAAACTGTTGAGTCTGAACTGTGCACAGGCAGTGGGTTTATTTGAATAGTAAAAAAGTTGCTGTTTTTGTTAGAAATGGGATGTGAAATAATTTGGAAAAAAAAACAACTTTATTGTATAAATAAGAATTAGATCAGTGTCTTTGGCTATTTTTGTCACTCAAACGTAATTAAGTTTTTAATTGATTTTCAGCTCACTCGATCAAGCAATATAATTCTTCCTCATCCTACATTTTAGATGATATTGGAACATTACCTAAATTATGTTTAAAACTCCAGTTGAATTCAGTGTGACCCTTCAATCTTAAACTAGATCCAAAGAGGAGTGGTTTTAGAATGACGACATCTCCACAGGTGGTTTCATACAAAGAAAATAAGCATCGTCTGTTACTGAGAAAAAAAAAAAAAGTCTTCTTGTAATAAATGACAATATGTTTCAACTTTAGGGATGCTTATGACCAATCTCATAGGATTAAACGTTAATGTTGAAAAATAAAAAAAAGCAAGCATTTATATCGGCTACTGGTTTTTCTGGTCAACACGTTCCCTGCAGCTGCAAAAATAGCTTTTGTGCCATTTCAAACCGACAAGTTGCTTTATTCTAACCCTGGTTAGAGTGGTTTTAAGACGACCGCTCTTTCACAGCACAATTAAACGCATGAGGTTCATCAGCCATTCTCGGCTGGACTAAAATCACAGGAGCAGCATTTGTATTCATAGGATATACACACACGCAATGAACGTGTACTTACAGCAGATTTCAGGGAAGAATGAATAAATGGTTTTGGTCGGAGTGATTCGGTCGCTAACGGAAGTTACCAGGTGCAACAGCGCGTTTGGCTGACCCGCTGATTCTGGACCACTCCGGGATGCGTCACTCGCGTGGTCCTCGTGACGTCAAAGCAAGACGATTGGACATGGTAATAACTAGATTTCTCCTTCGTCGTCGTAGTGTTTGCGTAGCTTTTGCTTCTTTAGTCTTTCTGAAACAAGTCCATAAGGTCTAGTTTTATTTTTATATTATTCAAGTTTTGCATTTGTTGATTTATCTTATCCTGATCATTCTACCAATGCAAAAAAGCATGTTTTATTATCTCCCCAACAGTCACATTTCCCCGTCTGGTGTTTCCCTATTATAAATAAGGCGCAGTTTAGTCCAGTATGCACAAGTCTGAGCAGTGAAACCTCCCCTCCCTCCTGTTCCTTGTTGTTCTCACAAGCATTCTGTCTATTTTTACACTCATCACATATGTGCTTCCCTCCTACACTTTGGACACCACTGCCTTCTATTATAACTAGGACTGAGGACCCAAAATTTCAGCCAGACACAGATAAAAGTTAAAGATTTATTTTGATCCAGGAAGCAATCGCACCGGTAACCACCAATAAGCCTCCAGGAATAAACTGGAACAGAGAAAAGAAATTAGAGGGAGAAGGAATTCAGATAATTCGAAAATCAGCAAAGCCATACCTTCTCTGATCCGGGAAAGGCTGATCCAGAGAACCGTCCAGAATGTCCGTGTGAGGCAGGCAGCTGTTTGATGTCGGGTTGCCGACTGATCCAGAACTAAGACTCCAGGTAAAGAGGAGAGGCAGGCAAGCTCAGGCAGACCGATCCAGCTCAGGCTGGGCAGAAGCATAAATCCGGGGGCAGAAACAGAGTCGAAAACCAGGGCTAGAGACGTCCGTAAAGGGGCAGCCAGGAGGGAGGAATCCGGGAAACAAGACTTGGTCAGGAAACGAGATCAGACAGGAAATAACGCTGGATATTTACTCACTGTGAAGCTTTCAAAAATGTGGCACCGTCTGCCTGTCAGAGGCTGTATTTAACTGCAGTTCAACAGGTGTGTGGCATGACAGTGATTACGCTGCAGCAGAGCAGCAGGTCAGTGAAGCAGGTGAGTTGATTACATGCAGGAGAGCAGGGCAGAGTGGAGCAGAGCAGGCAGACGGGCCAGAATCATAACACCTTCACCTAAATGCAGCAGCATTAGCTATACCTCTAACATTTATAACACCTGAGAGGAGGAAGGATATGTGGATTAACAGGGAAGCTGATGCACCCTATTTTTACCGTTTCAGGAAGAACAGGTTCTTAAAAACAACACCGAAAGATTTTTCACTCTTTCCCATCAAGTGTTCTCATCCATTTTTTTACTCTGCTTACCCCAATTTCTTCTTTAATCTTCTCCATCTCCAGGTCTTGAACCACTAGGATACCTGTAATCACTCCTTTGTTTACTTCCCCGCCCCCCCCCCCCCCCCCCCCCCCCCCCCCCCCCCCCCCCCCCCAATAACTTTATCTCACCATTTTTTTACAAATATTCTAAGTGTTATCCACTTTATTCATCTGCTCTTCCGTCCAAACTATGAATAGATCAATAGATTTCCATCTATGAGAATGAACTTGTTTAATTCTCTCAACAGAACAAATGGACTTAGTTGCACTCCCTCATCCTCCTTCCTAAATTTTAGGATTCATTTTTATTTCTTCCCTAGCAAACTACACTGGCTTCATCCGAACCATTTTATTCAAGGCTCTGAGTACCACTGTGTGTCCCCAGCAGATTTCCGTCCTCCTTTCTACTTCTCTCTCTTCTTGACCCTCTCCTACCATGAACCGGACACCAGTCACCTAAATCTCATCATCTCTGTTGTCCTCTACCTGAGACGCCATTGCAGTCCAGTCACAAACCGGTTTTATGTCCAACTCCACTTCATCCATTACCACCATAGATATTGTTTCTGTTGTAAAATAATGTTGTAAATGAATACAATACCCAGATATTAGCTCTACTTAGTTTGACCTTATTTCTTTTAATTGGTTTTATGGTGTTTATGACAGGTGAGTGTAGTACAGCTGAGCGGAAAGGTAGAAAGAACAAACTGGAGATTTCCTTTCACATCCTAGGGGACAGCTGGTGGGGCATTATCAGGAGATTGTGAAGAAATGACTTTTCAGATATTATTGTATCATAACCCTCATGTGTTTTATAAAATGATTGATTCTGTGTTACATCCACAAACTCCTTGTGTTCAGTTCACACCTGCTGTTTGTGGAAACTTTCTGAATTTCTTTGTAGAAAAGTCACTTCCACTGGGGCTCAGATCACACCCACTGGTTGTGATCTGACAGTCTTTTGTTGATGTCCTGCTGTTTTTCACAGCTCTGAGTCCTAAGTCTGTCCTTTTTAGAAGAGATTGTTTGAAGCCCTCCGGTTCTCTCAGAGACTGTATTCCTTTGTCTTTTCAAGGAGCTGATGCAAACAGTAGGGTCTTCAGTCTTAGGCCATTATTAGTAGCGGTCTACCTTCAGCAGTTCTCCCACCAGTTTTTAAACATGAGGGGGTCCAGGCTGTGCCGAAAAAACCTGGTCTGGATACTGCAGTTTTTTTGTAATTTCAGACGAATGTCCAAAGAGCCTTTTATATCAAAGATTCTGGAGAAGATCATGTACCTAGGTAATAGCATTTCTTTTAATGAAAAAAATTCTCACTCTAGAATGATCTCTCACTGTACATAAGACAGTCATCCTACCTGGCCATTTTTAAATCTCTTTTAAAACACATCTTTTCTCTTAGGCCTTTAATACTTAGTGGGGTGTTGGTTTTATGCTGGTCTTATGTTGGTCTTATATTCGTTATGTCGGTTTTATGTCCACGTTTGGTTCTGCTGTTATCTACTGTATATTTTGCTTTTATCTGTACAGCACATTGGCATCTGTGTTTGTTTTTAAGTTTTCAATCTGTCACCTTTTCTGTTTTTGACCCGTTACCAATATGATTCCAGATTTAAAATTGGTGGGGGGCTTCGATCTTTGTTGTTTATCTAAGAGTCATAAGCAAGCCAAATAAGCAGTCTTTATTATTCTGCTCGATCAAAGCATGGGTCACAACTCCTTTCTTTCACTTCTAAATCTCGTACTAACCAGATCTTGTTACACCCCTAAATATAGCTGAAGATGTTAAATATTTTAAATTCCTGTAGCCATCGTTTGGCTTGCTAACAAGCTTTACACACGATCACAAACACCTTCACCAGCCGCACAAAAATATCACTAAATGTTCTTGTCATTGTCCAGGTGTGGTTGGGTTGACAGCTTTATTTTCTTGTCCTTTTCTAGTTCCTCATTCCCTTCACACCCGTGCTGCAGATTTCACGTTGAGATCGGAGTCTTCCTGGCAGTGCTGCTTCTCTCACCTCCAAAGCATCTAATCAATTAGGACTTTGCTATATTAGAAGGACAGCAGGAATCTGAGCCCTTGCTAGATTGTCTGGCTATGGCTGCAATAATCTAGCCTCACTACTCATTGTGTTTTAAAGGATTCTTAGATACTTTATCAGAGCAGTCCGCTAGAGCTATTCTCTGATTACTTCCTGGTTAGTTTTGAGATTGTATAAGTGAAGGCACAAAAGATTCTGATGAAATTAGATTGTAAGGATCACCCAAATAAAGAAGAGCAAAAATTGTGGTTAAAAAAACAACTCAAGGATACTCAGACAAAACTAATTGAGCACAAAAATAACCCCACATGAAGAACACTCTTATTTGGATGCAAGCTGGAACAGAGGAAGACCAGGGATGAATATGAAAATAATTAAACTTCCAAGGAGCTGGTTTGTGTAGAACAAACACTAGGTTAGAGATTATTAATCAAAAAAGCAGCCAAGAGGCCCTCTGTTTCACTGCCAAGATCTGCAGCTCAGGTGGGATAATGTGTTGATAGAGAACTATTGGCTGTGCACTCCAGATATCTGTTCTCTCCCGAACACTGGCAAGAACTATTGTTTAAAAAGAACCCATAAAATGTCTCATTTGGGGTTACCTACAAGACACATTCAAAATACAACCTAGATGCAAAATGTTGTGTGGCAGAAAACTAACATGGCACATCATCCCCACTGTGATACATGGTGGTGGCAGCATCATGCTGTTAGAAAAAGGCTGGTCAGAGCTGATAAAAACATAGATGGAGCTATGACTGAGTTTGAGATGTTTCTGCAAAGCTGGTTGAGACAAAGAAAATCATGGAGAAGTCTGGTTCATTTGACCAGAATAAGTTTCCACATTTGACTTCATCAAAGCTGAATAATCTAAAAACTTTGTTGACACAAGTAACCAATAAGATCGTATTACAAGCAAAGATAAAATCCTCACCAGGCGCCATTTTTGTTTCTGCAAGTTGATGCTGAAAGAAAAACGGATGGCAAATGTAGTTGCTAAAGACATCAATCCAGGACTCATCATACTGTATGTACTGTCGACTTATGCTTAATACCATTTCCTAAAGACAATCATATCAATCTCTACACTTATCTTTTAAGATTGAGAAGGTGAAGTTTTTCATTAGATCTGCAGAAGTTTGAAGGTCATTTATGAGACTGGAATGTTATCAAAAAAATAGAAAGAATTGATTTATACTTCCTAAAATTCCTAGTATTTAGATTTTATTTTAACAAAACAACTTATGCAGAACCATTGACTGCAATCTAAAACCCACTAGTAGTAAACCTGAATGTATCTGATGCTTCTACAAATGTGAAAATAAAAAAAATATATATCCTGTTATCAGTTTACCAGCATTTACCAAGTTGATCCAGTAGAGGTCAGTATTTATTTTGACACAGATCTTTTAGTTTATAACAGTTGTCATATGAGGTTTTTAAAACTAATAACCACATTGTGTGGTTTATTTGTGGATAAGCTAAAACTCTCTGGCTTCTAATAAAAAAAACGTTAGCTTGGACCGAGTATTTGTATTTCTGAATATTTATTTTTTTCGCCATGAGCTTCCAAAATAAAATAAAAAACATCAAAAATACAATATAAACTTCTTAAAATCAATACACTCAAAACTTTTTTTAAATTTCTCACAGGGTAAGAAACACTGAGCAAAGACAGGGTCTGCATGGCAAGTGACCGAGCTCAGTCTTCTTTGCTGTTCTACATCTCAGAATATGAGGTTTCACAAACGTCCAGCCGCCCTCCCCGTCCTTATAATTAACCTTAGAAATCCTACACAGTTCACTAGTGATGCATTTGTCAATGACGCACGGTAGAAAGTCCCCGCTGAGTTCATAGCCGTGTTGACGTTTTTCAACAGAGGATGTCTGCATATAATGTACACTTTGCCTTTTCCACACAAACAACAGCTGGCAGTGAGACGAGGCTGAATGTGTACAAACGTAAAAGAAACTCTAGCGCTGGAAATTGGATAAAATAAAAATATATATATAAAAAAACGGGTGAGACATGGCGAGTCAAGTCTTGATCTTGATGCTGAGTCTCTCACACTTCAAACTGCAATAGTTAAATTTGACAAGAAACAAGACCTGGCATTGATGGGGTAGCCAAACGGCTGGACCCATTTAATCTGCCCGTTTATTTAGAAAATATCAATGTTGATTTATGATCATTTATGACATAACACCTGCAAAATACAATGAATTGTTTTTATTCCTCTAAACATAGAACAACCAATTATTTAATCGTTTCTTTTGCTGCACTTAAAAAAACAAACAAAACAAAACAAAAAAAAACGGGCATTTTTATTCTTACAGACATTGAAGGCTAGGGTTTTGAAAATAAAAAAAAAGTCATTTTTAATAACCAAAAAATATTAGCAGTTGGGACCAAAAAAAAAAAAGAAAAGAAAGAACAATTGTCCACTGATGTTTGAGGCGTTTCTCCCACAACAAGCTGTGTATCCTGTGGGCAGAACGGCCAGAGAGGGAAGGTCTCTGTGTCCCATGGTGGAGGGGCGTCAGATGTGCTGCGTGATTCTCTCGCTTTACCTACCACTCTTTCTTCTTCTCGTCCATCGATACTCCGCCGGGGCCGAGCGCCACCACCAGCAGCAGGCCACCGATGACCGAGGTGGTCTGGAAGAAGTCATACTTGAGGAAGTCGTGCATGGGCTTGTAGGTGGGGATGGTCCAGAAAGCGTTGAAGTACACGTTGATGGCAAAGAGCCACACGACGAGGGTCAGGGCTGCCAGTTTGGTTTTGAAGCCGATGGCCACCAGAATAATTAAAGCAGTCCCCACCATGTTCTGCAAGATCTGTGGAAAAACAAGAAGAGTAAAGCATAAGGAACACCAGACTGGATCACAATCAAATGGTTTTGGGATGGTCTGTCTCAAATATTTTTATCTGTATTCTGTTGTGGTCCGATTGACACAGGAGCTCAAACAGGGTTTACAACGACAGATGAGAACCAACTAAATCCCTCTTTTTTTTGTTATAAAAACAGTCCAAGGTATTTGAAAAACAAAGCAAAATGGTTCTGATGAGCAGCTGGTTGTGGCGACCCTGACCCTAACCCAAATAAGCAGCAGCAAAATACAGAAAATAAAATACACCTTTCCAGCAGTTTTAGTGGCATTCTGTACATCTGAGTACAAATTCTTTACCAAGTTGGGTTTCATTAGTTATATGAGCCACTATTCAAGAAACATAATGTTGAAATTGGCATCTAATTTAGCAGTGTTCTAAATTAGATGCTTGGACACACTTAGATCAGTTCTGTTTCACATTCTTCACCAGTTAAACTTTTAAGTTTAAAAACTGATCGTATGTGTGCATTTATCTATGGATTTTCTGTCTGTAATTTAAAAACAAACGATAAAAGACAAGAGAAAAAAAATGTGACAAACATGGAGCAATGTAAAAGCTCATAGAGTTTTTAGATTTTAACCTTTTCTATAACTGAGTAAAAAAGTCCTGAAACTCAAAGTTTCTCTGTTCTCCTACTTATCTATATGTGGAAAATCGTAAATAATTAGAATACTTTTCAGACAAATGCAGATGACGCAGCTAGTTTTCTGTTGTACATTTCATATAATTGCACATAAAAGCGCTTACTTTGAGATTTACCCTGTATAACACGTGTAATTCAGTTTAACTTTGCAGACTGATTTAGAAGGTGTTTTACAACGAATATTCAGAACATTTTCATGAAAGCAGGAATATACAGTATCTATAATAAAGCTTACAACTGATAGAAAGTTTCAGATATTTTAGTGTGTTAAGACTAAATTACTAGTTTAGCCATTTAAAAAAATAACCACCAATGTTATAAACAATAGGCCTTAAATTGGTCTAACATTTTTAAAGTGGATATTCTACCTTTTTGAATGTTTTGATGCTCAGGTCTATGAGCTTCAGAGTATTACTGAAGCTCCTGGAAACTCAAACATTTTACACTCAAACTGAAGGTCTATGATCATCTGGACAGTGTTTACCTTTCACCTTGTTGAATTCAGTCTACGTCATTAAAGTTAATGAATAACACAAACCAAAGCCATTCTAAGTAAAATCACAATAAAAAGTTTTTAGAATCCTTCCTCTCCAGGCCGAGCATGGGAGTACTTCCACCTAATAGTGGTTTTGCTTTGGTTCATGTTTTACAGATAAGTATGAATACTGGAAGATGTGGAATACTCGCCAAATAGTTACAACCTGCCATTTCAAGTCAAAATATCTGCTTCGAAAATGATCTATTTGTATGTGTTAACTCATTTTACACCGGAAAACAAAACTTCACCTTAAATCCCATTGTGATTTATTATTACATTTAGCCAACATTAAACTTCGTGGGATTTCTAAATGTTGAATACTTTGCATCATTATCCTGGTATTTCTCTGCCTGGTGAAACCAGCAGGAGGCTTGATGGTGTAATTAGGTGCTGCCATGTCAGAACTCACAGAGAAGAAGCTGGAATCAAAGTGCAGCAGAGTCATGAACATGAGCACCAGCAGCACTCGGCCGCCAAGCTGCATGTACTGCTTCGGCGAACTCTCTCCCATAGAGGGGACACCAGCAAACATGCTCTTTCCCTCCGAACGGGACTCCGCCAGCAGCAGGAGCAGACCACCTCCGAGGGCCAGGTTTCTACAGGGGGGGGGGGGGGAGAGGAGTTTTATTTCTGAGTAACAAACAGGAAAAATATTGTTGCCGTTGGACAAAGTCACAGTGCCAAACCAACCATTGGACCGTCATCTCATTACAGTCTGAAACAAGTCTTAATGATGTTGCAATCATTTCTTCCTATTTAACAAATCTGTAGTTTAATGGTTTATGCTGCCATTTTCTGCCCCCCAGCTTTGTGATTAGATGACTCATCTGATACTTTACGATCTGACTTTATCCAGGCAGCACATGAATTATAGCATATGCAAACAGAAAGACTCAGACAGCACTAAAGGTGTCTTTACACACTGGATGATTCATCCAGCTTATCACCATCTAAATAAACAAATCCTGACTAGGCACTGGTTACATGTTAGGCGGTAATACAGAAACGTGACAACGATTAACAACAAGAATTATATAAACCGTATACGGCTTTAAATGCTCTTTTTGTTTATTGAAGAGTAACACATTGAGACTATAAAGCTGGAAACCGCTGGTTAATTAGTTGGGCTATCTGCTGCGCTAGCCATGCTGTTTGTAGATTGCCAACTTTAATTTCAAAACAGGATTACCCAAATAGGAGAGGTGAGTGGCACTCCTTTAGTTTACTCACTGTGACTGTCATGGTGTGGGAAAATTCAGAAGCAAGTAAATTGTAAAAATTTATTATTTTTCTTATACTGGCCTTCTTTAAGCCAGCTGACTGGCAGTGTCATGAAACGTGTGGGAGGAGAAGGTGTGCAAAACTATGTTCCATCCACCTGGAGGAAACGCCAACACCCCAACACTTTGACAAGTCATTAAAAGCCCTCTAAACCTCACGAACGGATTGATGACAGACTCTGCTTTAAAAGCAACTTTTTAAAGCCTTGTTACAGGCTGTGTGCTTTGGCTTCATGTACTGCTGAAAAATGAGCCGTCGCCCTAGTCGGAGGCCAAGAGCGCTCGAGTTTGTTTCTGTCCAGGATGTCTGTACATTGCTGCATTCATCTTTCCCTCTATCCCGACTAGTCTGCCAGTTCCTGTTGCTGAAAAACGTCTCCCATAGCATGATGCTGCCACCACCATACTCTACTGCAGGGATGGTATTGGTCTCGTTATAAGTTATGCCTGGTTCTCTCCCAACATGATGCCTGCTAGTCACACCAAAGAGTTAAATCTTTGTCTCATCAGACCAGATATTTTTGTTTCTCTTGGTAAATGGCCTGAACTTGAATAGCGCTTTATCAAGTCCCTAGACACCTCTTGGTCTGAAAGTCCTTTGGGTGCCCTTTGGTAAACTCCAGACTGGCTGCTATGTGCCTTTTATTAGGGGTGGCTTTCATCTGACCACTGTACCATACAGGCCTGATTGGTGGATTGATACAGAGATGGTTTTCCTACAGGTCATAAACAAACGACCTGAAATTGCTAACGTTGGCCAGGGAGTTGACCAGACTCCGATGTGCTACTCTGTTCACCACAGCGTCCAAGGGAAAGATGTCTGTGCAACAAATTTAAAAGTTTCACAGCGAGGTTGCAGCAAATATGGGGAAGACCTTTTACAATATATGCTGCAACCTTTCTGTGGCACTATTTCACCCAGAAAGAACTCTGGTTAGCTAGCTCAATTAAAACAATGTAAACGTTTTTGACCCTACCTCTTAAAAGAATCGGAATCCTTAGGAAATCAGAACCGGAATCGTTTAAATTCAAACGATGCCCAACCCTACTGACTTCGATCAAACACAAGCACGTGCTAATCTAATTTTGCCTGGACTGTCTCACAACTTTCAGGCTTATTGTTATTTGGACTTGAATGAGTGACCCGACATACAAACCTGATACAGACTAAAACAGAATAATGGATTAACTGGAGTGCATTCAGTTGAAGATTATTGTACTATGAACAGTTAAATGAGACCTACCTCATCAAAAACTTGAGGTCCCATAAAATGCTGTATGCAACAGTCTGGTGGAAGGCAGAAATACATTAAACACTATCATACTTTAAGCATTATTTAAAAACACCTATGATAAAGGTGTTCTTACCTGTAATGCTATGATGCCAAATAACCCAAAGCAGGCGTACTGTACAAAATTTCTACTGAGAATGAGGACACATCCACCTGTTAGGACAAAGGGCACAAAAGACAAGTTACACCCACTTCCATGACAGCAAGGATTTTTCAACCGGCCTTTTGTGTGAAAAATATACTTTCATTGCAATAACCGGAATAAACAACAGTGTCAATTAAGGCCAGGCCTTCTGTAATAACCACCTTTCTAAACAGCCACTTTGGTAAATAACAGCTTTCAGCCACTTTGCCATTTCAGTTCAATTTGATTCGGTTTTAGTAAAAAGACAGACTAATGAGGTTGTGTGTGTAGACCCGCAAAATAAGGAAACTTGCCATTTCATTAGGTAGACAAAACATCAGCCAGCAAAGGTCCAATATCCTCTGCTGGTTACATAAATCTGTCTTAAAAAGATATTCTGATCAAGATCCCTTCAAAAAGATAAAAAAAAATAAATCAGAGCCTCAGCCAACCATAAAATTACTCAATTTGTTTAGGCAGATTTTGTATTTTCTATTTTTCTATTATGTTTTAAATAACTGAATTTATTTTTGTATATACTATATATTATGCTTTTATTCTTATGTAACAGGTATGTTGTTTTTCTGTTCTTGCATGTGTCTTTGGTTTTTTTTGTTTTTATCCTGTAAAGTACTTGAATTCTGTTTTTGAAAGGTGCTACATAAATAAAGTTATGTATTGCTGTGCTTTCAGTCAATCCACTTTAAAACACAAGGAGGTGAGAGAATCAGAATCCCTTTATGTAGATAAGTATGTTGAATATAAAGAAATTTCTCTGGATTACTGGATAGGAAAAGCATTTATTCACCCACTATCGTGGCAGATCTGTGAATTCCTTAGTTTCCTTCACCAAGTCTGTATAATATAAACCCAGAGATTTTTTGTTTTTTCCTCACTATATTGTGCAGTCTGTAAGTAAAATGAGGATAGCGTATATTGAACCACACTTCCTCATTTCACTTATTTCTTCATCTCACTGAATTGCCGTTTACATCCAGGGTAGCAATTAGATAAAAAGAATAACTTCAGTGTAATTTGACTTGCTTTTCTGCTTCATTATTTACATTACACTCTTTGACACCACCGCACGCTGCCTCCTGGCACTCACCGAGCTGTCCGAGGAGGTTAAGCAGCACAAAGCATGTAGCCAGGAAGTAGCCACAGTTCCAGGTGGCCTCGATGTAGTCTCTCTGCTCGTTCCACTGGAACCACATGCGGATCCCGTCTTCGAGGAACGTGCTGATGAGACACAGGCGTGCCAGGTGGGGCAGGTACTGTTTGGTCACCCGCAGAAACTGGAGAGGACAAGTATTGAAAGCATGAAAATGGGGGGAAATGTAGAAATGCCTAGCAGTGTATTGTGTCTGTAGAGGTCTAGAATGAGATTCAAAACATTTACAGTGTCTCAGTGATTCTATTCTGGCATGATGGGAGAAAAACAGAGAAACGTTTTGATTGATGTGGGATTTTGGGACGTTTTGTCTTGTCCAACGTGCCCCACTCCTCACTTTACCAACCTTACGTTGCTCCCATTTCTATTTATTTCAACTGAATTAAAATAATCTTCATTTTGTAATATTATACGCACACAGGGCCAATCAAAAGCTTTGACATACCTGTCAATGACTTCTAGAACAGAATAGTGGATTGTAAAAACAATTTAAAAAGTGGCATTGTGTTTTATTGATGCTTAAACAGTTACAATAAGAGAGGTTGTAGAGTTTAAAATTGTTGTTTCTTATGTTCAAACCAAACCTTGGGGGCCAAGTTAGAAAATTATATAAAGTATACCAGAGGTTTTGGCAAAAAAGAAAAGAAAGCACATTTTTAAAGCTCAATATTAAGACAGATTCAGTATTAGCATAGTGATGATGCAATGCTTGATGCCATTTTCAGTCCTTAGAAACAGCCAGATTGTTTCTAGTTCATTGTGTGATTGTGCTCGAATTTAAAAAGGATTTTGTGACTTTTAGTAGCATTTTATTTACATTTTATTTTTGACAAGTAGGGCAGCACTGGAAAAATAAAACATAATTTGCATAAGGCTTGTAGGTTGAAACTCAGAATTCATAGAATAATGAACGATGCCACTCCAGGGGCTGATTCGGAGGATGCTGACAACTGAAACAAACGGGAACAATAGTAGGTCACAATGCCACAGAACAGCACCAACGCTGCTCTGGCTAACCTTAGCATTGTCACATCAAAAAAAAAAAAAGAAAAATAAAGTGAAAAAACAGGACAAAAAGGACAAACAAAACCCCTTAACCTAGAGACCACATCTGGATCTGCTTGTAGGAAATATGCCTGCTGCCTTTGTGGTGAATTTTCACTGTTTTAGTCTACATCTTTAAAAAATATATATATCGTGTTGGTCTCCCGTCTTAGCATCAGTAATAATCATTAGCAGGCACAACAGCCATAGTAACCTACTACTTAGAATAAGATAAAATAAAATAAGACAATAATTTGAGAAATATGAAGAAACTGCTGTTGAGGTTTTTTCCTTCTGTTATGTTTGTAAAAATAAAACTACAAAGAGCAAATCAATGTATGAAAACTAATCGTTATACCGTAACTGACCACAACACAGTCATCCAAGAAGGACAAAAAATAAATAAAATAAATAGACCAGGGTGGGAGTAAAGCCGTCAGATTTAATCCCAACACAATAAGACCACTTAGGTTCTATGCACCATCTTTTGACAGTGTTGTGAACGAATATTAACAAAAGAAACCCCTGCTCTAGGCTAAACTGTAGTTAAAATGAACGAAAGCATTCAGATACTACTCAGCAGAGCTGCAGTGACCTGCCCCCTGATCCGCCCAGCCAACAGTCCACATCAGCACTGTCAGACCTCAGCGGCCTATCAACATCCACCAACTCCCACTAGCACCGCCGTCAGGGACATGAATGGGCGAAGCTGGAGCCAATCCGAACAGGCCCAAGGTTGTTGCAACAGCCTAGAAATAGACAACTCTGAAGTGTTATGTCTGAGTAAAATCCAGGCTTGGTACCCATTATGTAAGGCATGTACCCTCAAAATGAACTTATGAAACAAACATATTTTATATATACGTTCTGTAGCTTTTCATGTTTGCTATTTTTTTTTTTTTTTTTTACAATCTATTGCACTTGTAACAGGGGCATACACAATCAGGGGTAATTAAATTAGAGAGGAAATGCATTGCATTTGACAGCGTTTACAAATCTGCTGCAAATTTTCAAGTTATCTCCAAATCTTACCGTTTGGACCCACACTACAACCTAAAAGGGAAATTGAACACATTATTCTTCCTCTTACGTTTCACTGAAAGCTAAAGCCAAAACCTGATCTTAATATTAGTAACGCTTTGACTAGTTATTCCACCTGAAGCATTAAACTAACCCCAGACATTTAAACTCAGCTGTAGCTTATAGTAAAGTTTAACAGCCAGTTAATGTAGAGGCAGAATGAAAGGCCACATGCAGATGCTGAATTTAATTAGTATTTCATATAGTATATTAATGAACAAGTAAGCACAACTATGCATTTAATGTGCTTACAGAGATTAAGGCAGAAATAAGGTGTTGACCAACACTTGTGAGATAATCCAAGTGGTTTTACAGCCACATACTGGTATACTCTGTGTTGACTAACAGTGACACTCTAAAATAACTCAATAATATTACAAATTAACTAAAGAGAAGGCAGTAAACAGCTAACCAACTGTTAATTGAATCAACAAATGCCACCTTCATCTGGTCAGTGTGTCTTTATAATGCTATCAAATGAGGCACATGACAGGAGCAGAAATTCCTAAATTATTTCATTATTCCAGTTAAAACACAAGTACAATTCTTCGGTTTATCCAAGGCCATGTTGATGGCTGTGAAAATGTTCAAGAGAGAAAAACCGAAAGCAGCAAAATGTTCAAAGAAAAAGCTCTAGAGCCTCACTTCACTCACATGAAAACTAGTTAGCAGCTAACAGCAGCTAGCATGCTAGTAATGAGAGTTACCTGGTCTGCCACGTCTTCGGCTTTGTTCATAAGGTCTTCCTGCCCCATTTTCCTCCAATATCACAGTTGTGTTTTTAAAAAAACTGCGCAACACAATGTAAAGAGTCCTGGATATGTTTTCGCAGCCTGCGTTCCTCCCTCCGTTATTTAGTTGCAGATTTCCCGACAGCCTCGGACGGACGCAGGAAAGGCCGCCTCCGCCCCACAATGCTCCGCGATTTGACGAGGAGCCCCCCTGCATGGTACTGCAACCACCGTATGCCACGTAGGCTGAACCGGGCAGGGGCTTCACACCGCCGCCCGGCATTGTTTTCGTGTAAACAGGTACATAAAGTAAATAAGGTAACAACCTCACGTACATTTAACGGAGAGGTTGTTTCACGTAGAACAGTAATAAAAGAAAATTTAATAAAAACGGCAATAATATATTTGTCAATTACAGATAAAATTGATAATACAGAATCAGCAATAATACGAGACTGGTTCAATAATACATATAAAATAAAGGTAAAAAAAGAAAGCACTGCTACATTTTAAAAGGTTGGAATTGAAAACCTAATTTATATCCGTACTTCGATTCAAAAAAGTACATCTGGTATCTTACAGAGCAGTTACATACACAGAGTAACATTATATTTCTTATCATTTTAATGACTGTGGCTTACAGATAATAAAAACCAAAGCATTGTAGAACATTTGAAAATAACACCAATTTAAAAAAGATTATTCATGAAGACACTTTATGTCACAGGCTACACAATCACGGGGAAGACTTGGTAGTTGTGTAGCAGATAGTCACTGACATCCCACAAGAAGCTGGTGGCTGAGGGGTGCTGTATGCAAGTGTGTTAATGGAAAGTTAAGTGGAAGGAAAATGCTGTAGAAAACGCTGCTCAGGTATAAAAAGGACAACTGCAGTCTTCGGGAAACTGTGAAGCAAAACCAGTTTAAGAGTTTGTGGGAGATTCACAAGGCGTGGACTACAGTTGGAGCAACCACACAAAGATGTATCAAGGACATGGGCTAAAAACGGTCTCCTGAACCAGAGATCCACTCTAGAACTCAAGCAACTTGAGGCCCACCATAGTGAATTTTCCACAGCCAGTGATAATTTGGGGAGCCATGTGATCAGCTGGTGTGGGTCCACTGTGTTTTATCGAGACCAAAGTCAGCCCAATCATCTGCCAGAAAATCTCAAGAGTACTGCATACTATGCTCTGCTTAAAATGCTGATTTCATTTACCAGCAGGACTTGGCACCTACCAGGGTTTCATAGACAATCTATGGGGTATTGTCAAAACACCTGCGGGCATTGAAGTGATTGTAACACCGGGAATCATTGATTTGGTGGTGTGACCCAATAGTAGATACAATAGATATATTGTATCTAGCCATCTCCTACCCCATCCTACAATCCCTCATTAACACACAAGTTCTGCAGTACTCTGTGATTGACCCATTCATTCAAATTAGCAGAGTAGAATGAGGAAAACTGCCCTGATGATGAGTGTTTGAAACCACAGTGTTAGCATAATGCCAAGGCAGAAAGAAAACATCATTGACTTTAGAGAATTAATTGTTACTGCTCATCAATCTGGGAAGGGTCAAAAGGTCATTTCCAAACAATTTGCAGTCCATCATAAAGATAATTCACAAGTGGATAGCATTTGATAGAGCTCTGATCTTCCCAGTAGTGGACGTCTCAGCAAATCCACCCCATGGTAAAACCATGCATAAGAAAAAGACTGAACCAATATGGTTTGATTGGAAGGATTGCCAGGAGAAACCCTCTTCTCTCAAAATGTGGCAGATTGGCTTGGGTTTGAAAAGCCGGGAGCCGAATTAATCACAAGGTTTTATGAATTTAGAGCTCTTCTGGAAGGGATAACTGCAACTTCTGACCCCCCCCCCTACAAATACAATATTTGCACAATCAAAATTAGGCTTTATTATTATTATTTCTTTTACAAGTGCATTAGATTAGAAATCCCAAATAACTCCAACTAGCCCAGAGAAAAAAGGTTATGTCATATAAACCAGCTGTGCAAACATGACTTCAGAAACAAAACATTTCCCAAATGTCACTAGCATCCTTATTAATGGATGTACAGAGGCCAAGCTGGTTTGAATTGCTTATACTGGATATCGGTGTTGCCTCCTGAGTTACCCAGCTCTAGAAATACTGTTCGTATGTTTTTTTTTTTTACAAAGGTTACTTTCCATTTTTGGCTTTTTTGTGTTTCTTGCATCCTGATTTCCACTTGTTATTTCTGGATTTCTTCTGGGAGCCACCGCCTTGGACCTAAAATGTGAGAAAACTTTGAATGAGAACATGAACTGCTGATAAGCAGGAACCAAACTATATTTAACACTTTCTTAACAGTAATAGTCTTCGCCATTTTATTATCATTAGTATTATTTATTTAAAGCATCTGTGTCTCGGTTTTATGTCTGTCCTTCGGTTTTTAGTCTCTCTAAAAAAACTTTGTTACACCTGGATCTATTAAAAAGGACTCTATCAATAAAGTCTGACTGACTGATGTAAATTTTATATATATTTTACAAACCTTTCTGCGCTTTTGCACCACCTGTGTCTCCACTTCCATTTCCTCATCTTCATCTGTTTGAAAGTCATCCTCTTCTTCTCCACCCGCTGTACTTTCAACCTCTGGATTTTTTAAAATGAACATGGAAGCTGCAGGAATATGTGAACAAATATTTAAATTGGTTGAAAAGCAACTCTCACCCGCTACTAAGTGTGGTGAACCCGATTTTTCCCCTAAAGGTGAAGGGAACTTTGTTGTGGATAGCACGACATCATAAACTCTTTGGAAAACCAGGACATTTCAATGAAGAATTTCATGGACTTTACCAAGAAGCAACATATTCAAACTAAAGAGGCCTACATTCTAAAACCTGAGCTCAAAAGAAGAGAGGAATCAAGGGGTGCCAATAATATTGCCACCACCTTTTTTTTTACAATTATTTCTTAACATGAGATTTTTTTTCACCACTACATAAATGTTCTCAAAAGAAGGATTGAATATTTTCAGAGTAAGATTATGCCACTGTAACAAAGGGTTCATTTATGTTCCACCTTTTTACACAAGTATATACTGACATGGATATAGGTCACTCATGCTGTCTTCCGAGTCGCTGTGTTCTTTGTCACTGGATGAAGGTTCCCACATGCCATTAGGTCTTCTTTTGGAGGGCTGACTCATTTCCTCTCCTGTGTTTTTGGGCTTCTTCTGTTTCAGTCTGGCTGGAACAAACTCAATCCCCTGCTGCACACACTCCTCATCTGAAGAAAAACATGAAGCACGCATGTCATTAATCATGCTATAGCACATGTTCTTGTTAGAATAGTAACTTGTGTGCCAATCTCTCTTGCTCCTTTTTCTTCTTTTTTTTTGTCTACATATTTTGCTCACAAGTAGTCTGTTTTGTTTTTTAGGATGTACAGGGAAGCAGCAAATACAAATATCCTGACATTAGCTCAGATGACTAAAATTTGACTAAAAATGACATTTCAGCAGAAATACATCCTCATCAACAGTCATCAGATAACTTAAACTTCCTTCCTAAATGACTCAAAAAGTCTCTTTTTGTCTTGCATACAATCTTGTGCAGCCACTCCTTAAACCGCTAACTCATTTACAAAAAAAAGTGTCATGCACGTAAACAGGTGATGCACTGACAACGAGAAAGGGCTTTCTTGAAGCGTTTCCCACTGGTGTGTCTTAGGACATGATCTGGCTGCCGGTTGAGATGCCTCAGTGTCAGTTTGCAGAAGAGGCGATTGCTAGAGAACAAGACAGATCAGAAAATGAAATCATTGTGCAGTTCATACCAAATCAGCACTACTTAAATGCCCGTAATATAGTACTGTAACACAAACAAGCAGAAGTTTCCTTACGGTTGCTTTGTGCTTGATACAATGTGTGGCTCATACTGGCTGTAGTTGAACTCTGCTGCTGCACTCAGTTTCTTATATTTCTTCCCCTGGATGAAATCCTGCAGCTCCGTCAGACTGCAGGGTATCTCATGTCCATTTAGGGTGCATTTGATCTGCAAACAAATTTTATTACTGATGTTTAAAATCCATCATATAGGTGCACCTGACTAAACAAGTAAGTTAGCACGCTGCTACATCACATTGCATTGGTATACGTGTATTTTAAGTAATATTTTGCTGATTTCTTGTAAACCTTTTTGCCATCTGTGAGCTGAAAAAAGGGGTGATCAATTAGAAATTTTCTGATATCCGCAGGTAATTCTTCCATTTCTAAGAAACACTCCAAAACAGACCCCAGCGTGCTGTAATGAAGCCACCTTCCAAACAGGAAGCTGCGTTTGGACACGTGGTTTGAAGTTACTCTCTGTTTCTCAATCTCAGCGCCCTCTGCTGGTCAAAGTCGGAAAAAAAAACTGTACTGTTTTTTTTTTTGGGTGGTGGTGGTGGTGGTGGTGGTTTTAGTTTTCTAATCCGTGGAGGTCCAAAGGTCTCACAATTGAGTTAGTAGGTGATCAAATCAAAAGTTTACTCAAATGTCTCGCTAATCACTTAAAACTGTGACCATATACAGTGCCTTTACCAGCACATATTTAATTAGATATATCATTATTACATTTTTTTTATTCTCATTTTAAAAAGCGTGTGTAATTTGCCTCAGAGTTGATTTGTTTCTAAATTGTTAATTGTTATGAGCTTCAGCTTACCCGTTGAAGGATTTATTTGGATAATATTGCTCTAGTTTTTGCTCAATCTGGTTTGAAGTGGACCTGCTATGCTGGTTAACCAATCGGATGTCAGGGTCCATTTGAGAGGCCCCAGTTGAACTGCAGTGGATCCGATGATACCAAAGCATTTGAAAGCTCTGAGTAGAGCCGCTGCTCCTCCACACAGAGAGGAGTCAGTTGAGGTGGATTGGGAATCTGTTTCGGATGGCTCCTGGAGGGAGGGGTTCCAGGCACATCCCACTAAGAGGAAGTCCAATGGAGGGACTTTGTCTCTGAGCTGGTCTGGGAACATCTCGGGCTTCCCCCAGAGGAGCTGGAGGAGGTGTCTGGGGAGAGGGAAGTCTGGGCGTCTTTGCTTAAACTACTGCCCTCGTGACCCGGTCCCGGATAAGCAGAAGATGAGAACATAAACGAGTACAATTTAATGATTTTAGCAGTGGTATTATGAAGGATTAATGCCATTAGTGTGCTCAGAATGGTTCAGATTTTGAATGTTGTGCAAGTTTTGGAAGTGTGTGTAATGTGTGAAGAGATTTTTTTTATTTACTTCGTTTTTATTGAGAACAAATGTTTCCACATATATATATTTTAGAAACAAAAACTATTTGTATTTAGAGGTTCGAGTGTATTTCATCTTGAACTTTAACACAGGAACCTTAAGATAATAATAAACCCTGAAATTATTGTCTTTCGTTTTAATACAAGAGATTTTTTCATGAGGGATCTCTGAATTTAATTAATCTAATTATGTGACCATTTTATGTATTAAACAGACACATTTAAATAATTATAGATACGTTAGCTTTACCCCTTTTTAACTTAAATTAATGTATAAATAATTTATAATTAAATTATGACATTTTGGCATATTTTGGTATTTTTGAAACTTGACAGTTAAAGTCGGCTTCAGTCAGGTGCTGGCAGAGCCTTGGTCAGCTGACTGTCGGCTCCGTTTCAAAGAGTAGTAGAAGTAGGAGTGCTCACTCCATACGAATCTTGTAAAACCATTAGTGCTACAAAAAAAATCAGGCGAATCTGTCTTAGCCGTAACAGACTGAATCGTACTCACAAACAGAAAATTGTTCAAATAACATTTAATTAGGTTTTATAGAGCTTCTGGGGTATATGGTTGAACATATGTTTGATTACCTCTTGAGTAGAAAATTCCTACAGAGTGAGTCCTCTTTGTTTGGTTTTAAACGCCGCTCATTTTCCCTCAATCCATTGGTTCCGTACACAAATAGACGGCCGATTGTTACGATTAACGAGGCTTGCTTTTACTTCTTGCTTGTAAAACACTGTCATAAAATCTGAAAATAACCTTAGAGTAGATATTAAAAAGCGAACTCCTTGCTAATTCAGAAGAATTTCGGCGTCTTTACTTATGACACTTTCTGCTAGCTTAGCGTTAGCATAAGTAGTTTTTCTTTAAAGCTATCAAAGGAAGAATTTTATAACATGTCTGGACCAAATGGAGACCCAAACATCTCTAGTGAGGATGGGATCATCAACGACGACGACGAATTTGGCGAAGAGGGTAAGTTTAGCTGATTATCACATAATGCAGCTGAGAAATATGAGCCTTAAATTCATGTTTAAATAACACATTGTCTCTTACTTTACGTTACTTGACCTCCGTATGCCACATTATGCTTTAAACATCTCTTGGGAAAAAATGGAAAATTGGAACTTCAAACAACTAAAGTGGATATGCATTGTTTCAAATGGTGTTTTCTTTTTAAAAGCAGTGAGATTTGCTCTGTGACAAGCCATTTACGGTGCCTTGTAAAAATAATGATACTCCTTGATCTTGCTTACATTTTGCCACGTGACAACCACAAACATCAAGGTATTTTTCTGGGATTATATGTACAAAGTAATACACAAAGTGATGCATAACTAGGAAGGGGGAAATCAGATTGCAAGTACAAATCTGGAAAACATGGAGTTAATTGAAAATGAACTCCTTTTACTGCGATATCCCCGAATAAAATGCAGTACAACAATTTGCCTTAGAAGTAACCTAATAGTAACAAGAGTCCACTTTTGCGTAATTGAATATCAATATAAAAAACCTCCTCTGTGTAGTTCTCACGTGTTTTTGGTGTCAAAATTAGTGAAACATCTTCATGACCATTGAACACAGAAGACAGGTCAGAGATAAATATGTTGAGAAAGTCAAAGCAGGACTGGGTTATAAAACATCCTTAATGTGGACTTACAGTGCCTTGTGAAAGTATTCGGCCCCCTTGAACCTTTCAACCTCTTGCCACATTTCAGGCTTCTAACATAAAGATATAAAATTAAATTTTTTTGTGAAGAATCAACAACAAGTGGGACACAGTCGTGAAGTGGAATGAAATTTATTGGATGTGTCAAACTTTTTTAACAAATAAAAAAACTGAAAAGTGGGGCGTGCAATATTATTCGGCCCCTTTACTTTCAGTGCAGCAAACTCACTCCAGAAGTTCAGTGAGGATCTCTGAATGATCCAATGTTGTCCCAAATTACTGATGATGATAAATAGAATCCACCTGAGTGTAATAAGGTCTCCGTATAAATGCACCTGCTCTGTGATAGTCTCAGGGTTCTGTTCAAAGCGCAGAGAGCATCATGAAGACCAAGGAACACACCAGGCAGGTCCAAGATACTGTTGTGGAGAAGTTTAAAGCTGGATTTGGATACAAAAGATTTCCCAAGCTTTAAACATCCCCAAGGAGCACTGTGCAAGCAATCATATTGAAATGGAAGGAGTATCAGACCACTGCAAATCTACCAAGACCCGGCCGTCCCTCTAAACTTTCATCTCAAACAAGGAGAAGACTGATCAGAGATGCAGCCAAGAGGCCCATGATCACTCTGGATGAACTGCAGAGATCTACAGCTGAGGTGGGAGAGTCTGTCCATAGGACAACAATCAGTCGTACACTGCACAAATCTGGCCTTTATGAAGAGTGGCAAGAAGAAAGCCATTTCTCAAAGATATCCATAAAAAAAGTCTCGTTTAAAGTTTGCCACAAGCCACCTGGGAGACACACCAACCATGTGGAAGAAGGTGCTCTGGTCAGATGAAAACCAAAAATTAAACTGTTTGGCCACAATGCAAAACGATATGTTTGGTGTAAAAGCAACACAGCTCATCACCCTGAACACACCATCCCCACTGTCAAACATGGTGGTGGCAGCATCATGGTTTGGGCCTGCTTTTCGTCAGCAGGGACAGGGAAGATGGTCAAAATTGATGGGAAGATGGATGGGGCCAAATACAGGACCATTCTGGAAGAAAACCTGTTGGAGTCTGCAAGAGACCTGAGACTGGGATGGATATTATCTTCCAACAAGACAATGATCCAAAACATAAAGCCAAATCTACATGGAATGGTTCACAAATAAACGTATCCAGGTGTTGGAATGGCCCAAGTCAAAGTCCAGACCTGAATCAATCGAGAATCTGTGGAAAGAGCTGAAGACTGCTGTTCACGAATGCTCTCCATCCAACCTCACTGAGCTCGAGCTGTTTTTGCAAGGAAGAATGGCAAGAATTTCAGTCTCTCGATGTGCAAAACTGATAGAGACTGATAGAGACATACCCCAAGCGACTTGCAGCTGTAATTGCAGCACAGGTGGCGCTACAAAGTATAAAACGCAAGGGGCCGAATAATATTGCACGCCCCACTCTTCAGTTTTTTATTTGTTAAACAAGTTTTAGGCATCCAATAAATTTCATTCCACTTCACGATTGTGTCCCACTTATTGTTGATTCTTCACAAAAAATTAGAATTTTATATCTTTATGTTTGAAGCCTGAAATGTGGCAAGAGGTTGAAAAGTTCAAGGGGGCCGAATACTTTCTCAAGGCACTGTATCATGGGCCAATGTTCAATCTATCACTGGAAAATGGAAAGTGTGGCTACAGACAAAATTATGTGGCATAAAACTAATACTGCACGGTACCCTAAATATGCCATCCCCACAGTAAAACATGGTGGTAGCAGCATTATGCTGAGGGAATGCTTTCCACCAGTTATGTGCTACTTTGTGTTGGTCCAGCACTTAAATTCCCACAGAATGGGTTAAATGGTTGTATCATAAAGTTTAAGTAAAACTACTTTTGCAAGGCACTGTAGATATTAGTCTGTTCTCTGCTGTTCATCCACAGAATACGCTGCGATCAACTCCATGCTAGATCAAATCAACTCCTATCTGGATGACCTGGAGGAACGCAATGACACACTTAATGGCAAACTGCACGAACTGCTGGAGTCAAATCGACAAGCCCGCTTGGATTTCAGGGCGGAACTTCTTGGCTCCACAACCCAAGAGGAGCATCATGCTGTGGAGCAGGAGTCTTCTTTACCAAGCAAGCCAGATCAACTTGAAGAAAATAAGTGGCAAGATCAAACAGATGTGAAGGGAAAGACACATGATGATGAAGGATGATGCAATTCCTGGTGTCCGATTGAGTGGTCATCCTTAATCTACAGTCCATTCATGTCTAAATGCAACTACACCACCTTATCAGGAGAGATGGCTCGAATTAATCTGTGACCTTCTGTCGCTACTGTTCTGGGGGGATTGGAGTTTATACCACTATATATTCAGGTTTCACTTTTCCATGATACACTTAGAAAATCCAATCAAATTTGTTGCTGCTGTATTCAGAATATTTTAGTAGCAAGTTAAGATTTATCCAGATATCAGCTAAAGTTACTTGGAAATAATTGAAATCTGTATTTCTATTTATTTTGTCCCAAAACGTAACATTGATGTTATTAATATATCTCTACTGCACTATCAATCCATGTTATGTAGTGTTACTGTTCCTTAACTCGTGTGATTTATGTTCAGTGTCTGTCAGTTGTAAAGTATTAACATCACATCAACACACAGTGGGAATTGTCAGACATTTTAATATAAATTAAGATTACTCGGAAACAAAAAACAAACATCCAAAAATACAATAAACTTCCAGCAGTTAAAAAACATCCCCTGGTTGTTTATCTCAATTTCTCAGTAGCTGAATAAAAATACAATAGGAAACATAGAGCTTTATTCCAAACTACCATTCATGTGTTTTTCTCTCCCCTGAAGCATTCAGGTTCAACAAGTTTTAAGAGTAAAGTTCAGCGCACATCTTTATTCCTTCAAAAATAAAGAAACATCCAACATGTGACAGTCATCAGACTCATCGCCATGACTACAAAAGCTGCTACACGTGTCAGTTTTTTTTGTGGTTTTAGATATTATAAACTAGTATGATTGATGAAATGTTTCCAGAACAGAACACTGTCGCCATGAAGAGGGACGTGACGTCCTCTTTCCAACATATGGACACCCTACTGTATGTAACAGGTACTTCAATATAGAGACAGTCTGCAGTAACCTCTTGCTACACAAACATTTTATATTAAAGTTTCTGATGTGTACTTCTATGGAAGGAAAAGAAAATGAAACGAGGGGAAACTTGTCAACTACTACAAACTATCTTGCACTGTGAATCCTCACAGTTGCCTTCAGTATCAATGGAAACGTATGCAGGTACACCAGTAATGTGACACCAGCTGGGATTCTGAATAAAATCCCTATTTGGTGGCAAGATTACTCTAAACGTTTCTTCAATATAGATTATTAAATCAACTGAAAATATATTATCTAAAACATCATGGTATAAATTCAGATCCAGACTGGTATGTGAAACAATCTGCTGTCTTTCCACATTTTGCTGCCTATTAACTATTTAAAAGCCATAATTATTGTCATAGTTTTGTCAGGTGTCTTAGTCTATAATCATACTCGACTCCTAGCGACTCCCGTGACTTCAGCTGTTTCCTACTTTTGTTCCCAAAATGTAAACAAGGAACATAAAATGTGCTACATCTAACGATGGACCAGATTCATCTTTCTCAATCCGAAGTGCGACCTCAACACTTTTAAAACAACTGTCACTTGGTCAACTGTTGGTGCAGATCATGTTCAACGTTCCAGCGTGCTAAAAGCACATTTTGAGGTGAAAAATGTTTTCACCGTCAGTATGAACGTCATGTGACATTCAGGGTGACAGTATGCACTCATTGGTCTCCTGACCTGAGGAGAGTAGGGTGGGAAATTAAAGCGACTAGCATACATCCTCTACAGCAGCTGACATCATACATTTTTTATGGCCTGAGAAATTTGATGTTACACTACACCTGAAATTCTTGATATTTATTAATGTGAAATGTTACTTTCGTAATTTGAAGTTAAACTGCAGATACTACTTCTGCAAAACCTATACTTAGTGTAACTGCTGTAGTATGCAAACAACACCATGGGTCTTGCAACGATGCATGTTAAACTTTGACTTTAAAAATAATCAAATGCAATTTCAAACTAAAAAAATGGTCCTCTCTTTATGGGAGAGATTAAAAAGCTGTTTTGACCACATTTCTTTAACCTGCAAGCAAATGTGACCATATTACATGTTACAATATACTATAGCTCCATTTAATGATTAATTACCACAAGGATCTTCCCTGTAGCTCTTGTTGGATTTTTGCAATCTGATAGTGACATTAGGGTATGGCATACAAATAAAATGAAAATTGTTATTTTATAGCCAAAAGAGCCTAATCCACATTTGATGGCAATAACCTCCATTTAGCAGTGGTTACTTTCCCACCCCTAGGGAGAGGTCTGCATGAGAGGTTCTGTTCTACTGCTTTCAGTAGCCAGTCTTCCTATTTTTTTGGTGCGATTCTCTTACACTTTCCAGTAAGAAGAGATAGGCTTCTGACTACAGTCCCATAGTTGCAAACGTTCGATTGTTTTATTCCTACATCATGTTACAGACTCAGCGTCTGTTTGCAGCCCTCCCTGAACGTCTTTTAGCTGTGTTTTTTGCCTTTCCTTCGTGGTTCTTTTTCTCAGGGCCAACAGGAGCTTCCTCGCCATCCTCTCCATTTGACACCTCAGCAGCAGCTGCAGGCTGCAGGTCTGCCTCCTCTCTGCTGACAGCATACTCAACTGGAGTCTCCTCAGGTGCAGACACCTGGGATGCATTACTTTTCTCTTCCTTGTTGGGGTTTTCATTGCTTGTTGCTGAGAGCGTGAAGTCCTGTGAGGTTGAGTTAGCCTCTGCTCGTTTCTCCTTCAGCTGGCTTTCTTCCTGGGCTTTCAGTTTGGTCACTGAAATAATCGTCTTCGTGGAGTTTAGGTCAGCGGCTTCAATTATGTTGGTAGTGAGCAGATTTTCTTGTGAACAGTCTGAGGTTTCTGTTACGGGTCTGAGGCTGTCTGCTGCTGGGATGGATGTTGTTGAGGGCTGAGGTTCTTCACCTTTTTCACCAATCATTGCTTTGTAGCTCTGGGAAACAAAAGAGAAAAAAAAAATCCACCAATAATCTTGATGTCTGAATAAGGCTTGGATTTAGGGTACATTTGTTTCTCAACATTTTTTCCAAATAAAGATCTAAAAAATGTGGTGTGCACATATATTCAGCCATCTTTACTCCGATACCCCTAAATAAAGTCTAGTGCCACCAAATTCCCTCAGAGGTCTACTCAATTTATCATCTAAAAATAAAGAACATGTCACAACTGCAAGCCTACCAGGACATGGCTGTCCACCTAAAGACGGCATTAGCATATCAGAGAAACAGCCATGAGGTCCGGTTTAAGTTTGGAGGAGCTGCAAAGATCCGGCTTAGGTGGGAGAATCTGTTCACAGGAAAACTATAAAGGTGTGCACTAGACAAAATCTGGCCTTTACGGGAGAAGCCATAACAAGTCTAGTTTGAAGTTTGCCACAAGCTATGTAGGGGACACAGCAAATGTGGAAGTTACTCCGGACAGATGAGACCAAAACTGAACTTTTTGACCGACATAAAAAGCGTGTTCAGAAAAAATAACACTATAAAAAACCCCCCTGTGAATCATGATGTTGGCTGCATGCTGTGGGTATGTATACGATTTCTCTCAGGAGGAGGAGGGACAGCTGTAATTTTCAAGACATTTGTTTGTTCCCAAGCTCTTTTAGCTGGACGAGCTCAACCCATATATGGTATTTTAATTCTTCGTCCACCTGTGTCTGCTGCATCTTTTCTGTTTGACTTTGAAGAATTTTTATCTTTCACTATTAAATTAGGCCTGATCATCATTGTTGGGGATTATCTAGGAGTTCCTCAGCATCATTGACTGGCAACTTTGCTCAAAATGTATCTGGCCCTACTCATACTGCATGTTACTCCTGTCGCTTTATTGATGATTCTGGGTTTTTCTTTTTTAACTATTCATCTCTTTTCAATTTTACATATTTCTCTGGTGATAATGTTGAGCTCCTCGTTTAATGAACACTGCACCACCATTCTCAATCAGGTTGCTCCTTACAAACCTAGTTGTGCTCTGTTGTTTCCTGCTTGTCCATCGTGAATACTTCAAAAAGATTCTTTACTCTTATAATGAGGCAGTGAAAGCGGTTATTATTTCAATGATCTCATAATTGGTGGCAGGAAAAACCCCAGGGTATTATTCGACACTGTCAATAGTATTGCGTGTCCTCCACCTCAGCATGTTGTGTTACATTCTGATGACGACTGCAACACGCTTCCTAATCATTTGTTGAATAAGGTAATGGACTTCAAATCTAAAATCTCCTTTCCCTATGTTGATGGTCCTTATTCATTTACTTCCTTTTCAACAATCAGACTCCATGACTTGTCTGCATGTATTGACAAAATAAAACCCTCAGAGATATTATCTCCTTCTGTCTTTTCTGGGAGTCTCATCAGCATTGGTCTTTCATTGTTGTTAATCATTAACAGCTCACGGAGGCAGGGTTGCTTTCCATCCAAGTTTAAACACGCTGAGGTAACTGCTGTACTAAAGAAACCCAATCTTGAAGGCAGGTTTATTGGTAATTATCGCTGATTTCAAAATTGCCATTTCTTAGTAAATTTGTTGTGGAAAGTCATCTCAGATCTCTACTGTGTAAGTTACAGATTTTTCACCCTCAGAGGAGTGGTACATCTCCAACAAAGGAAGGTGTAACCCAAGTAAAGTCCCATAGTTGCAAAACAAAGTTTGTGTGGGTGAAACGCCGTAACTTTTAAACCTCCCACTTACAGTCTGCAGAGGTTCTCCTCTCTCTAAAATATAGGGAATTGTTCCATAATATTTTTACCTAATCTGAGTGCAGCCTTTGATACCAATGACGATAACATTTTACTGAATAGGCGGAGGGTTTTAGCTGGTATCTCTGGTTCTGCACTGGATTTTTTTTAATTTTATTTATCTGGGAGGACCTTTAAGTTCGCCTCTCTAACGTGTGGTGTTCCACAGGGGTTGGTTCTGGGTCTATCCTTCCTTTAGCTGGCATAATTCAATCTTTTAAAGACATCTCATCACTTTTATGCAGATGATATTCAACTGTATATGTCTAAAGCCTAATCAGCTGGATATGCTGTCCTCCCTAGTCCACTGCTTATCTCAGATCAGTGATTGGCCTTTCAGTGATTACCTTGTTTTAAACAAGATACAAAATGTCCAGATCTAAATCCAACAGAGGATCTGTGGCAACACTTTTAAGTTGATTTTCACAGATGCTGCTCTATTCAGTCCAATTTTGATAAATTCCAAAAATAGGAAAAAAAAAAAAAGCTTAACTCGCCTCAGATAACTACTGGCCTCCCTCTGACAGTTGGTGAGGTCAAACTTACCTTAAGATTCTCAAAGTGCTGCAGTGACTTGCAGTGGCTGTGCAGGGCAGAAGTTTCAAAGAGGTAAAACTTGTTGCAAAGCCTGCAGATGAAACCTGCTACTGGATCTAAAAAACTGGATCCATAGACGGTGTCAGGGTCATACTGCTTATCGCTTGTCATGTCATTTAGGGTCACCTCTTTGGCAGAGGACCAGCCATCCTGTCAAGTAAAAAGTTAACCGTCTTAAAACAGCTAAAATCCCAGATTTGGACATGAAACGTAACCTATGGTTAATTAGAACCAACTATACACTGCATGCATCTTACCTGAGTGCTTCCTTGGTCTATTTCATTCTTTTGTAATTCCTGTGCTTCCACCTCAAATGAAAAGCCATCTGTGCCCATGTTGGTCAGCTTAGCCAAAGTCTCACAGCCTTTTTCCTGGATCTAGTTAACATTGACAAACACATTGGTGTTGGCAACATTGTAGCATAATACAAGTTTAGACAAACTTCAGGGACATGATTGCTCTTGTCTAAAGTAATCCTATCTACCTTCTGCCTGTGCTCCTGAGAGTGGAGGTGCTCTAAAAAGCTCTGGGAGGTCTTGAAGCGCTTCTGGCAGACAGCGCAGAAGGACAGGTCGGTTTTACTAGCAAGCTGAGGAGATGAAGACATATGGCAGATTCTTGTTAGGCCAACGGTTCTGTAACATCCACAATGAATTTACTTGCCTAAGATTACCTTGTGTTCCTCTGAGCGCTGATGGTCCACGATGCTACAGGTGAAGTGGACGTGGCAGGTAGCACACCATTGCTTTAAATCTGCTTTTTTCTCCCTGCCAACACACACATCACATGAAGTCAGTATGTCACAGTGACATGAAAAAATAAAATAAAATGCTTTTTTGGTATTAAAACCAACCCTTCTTTGCTAGCACCCTGCAGAGACTCCTGGACTCGTGGAAGCAGGGTGACCAGGCAGGCATTGCTCATGTGTTGGATTTCCATCATCCTCTGCTGGTGGGAAATGCTGTTCATGTGACTCCTGAAGTTCTACAGAAAACACAGACAAAAGACCAGATTTAAAAACAGTTACACTGATTTTTTTCCCCCTGACAAATCCCGTTTTATGTGTGTGCATTCCACCTACTTGCTGGTTGAAGCAGGTGATGCTGCAGAGGTAGCAGTAGAACTTGTTTGAACCCTCAGATGCTGCTTCTTCGTCCTGGCTCTCCGGGAAAGCTATTGAGGCATCTTTGTCCTGTGCAGCCTCCTCTGTTGGTACATTTACTTGCTCTCTATCTTCACTCGGTCCAGCGGAGGGTGACTGAGCCGACAAATCCCCGTAGGCCTTTGGATAGAAATAGTGAATAATACTACTTAATAAGATTTGGATTAAGGATGGCTTATCATGATAAAGGTTCACAATATTTCCTGTCTAAGAGGAATAGGAGTCTTGTGTAGCACAATTCACCTGCAGTCAGCATGAATTTGTTTGGCTAAATAACCATTGAAGAAGTTTTTACAGTTATTTGTCATTATGATCACATAAGAAGAGGTTCTGATAGAAAACCATAGACATTAGAATCTGTTTGGTATGAACTGCTATTTGAATGAGCTACAATAAAATTGTTTATCTGCATTGTTTTCATCTTGTGTTGAGCTTTTCTTACATCATCAGCTTTGGTCTCCTCCATTACCACGCCATCTGACTCCCTGCTGAATCCTCCATCCTCCTGACGGATGCAGCCTAGAAAAGGGTCAGAAGCCAGGCACAAAGAAACAGTGAGCTACTTACAACAGTTTATATATATGCTACATGAAATTATTCATTGGAGAACGGGGTTTTACCTTCCGACTGGGTGTCCACTGTGTTGCTGTTGCTCTCTGACTGAGCTGCTGTGACCGTCTCATCCACAAGCTGCTCTTTAAGTTCTTCTGACCTGAGACAAACATGACGCTTTAAATGTTGAGGCCTTATGCTGAGACAGCAATCCCAGCAGCTTAGGAGCGTTTAGACCATGCCTTCTTCATTTTATATTTTATACTGCAGTAAAACACGGCATTGTCTAAACCAAATGAATTTTTCAACAATGCACAAAAATAATAAAAAACTGTTCTGTTTTTACATCTTCAATGTGATCCGGCTCAGTTTCCATACAGAAGGACGTGTTAGACTTTCCAGCTGAGTAACTGGGTAATGACAGCCACAGACAATTAAATATTCAAGTTTCCTTGGTGATATGGAAATAGATCACCAATGCATTGCCCAACATGGAGAGAGCCGCTGTGTTATCCTATGTTTGAAATGCAACAATAAAACCTTGACAGTTATACCTGAAGTAAAACAAAAAAAACATGGAACAGAATGGGAGTAATGTGTATCTAATGTTGAAGTGCCTTCATGTACGACAAGACACAGCCCCACTGCAGAGAATTTATGGAGATGTTGACATTTTAGATGTGGAAAACCAACTAGAAAAGCCTTTCTTAAATTGTTGGATTATTCATATTGTTGCCACCTGCTAGCTATTTTAGAGCATTTTTGCTATTATTTTAAAGAAAACATGAGGGACGCATACACTGCACCTTGGGGTGCCTCTGTTACTCCACAACATTTATCAGGAAATGTCTCTACAGCCAAAGACCATGAGATTTGGACTTAAAAATAAAAATCATATTAATCTTCATTTAAACAAAGGCTATATAATATTAGGAAAACATAAAATTTCAATATTGTTAGAGTACAGTTCCAGTTAACCATCTTTTTTCACCACTTTGAAAGAGCTTTAGCAACTCTCCAACTAAAAATCCTTATGAGGTGTGAGCATCAAGTGTCTAAAGAGCCAATTCAACTGGCCAAATATATTACAGTCACGCAGAACGTAAATGTATGGTACCTGAGATGATGCTTGTGATTTGATTCATTGTGGAGCTTTCTTTTAAACTGTAGAAATGCACATTTTGTTACTGCCATTTCTGTAGTTAGCTGGTTAAGCACTCAAACAACTTTAAAGCACAAAATGGCCATAAAATTGACTGGGAGAAATTAAATCCATTGTAATACTGTTTAGAATGAGGGTACACATCCATTGACATATACTGTAGTTAATAAGTAAAACTACTAGCAATAAGATAAAAATGTTTGCACACCCTTCTGTCTTCTGCCGCTTTGTTACAGGTTCTTCAAGTTGCTCCTCAGAAATCTGGCTATTTTCTCCATCCACAGCACCATCTGTCAGGGAGAAATTCAAAGACAAATAGATCTTTGCTACTTTTGGATGTGCTTTGTAATATTTCAATGTGCACGCCATATTCAGCTGTCCACATTGCAATGTTTCCATCTGTAACAGCAGATAAGTACCTGTTGGAGTCTCGTCAGCGGCTTCATCTGTACTGTGAGCTGCTGCTGGTTGGTTGTCGGTGCTTTCTGCAGCCATCTGCTCACTATCCCTCTTCCTGTCTGTCTGGCGAGTTGCAACATCCTGCACACAGAGACAGAGGACAAAATATGTCTTTAAAGGTTACTTTAATAACAGCAGTCTGAAATGAAGATATTTTGAGGAAAAATACACAGAAATTAAAAGGTCTAGTGACAGCATTTAAGAGTTGAGGCATATGTAGCTTTAATATTCTGGTTTTATGAGTGTTATTAATTGACTAACTCCAAAAAAAGGAGCTAAAAACCCTTCGTCTTTGACCTTTTTTAAAATGAATTCAAAGGATTTGTTCCTCTTTTTTACTATTTAACAATTTAAAATCAAGTTCTAAATTTACTTTAAAATTTAAAACAAAACATAAATTGTAATTCTAGGAAGGGAGTTGTTTAACAAATAAGACACTTATTTTGTGAAATAATCAAATCTCATTTACCTCAGACCTCAAATCGACAAACTTAAATAGCTTTTATATAGATTGCCAATTTTGCAAAAACTACACATATTTACTTTGCTTAAATAAAACCAACAAAATCACACAAATTTGGTTCTGAAATGCTTTGACAAAAGCAATATAATTATATTTCACATGGACACAAATTTATAAAAACTATGCTTCTTATTGTTCAACCATGCTTTGTTTTCCATATTCACTGACAAAACGTTTCACAGAAACATTAATGAAATGATTCCCTTGTTATTACTGTGTTAGAGATGGAGGAAGAGGAGGTAGCTGTGGCAGAGGTGGCGTTGAAGAAGCGAGTATGCGGGTGGAAGGGCCGTGCAGCCGGGAAACCCATGATGGGGGATTTGATGGCCATTCCCATGGGGACTGGCCCAAGCAGTGATGACCTGGCCCCTGCAGTAAAAAACTGCCGGAACAGCTGCCCACCCATCCCAAAGCCCTGCATGTTGCCTGGATGAAAGCACAGGGTGATAACAGACAAATGGGTGCATCCTGTAAGTCATGTATTGCTTTAAATTACAACATAAAAAGAAACCTGACAATTTTAGTACTTCAAAAATCTGGCACTTCCTTTTTTCCAAGACACTGCATTGCAAAGGTTAATCCAAAGTATACCTTGCATCTGCTGCATCAGGATAGCACTCTGCAGCATTGGATTGGGGGCAATAAGGGTTGCTTGGGTCGTCTGGCACAAGTTGACCATCCTAGGCGGAGGGGCCGTCTGAGTAGGAACAGCAATGGCGCTGCTAAAAAAAAAAACCACAACAGATAAATATACATACAATGTACATACTCTTTTTCACCCCCAGCAAAACAGTCAGCTTTCTAGAAAGTCTGGAAATTCTACATTTTACACACAGTCTCAGTTCCAATCAGCTTAAAACAAAAATTGTTGAGTGGAAAAAAAGCTAAAGTTACATTTTAACTACACACACAGAGACAAAATGATCTGTCCAAATGCAAATACAGGCTTCTCCACAACTCATTTCACAACAAAGTTAATTCAGATTAGAGCTTGTTTTTACTGCGTGTAGGCACCAGCAGCCTGCAAGATGCTTTGCAACAATTTAAACATTATGCATAGAAAAATCAAGGTTATAGGTGTTCAAAAAACAAAATGTGGCAAAGCCTCAAAATAATAAGACTAAACTGCAAGGTAAACAACATGTAAAACCAACAATGCCTTGCATGGTTATCCCTGACAATGACTGTCATGTTTTAAGTGATAGACCAACACAAAGTAACTCATAATTGTGAAGTGGAAGTGAGTTACATTAAGCTTATTCTTTATAAAACCACCTTCCTCTTGTCCACTCTTCATGGCAAAATAGCTCAAAGTGGATGGATAGCTTCTTTCCACAGCTTCCTAGTTGGATTTAGGTTTGAACTTTGATTATACCATTCTAAAACATAAATGTGTTAATCTAAAGCATCCCATTGTATCTGACAGCAGGTTTAGGGGTGCAGTGCTGGAAGGTGAACCTCCACCCCAGTCTCAATAGTCTTTGCAGCCTCTAACATGTGTTGTTCAAGGATTGCCTAGAATTTAGCTTCACCCATCTTCCTATCAGCTCTGACCAGCATCAGTGTTTTCAGAAAAAAAGGACCCCACATCATGATAACCCCACCATCATGTTTCCCCATGTGGATGTGATCAGGGTGACGTGCACTGCTTTTCACCACATATAGAATTTAGCATGTATGCTAAAACGTTTTATTTTAGACTCACCTGATCAGAATACTTTTTTCTAATTGTATCCTCCACCGTGTGTCATTTTTCTACCACTTTACAGTTATGCACTACTCAGTGTTAAGTACCACATTAAAATCCAATAAAATGCATTGAAGCTTGCGGTTTAATGGGACATAAAGTAAAAAATCATAAATGGTGTGAACACTATGACAAGGCATTGTAAATGCAGAAATTTGTTGCTTTGGCCGTTAGTAGGTATTTCTCACACCGAAGGCCACGCATGATCCCCGGGGTCGAGTTAACGGTCTTACCGCGGAGTCTGGTGGTGATGACCGACATGGTGAGCGGGAGGCGGCTGCGCTGGAGGAGGAGGCGGAGGTTGCTGTTGGAAAAGTTGCTGCAGCTGTCGCAGGTGTTGGTGAAGCTGCTGTTGTTGTTGCTGCTGCTGCTGATGGATGTGTGGGTTGAACATCACTGCGGAAATAATAATAATAATATCCTCCGCTTGTTCAAAGTGAGATGTCAGACACGGAGTGGCGCAAACGTCCCTACCGCATGAGAACCCTGAAACTGATGAAAAAAAAGATGCGTTTTCAAATGTCCTTGAGTCCGCTGCGTATTGTCAAACACACTTTATAACCCTGCACACAGCCTCATATATCAGGCTGCTCTCGTATTTCAGGGCTACTAGCTAACGTTAGCTTGAATCATTAACGTTAACTTTATGCTAACTTAAATCCTAAATAAACTCCAAAAAGAAAATATTTTTTAATTCAACTCCTTTAACAAGAGGCTAGAATATCATCATATAAAAGCACGGTAATAACAGTTAGTTGCGCTTATTATATAACGATAATTACACCTGTTTCAACCTGAACGAAGCTAATGTTACGTTAGCCATCAGTCACACTGAAAACAACAGGTTAGCTTAGCATAGTTTCACCTAGCCAGCTTTTTCAATGATATGGCCGTTTAAAATAACTTTTACATTTTACCTCAGGCTTCCTTTAATTCTGGCGCAATGGACAAAATGAGGACGGTGGTTTATTATTCAGCAAAAGTCATTCTGTACAGTTAACTACTCGCTGCAAACCTCCTCTTCTGAAATCCAAAACCAGACTCAAAAAATAAAAGAAAGCGGTGGATCATATCGCCTCCTAGTGGTTGTCATAGAAAATACAAAAAGATAATTAAAATGGAAAAAGAAAACAGATTCCGGTTGTTATTCGGTGAATAGATAAAAATATTGATATATTCACTTTATTTATGCAGTGAAAAGTCAGTGCAGATGCCATCTAGGGGCGTGTTACAAAAGCAAACAGGCCCAATTCAAATCCAGTTATAGTCATGTTCATAGTTAGTTTGAGCTAATTGAAAAGGTTTTCCCCCAAATAAATTTAGACCATTAAGTTATAAAGTTGTTTGCTGTTAGTTTATTCAGAATCTTGAGTTTGCTGCAATTCCTCTGTAAAATACTGCCAGTGATTAATGAGACACCAGGAAGGTTTGAGTCCAGTCCAAATGTGATTGTTGGAGTAGTTTTCAAATTAGTATTACATGCTGACTGAGGCCTGCAGAATTTAAGACTTTTCTCCCTTCTTTGCAGTTGTGATCTTTTGCAAAATTTGCTTTGATATCTTCTACTGGGAAGACTGGTAATAATTTATGAGATACAAAGTCATTATCTACTCTTTGAATGTAAAATTTATGAGATAAAAACTTAAAACTGTGATTTTAAACATCAAAATTCTGCATTTTTATCTCATAGTCATGACTTTGTTGGATATGTGACAGAAATGATATTTTCAGTCTTATAAGTCAAAATCACAAGTTTAAAGTCATAATTATGAACTTGAAAGTATGACTTTCAAAGTCATAGCTATGAGATATAAACTTTATTTTACATTTGTATGTTTTTGCATGTCAAACTTTTAAAATTCAAACTTATGACTTAGTTTCATAAATATTTGCATCTCACAATTAATCCCATTTAGAGGACTTTTTTCTCAAAAAAGACACCATTATGAGATTGAAAATCAAAATTGTGAGTCTAAATCTCATCATTTTGACTTTAAATTCATAATTTTCAGTCATACAATTTTTAAATTCAAAATTATTGCTTCAGTTTCATAAATCAAAGTCACAATTATGAGTTTACATTTCCGAATTGTAACTTCAAGATTTTTCTTTCAATACAAATGGACTTTCATATTCATGTTTACAATGATTAAGCGTAGGAGGATCAACACGACCTAATGATGTGAGATAACACCACCTGGTGGTGCATCTTATGTACTGCAGGAATCTTCCGTCAGAAGAGATGATCTTCCCCCTCCCCCTCTTCCCCCTGCGGTGCTCGTAGAGGAGTATCGTGGAAAGAGTCCTAGCTCTCTGAGGTGATCTGACACACCGAGGAAGGCCCATAAATGAGGGAGCAAACCGAGAAGTCCGCTGTGTCAGACTAAAAATTAAAGCATAAAGCTCCCTCTGAACGAGAGGGTGTTGAGCAGGGACAAAGAGGATAGATAAATAAACCCGTTCCTACGCTGACCATCCTCTTGCACCGCAAAGATGGGGAACCGGGGAATGGAGGATTTGATTCCTCTTGTGAACCGCATGCAGGATGCCTTCTCGGCCATCGGGCAGAACGCGAACCTGGACCTGCCGCAGATCGCCGTGGTGGGCGGCCAGAGCGCGGGGAAGAGCTCGGTTCTGGAGAACTTCGTCGGGAAGTAAGTAGCTTTATCCGAGGCTGCGGGGGATGTAGGTGCGCTCCGGTGCATCGCCAGATCGGCCCAGTTTACATTTCCATTATGGGGCAGGTTCAAATTCTTTCCAGAGGACACATTAAGACTTGGGTGGGCCAAACTGGCGCACAATCATCTAGGTTATTCGCGTTTTATTCGCACTTTCTGTCACTGACAGCGCTCTGGCAAGCAGATTATTTTGTAAGGCCTACATAAATCCCCGGTGAAGTTTATCTGTTTACTCCCGCATGATGCATTCACTGACCAGAATTTTCTGTTAGATAAACAATAGTAAAAACTAGGCAAGTTTAGCACAAAAGTCTGTTTTATTGTCTCGACAAAGATCATAAATCCCCTTGCGATCAGAGCAAGTGCGGGTGTTGACTTTCTGCGCAGTGGGTAATGTTTCTGTCTGGTTATGTTGCTTTTATAGTGAGCCTCCCTTTATTTCTGTGCAGAACAGTCTGCAGAACTAACGCTGCGATGCTTCAGACCTTGTTCAGTTTATTTTGCTGTCTGTCAGAGCTGCTGTTTCTGCTGAAAGAGACGAAACAAAGCAAAGTGGAGCAAATCTGATGTGTTGTGCTGCAGTCGCCAGTGACCTTGCAGTGAGGGAAAATGAGTCCACCTGAGCTTTGAGCCCTTTCAGCTCAGCTCAAACCATCTGTCTACCGGTGTTTATAATGCTGGATGTAAAGCGTACTGCACACAAAGTAGCATGGGTGCAACAAACCTGATTTGAAAAAGTTCTGCTTGTTTTTTTATGTTTTGTAGATGATGCAGTCGATGTGATTCAGCATTATTTTTTTAAGTGGGTAAATTGTTGTCACATTTGGGAATAATTGATCCCACTGGACAAACGAATATGTCTAGCAGATCTGTATATCCTTCAAATGAGTTCTTCCAAAGATTTGTAACAAATCTATAATTCACTCATAGTTGACCTGGTGGCAGCTTATCTCCATCTTAACTGAGAGGAGGTGAGGCACGTCTTCTGTTTACATGTCTGTATAATCTTCAAGATGCTGTCCAAACTACCAGGGTCTCAAATGGTGATTTTATAATAAACACTCTTAGATTCATATGAACAGATGTATTACACTGGTGGACAACACAGCACTGAAAAAACGTTTTTTAAAGCCAAACTGCACCAAAATAAGTTTAAATAAAAGAGGAGATTTATTACAAGATGAATAAAAGTACACCAACCTTTTACTAACCGCAAGTAAAGCACAAAATAAAATCACAAGAGTCAGAAAGCATGTTACGTAAACTAAAAAAAAAGACAGACACCACAATAAACCCCACAAAAGACAAGAAAAATTAGAGCTACACAATATATTGAATTACAATCATCATTGTGAAGTCAATATAAGCTATATCTCTTATATCTTGTAAAAAGACTGCTTGAGTGTAATATTTGGTAGGATATTATATTTAGGATTCCTTGCATTCACACTCTGCATAACATATTTGCTTGGAGCAGTCTTGCTCTCAGTGCCCAGACCTGATAAATACTTGAGTGACCGAGTAATGCTCACGGAGAGTGATGGGGATATTGTGATGATGTATTGCAATATCCAGCCCTAATATATCTGTACTTTTTTTTTCTTAAGTTTTGTATTTTTGTAAATTGTCCTTTTTTTAATATCATGCTCTTTTCATTTGTTCTGCAATTTCTGAGAATATTTGTTTCAGTTTTTTTTATTGAAGGATCTGGCATTTTGGTTTTAAAATTTTTCATGTCAAAAACACATGTCTTCATTTATCAGACTTTGTGTAAATGTTTTGCCATAAATGCAGTTGCAGCTTATATTCCTGTTCCAGTTTAATCATTTAACGTTGCTGTAAAAACATTGTTTGAACTGTAACTTATGCCATTATTTTAGCTCTTTTTAGAAAGACCCTGATTCATTAACACTTTGCTTTTTCAAGTGATTAAAGATCTCTTCACACTCATTTTGGAAAACACTACGCTGCACTCACGCAGCTGTTGTCATAGTAACAACTTCAGGCTGATAATGCGTCTTTACCTTAGAGACTGGGGTTTCTCTTGCAAAGAGATGTTATGTGAATGTTTCAAGTAGATGTTTTAGTAGTTGGACGTGCAGTTTTTACCACAGTGTAAAAGTATTTTTTTGCTCTGAGTTCAGCTGCAGGGATTCTTCTCCTCCAACCTCACTCCTCATTCATTGTGCCTCATTTATCTGGTTAAACCAATAAAAACCTACAACACTGTGTGTGTTTACACGTTTTTTTCCCTCCCATTTTTAACTTCCTCTTTCTGTCAGTATAATAGTGACATCCAACAATGCAGCACAAAGCCTGTTTTCTTTCTATCTGTCACTATGATCATTTTTGTTCAATACACTTCTTTTATAAGGGAGGGCTTGTGTATCCCCTGAGCTTTAATTTAACTGATATCCATCGCTGAAGCATGACCTTTCACATAGTGGAGAACAGTTATTTTCGTCTAGGACAAGGAGAGTCAAACGTTGTTGTTTAACTTCAAAGCACGAGATGACATCTCAGGACATTAATTAGACACGTCTGCTGTCTTTTGTGTCGCTTTTTTCACCGTGTTAGTTCTGCCTTGTGTCCTCTTTGCAGTGACCTGCTGATATCTTTTGAGCTGCCACTGTTCTATTTAATGTTTGTTATCACAGTTTGACCTTTGTTTCCCAGCCTTTTATGGCTGTTCATTTAAATGCAGTTCAGCTGGATCAAGCCATATCTCAGTGGTTTAATAGGTCTGAATCAGATGATGGAGCTTGTCTGCTTTCGCAACAATATGCATTCATTTTTTATTGTAATATCTATTTAATTTGCTTTCACTTTCCTCAGATAAGGACGAAGTAAGAAGTAATTCTCTATAATAATAGCGAGGTTTACCGTAAAGATGCTCAGTTGAATACATAATAATGTGCTGCAATGTTTAAGATATTTTACTTGTGTTTAATCAGTTAATAATTTTCTTATTTTATGTATTGTTTATTAGGCAAAAAGTAGTAAAATATCTGTGATCTTTAAGACAGGAACATATTTCATGGGTTGCATAACATCATCATCATATGTAGCTTTAACCTATTTACGTGTTTTATATATATTTAAGTGATACACATAAAATGACAATAAAGTAGGTATCTGAAATGTTAGTCATTTCTTCACTCAGAAACCTCTGCTTACACATTCCACTAATAGCTCACGTTGGAATGTAAATAATATTGTGTTTGATTAATACAGAGATGAGTAAAACCGCTGTCTTCCGTTTAAGGCTGTCACCCAGTTAGTATTTTAAACCCACAGGGGTCTAATTATCTCAGACAGAGCATGTCTCTTGTGGCGAACACATGCAGCTGCAGCTGAGCAGTAATTAGGATCTGGAGTTGAAAAATCCATTTTCTTTAGTTTGAGAAGTAATTCTTTATCTTGAAGTAAAAATAAAAAAATTTAAACGGCTTTTAGTAAAATGAAAGCCTGTAGTCATGCGAAAGCTATATTTAGCTTGCATTGTGGGTAAAATGAAGATATTTTCTGATAGTAGGATGATGAGTGACACACTCTTACATTTAATAATATGACATATTTCTCTCTCAGTCCTAGAATGGATTAAATTCATTGATTCAATGATGCTTGTCTTATATAAAACTTCAAAATAATTGAAAGATACTTTCAGCACCACGGACAGCGCTCTCTCTTATATTCATTCAAAGCAGCTCATCTGATTAAACCAGTGGTGTCCAAACTTTTTTTATTGCAAAACTAATTTTATTGTGAGCTCTTTTACTTGTATAGCTCAACAATAAACTAAACATAGAATATTTTAATGAAAGAAACAAAGTAGTAGTAGTTTTTTTAGAAAAATGATCTGTAATTCATGTTAGAACTGAAATATAAAAAGGGTCTCACACTTTTGCCTTATTAAAAGAAAGACCTAAAACTGTTATAGAATATTCTCAGCAATTAGAACAAGATATGAACCACTCTTTCCTCGAAAATGCTTGCTGCAACCCATCATTCACCTGTGCATGTCGGTCCAATTTGTACTCTTCTTGAGTTGGAGTCAGGAGGCCACACAAAATTGTTCTTAGGGCCACAAATGGTCCACAGGATACACTATGGACACCCCTGCCTTATACTCAGGAAAATACTGCTTGTTGTTGCAACTTATAGTTGTTTCCCCAGTAAACTCTCCCTGTTGTTTTACAGAAATAATGGCAAGGAAAATGTTGCTTTTCTTTAACTCAAAGTATTTTGGTACACGATCGTTTTCCTAAGCCCTATTCAAAGGAATGAAGAGCTAGAACAGAGGCTGAAAGTGTGGAGTAAAATCAGGCAAAAAAGGTTAAACACAGCAAAATATTTTCCTGTGATGCTGTCAAACCCAGGCAGATGATGTTACAGCATTTTGCATGGTTTATGCGACCTGCTGACTTGCACAACCTAATATCATACAGTAAAACTACAGCCTGAGTAATTCCTTGCTCTCAGCTGCCATCACTGTTCCTACCCCCACATTAAGCTGATGATATAAACATGGTGTCATGTGTTACATAAAACTGAGGCAGAGGCCTGGAAGTGAGGAGCAGGACAATAAACTGCAGCTGTATAAAATGCTTTATTGTGTCTAATAACAGGAGGAGGCATACAGTCCCTATAGGTACAGGATGAAGGATACAGTGTGTGACCCTTGTTTAAAAAGTAAATGGTCAGTTATTTACCCTAATCTGTTTTCTGAGAGTTGTCGTAGAATTGTGCTAATTAAATGTTTTATTACTGAATCATTAAACATGAAAATCAGGGGGAAAATTAAATCACTCTTATAGGAAACCTTTATTTCAGTTATTGATTACATTTATGTTGGATGTGATGTCTTTGTGAAATGACTGTGAATGAATCAAACTGCCAGTTTCCTGGACAGAAGCTAAATCTGCCTGTGAACATCTAGCAAATACAAACTTGGTTGGACAACAGAATGTGGGATTGCATCGTTAGTGTACTTTATTTAATGCCAGAATTCCAGTTCATCTGGACAACTTAAATTTAACCAGGGCTAAGCCTTCCTTACACCGTGAGTCGTTTTTATCGTCGCTCTGTCAGCGTGTAACATGAGATGACATCTGCTACATAATGATATTGACACTTGCTGTTTGATATGTGATGTGTGATACACTTTGAGTTTTCTGACTCGTATAAGTAGAAAAGGGACATAGTAGAAGATTTGCTCAGGATCACTTGTTTAAGTCCTTTCCACTTTCTACTACCTTTTTCGCTTGCTATTTTTTCCTTTTCTATTCCATTTAATTTACCAGTAAATGGTAATGGTAAGAAGTTTTCTAAAAGTATTTGGGATAGTTATGCTAAGCAACTGCCCTTCAATGGACTGGCGACCTGTCCAGGGTATACCCCGCCACTCGCCCGTAGAACGCTGAAGAGAGGCACCAGCTCCCCTGTGACCCTATATGGAAGAAGAGGGAATGGAAAAGGGATGGATGGATGTTACGCAGCCACATTTATGGAGTTAGGATTGTTATGGGTGCTGTAGAATGTGTCATTACTGTCCTGTTTGCAGTCTTACAAATTGTTTTATTAAAACTGGATTGAGTACAGAAACGGTGAGACGGCAATCAATGGGAGAGAGGGGGGGAGAGGACATTATTTGTTGAGGCACTGCTACAGGGGATTAGCACTAATCTCTGTTTGCCTTCAATACATTTTCCCATTGGATGTGGCCTAATCCTCGATTCCCATCATCCAGCAACCAGGACTGTAGTTGGCTCTACCATCCACCTCTATCTTGTCTGTATGTGTGTTATTTATTCATCACCTAGAACCATCCCCTCTTTTTAGAGCCTGTCGGAGAAAACAAAAGTATTGTTGCACTGCTTCATTGTTGTGAGGGCTTGTTATACGGTACACATTAGAGGAGGATTAGATCAGGCTCCGTGTCTAACAGTTTCTGGAATCAGAAGTGAGGTGATGTATAAAACCAGTTATATATATATGTTATGAGAGGTATAAGAGTGTTATGCATAAAACATTAACGAGAAGCTGTAAAAGAACACAATGAACCATCCAGTCCACCCACATCACATGTAAAGCTGTTGCTGTCAGACAAAAGAAAACAAATGTATGCATTTAAAATCGCATTAAATTATATTAAAAAAGAAGCAGGTGTGCATCAGTTCTGAGATTTTCAGTCCACTGAGTCACTGCTGGACTGCTCCTGGCATTTACTAGATATTTGTCCTTAATTACACATCTGGTGCTGTTTAAGATAATTTGTTCCCATATAGGTATATTGTTTTTTGTCACACTTAAATGTTTCAAATCTTAAAAAAAAAAAAAAAAAAAAAAAAAAACTGGGTAAATTCAAAAAACTGTTTACAAATAGTTCTCCGAACCAGCCTAGCCTTATATAAAAAAAGTGGTTGCCCCCTTTGTTAAATAGGGGATTAACTGTGAATATATTTGCATTCACTGGGCAGCTGATTTCAACTTCACTATTCATATCCAGGGATCATTATTACCAGATCTGCAGAATCAAGAAATTCACAAAAAGAATCTGGCTGAAATATCTCAAAGCAACACACCATGACCTAATCCATCAGTATGGAAATAGTTACAAAGTCTTTTCTAGGATTTGAGAACACCAATGAACCACAATAAGAGCCTTTATGTACAAATGAAGACAACATGGCACATCTGCAAACCTTCCCTGGAGTGACTGATCTACCAAAATAATTTCAATAGAGCCTCAACGACTCATCCAGAAAATCATCAAAAGTACTACAGGCTTTACTTGCCTGAGCTAAAGACAATGCAAAAATGGCATTTATAGGACTGTTGCAAGGGCAAAACAATGAATAACCAACAAGAACACAAAAGCCCTTGTCACATTTCCCAAAAATGATGCCCAAGACTTTTGGAAAAATATTCTGTGGACTGACGAGACGAAAGTGGACTTGCTTTAATTAGTGCTACCACAAATTCGGCTACCAAAAATTCTGAAGGAGCCATAAGTTTGTGACCTAGTGAACTAGTCACAATCTGGGATTAAATCAAATTTATATGCTGTGAAATTACTGTAAACATACCATTCATACACCCTCTAATGTGTCTGTGTCATCATCCTTAGGTGTTTGAGTTTTTGGGTTTCTGTTTTTATCATTTCCCTGTGGGTATATTCTTAGAGTTGCCATTTTATGTTGCCACAAACTCCTGATTGCCACACAACAGCATCCCGTGTCATCCCCCATATCTCCCTGAGTATATATAGCGCTTCACTCAGTGTTCTCTGCCGGTTCCTACAGTTACACTTCTGTTTCTATGCCTGTTGTTCCGCTAGTGACTAAGCTGTGTCCCTTATCCTGCTCTCCTTGTGTCATGCTGTGGTTTAAGCGGGGACCCCAGAATGCAGTAATTTAACAAAACTCACTCTCAGGTGGTAGCAGAAGCAGGCAAGAAAAACAAACAGATTTGGCAGGCAGACTTGACATGACAAACATTGAGAACAGTGAATGTTTCCGCAGAGAATACAAGACAATAGCTGTGTACATATGGGCATGGCATTGACATGGGATTACAGGCTGTAACAGGAGCGAACACAAAACATGGCTGGAGCTAAACAATCAAACCTAATCAAACCTAAAAAACATAGCTATGACAGAACATAAACCTTAACGCTCTCAAAATACAAGAATACAAGAATCATGAGAAACTAGACCTAATGAAAGAACTAAAGCACCACCTGGAAATGATCAGAAACGGGATCCAAAAAACACAATTTGGAGAACATAATCAGAGAAAATTAAAACAAAAACTCAAACACCCTCAAATCATGACACCTTGTGCTTTTGTAAGTTTTGTTGTCCTCATTTAAACAATATATTATGTTCATCCAACGTTCCAGTCTGCTCCCAGGTTTTGCTCCATTGCCACACAGCATGACAGGAAAAATATCTCCACAGTGATTAAAAGATCTCTATCACTAATGCTTGATGCAGCCTCTCAGTGTTGCACAATCATTTGCTAAGTTTTACAGGGAAATACATATTCTTGTAAGGTTTGGACAGTTTATTTTCTTTTAAAGCATACAATAAACATTTATAAACAACTTTATATATTTATCAAAGTATAAGGCAAAAACAATAAATCTGTAAGGGAAAATAATTTCTCACGGCACTGTATGTCTCCAACAAATGACCGAAAATGATTCAGTCAGTGACTCAATGGATCTGAAGGTTGAATCTTGAGGTTGAATTCATCTTTTTTTTAGATTAATTACAGGGAATGCAATGTACTCAATGTAAATTTAATCCAGAGAGAAATTTCATAGTGAGTTGTTGTACTTGTTTTCCTTTGTTTCCTTAAGTAGTGATAATGTAATATTGGAGGCCACTTTATTGTGTAATAAGGACATTTATAAATACTTCAGTATGATTTGTAATGAGGGATGTTTAGTAAACTCCTACTGTTTTCATCAAAGGCAAAGTACTGCATGTCTGTGAATTTGTTTTACGTTGTCTGACGCATTCTGTTTCATTGAACCTTCTTAAAAAGAAGGTTCAATGAAGAAGAAACAAAAATGCAACTATTATGTAACCAGAGAGAAAATCAATTATTTCCATGTAAAATGTCCAAGTATCATTCCTCCAAAAATGAGGATTACTAGTAGTACATTTCTTTCTTCTTATTATTAATGATTTATTCACCCAGGTTTTGTCCTTACCAAATGTAAAGTGCTGACTCTGCACCTCCAACCCAGAGAAAGGAAAATTTAGTTTTGAAGAAAATGCAGATAAATTTAAAGATGTCTGAAAAGCCTTAAAAGAAAGCAATCTTTTGCTGCAGCAGCATAATCTCACAATAAAAACCTTTTATTTGAGTGCATTTGTTCATTGTTTTTAACAAATCTCCAAGAGCACAAGTATTGAGACCCCAAACAGTGCCTATAAAATAACTGTACTTGAAGCATTTATTTCCCATTTATTTATTTCCCTTTTTTTAAGTTTATGAGATCTAATTTCAAAGAACGTCAAATTAATAATCACAGACTTCATGTTTTTGAGGAGTATAAATATTATGTGTCAGAGAGGCTTGTTTCTTTCAACCACTGGGGAAGGGACCAACATCTGGGATTTCTAGAGCTCAAATTTAGAGAAATGCACCATATTTAACAACCACTGGGTGCTATTGACAGATTCAACTAAGATTGAGACCAAGATTGATCTTTACTGCAACAAACACCACAGGTGGTTCTGCATGAAATAAAGCATGACTATGTGGAAAAGATCATCGTATCCATTGTTGGGTACGGTGAAGGATCTGTGGGACTGTGGGCCTCATTCTCTTTCATCTTTAAAATACAGGGTCATTTTAAATGAAAATCTGGAGGCCTCCACCAGGAAACTCAAAATGGATCAACATTTAGTCTTTCAGCAGGATAATAATACAAAATATTTGTTCAAGTCAAAACAGAAATGGCTCACCAGAAACAAATTTAACCTTCTTCCATGGTCAGGCCCTCCCACAGTCAAATAGAAAATGTGCTGTGAGCTAAAGAGATAAGAGCACTACACAGGACTGAAGACTCTGAGGTTGTGCAAAGACAATTGGTCAAAGATCTCTCAATCCGTAAGCTCAACATTTAGAAATGTTATTGAAGAAGACAAAGGTATGTTGCATTAGCAATAAAGTGGGCTGTACAAAGTATTAACAGCCAGGGTGCCAACAACTGCCACACCTGTGATTTCATGAAAAACAATAATTTCTTAGCATTAGATGTTAGCCTCGATTTGTGTGAACAAAGTCAAGGTTGGATTTTCTCTAAAAATTTCAGTGTGAGATCAGAGTGATAAATCTGTTTTTAAGCTTTTAATACAGATTCAACAAGGTTGTCAGCAAATGTGGCCAGCACTGGATATAACAAGAAATGTAAAAAAAAAAAACAGGATTTCATGCTGGTGATGTTGGCTGTGGATCATCTAGATGCTCACAGATTGTTGGGTTGTTTTTTAATTAAGCCAAGTGTTGTTTTAATCTGTTCAGATGAGCTGTACAACTCAAAATGGGCATGAATAGGATCAAAGTTAATGTTATTAATCTTATCAGTCACTGATTTTCAGTTTTATGTGATTGTTGCACTGTAGTGTGCATGTAGAAAATCAGTAAGATAAACAATCAGCACACTGATTATTAAATAATAGCTGCCAAAATAATGAACAATATCCTATAATCATGAATAATTTTGCATTATCTGCCTGTAGCTCTCCTGAAGAAATTTGTGAAATGATCAGGGATTAATTAAATGGTAGAGAGAGCGTGATAAATTAATTATTTTGTGGCTGTTATAAGTGTATCAACAGAGAGATGTGGACACCATGTCTGTGGTTTTGGTCGTTATGTGGAAGATCTTTCTGGTTGCCAGTGCAAGAGGAGGTTGAAAAAGAAATGAGTGAGAGGGAGACCTGCGGTGAAGACCATCTGTCCTCTGTGAAAAGTGTCCAACTAGGAGAAATGGGGGGAAGCACCACACACAAAATTAGCATTTGCAGGCAGGTAAACCAGATAGAACATTGAAATATTATGATTGAGAAAGATTTCCTTTGCTTTGATAAAACAGAATAACAAATGATAAATCAACTCTTATGCCATACTGTTTTTTTTTACTTTTTAGTGCCATTATTGCATCATGTGTTTAATATAAAAAATAAGGTTTGGATGAAATGTATGCGATAAACAATAGATGTTTCAGAAAGGTTAACTTTGATGGAGGTTAATAATACCTGAATCTGAAAGTAGTTTTGGTAGTAGTTTTATTAGTTTTGCTGCAACAAAAACTCAATGTTCTAAAATGACGCAGGTGCAGATGTTTTTTTTTTTTTTTGGGTCAAATGTGATGTACTTTCATTGTGAAGAGTCTTTCAGTTCAACATATCTGTCCACATTATGTGCAGAACAACAAGAAATGACCTTTAGATCACTTCGTTCCTCAAATGAAAGTGAAATAATTTGATGATTTGTTTGCTTTAGAAAATAGAAATGTTTGATTTAAAAAAAAACTAAAAAAAATCAAGCTTTAAAGTGAAATGTTGTCATAAATACTTCACCGTTCTTGTCTGTAAAGGTTTCTTGCACCCATCATAAATCAATTTATGAAATAATGTTATGATTCTAAAAATATATTTGGATGTTCTGGAAACAAAATATTAAATTAACATAGTTTGAGACAAAGGCAGTTTATGAAGCTTTATTGATCGAGATCAGCAGCTTGATGTATAAAATGTGAGAAACACTTTCATAAAACCTTCAATAGAGTCTAAACAGTGTTTTACCAAAAGAAAAGGGGCAGCTTGGATCTAGTTAGGGAACACGTGTAAAGGGTTCCTACTCAATGATGAAAAAGTCCAGAAAAGTTTAAAACTTTTTGGTAGTTTATTCTAGGTTTAGATGTGTGTGGAAAATAATAAATAAAATAGGAAGAAAGCAACCCCCTGTTTGGGGACCACTGGATTTCGTCTCTCCTTTTTGCAGATGACGTGGTCCTGCTGGCCCTCTCTAGCCAAGAGCTACAGCATGCACTGGGGCGGTTCGCAGCCGAGTGTGAAGCAGCTGGGATGAAGTTCAGCTCCTCAAAGTCGGAGGCAAAGGTTCTCGACCGGAAAAGGGTGGCTTGCCCTCTTTATGTTGGAGGGGAGTTCCTTCCTCAAGTGGAGGAGTTCAAGTATCTTGGGGTCTTGTTCACAAGCGAGGGGAGAATGGAAAGAGAGATCGAAAAATGGATCGGTGCAGCTGCAGCAGTAATGGGGACGCTGTGCCGGTCCGTTGTGGTGAAGAGAGAGCTGAGCCAAAAAGCGAAGCTCTCGATTTACCGGTTGGTCTACTTTCCTACCCTCACCTACGGCCATGAACTTTGGGTCATGACCGAAAGAACGAGATCCCGCATACCAGCGGCAAAAATGAGCTACCTCCGTAGGGTGGCCGGGCACTCCCTTAGAGATAGGGTGAGGAGCTCGGCCATCCGGGAGGAGCTCGGAGTAGAGCCGCTGCTCCTCCACATCAAGAGGAGCCAGTTGAGGTGGCTCGGGCACATATACCGGATGCCTCCTGGACGACTCCCTCATGAGTTGTTCTAGGCACATCCCACCGGGAGGAGGCCCAGGGGACAGCCCAGGACACGCTGGAGGGACTATGTCTCTTGGCTGGCCTGGGAGTGCCTTGAGCTCCCCTTGGAGGAGCTGGAGGAGGTGTCTGGGGAGAGGGAAGTAAACCCAGGACCGCAACCCGGTCCCGGATAAAGCGGAGTACGTTCTTCAGAGCTGTTCTGTGGAGCCCCCTTCTGCTGAAGGTGGTAAAATTTGTTGTTGGATACTTTTATTCTTGTTATTTACTGCCTTTTGTGGCAGATTTTGCAAACAGCTTGGTTTTACATTATGTGATAAATAATTTCCAAAAATGTATTTGTTTCAATCTGCATGTGTATAGTCAATTTGCACATAGAAAAGGCTTAGAAAACTGAAGTAAATGTCTTCAGCAACATCTCATTCATGCATCAATGAATGACAGCAGTCTTGTCAGCTGGTTGAAGAACGTACAGTGCCAGGGGCGAGCTGACACAAAGGTTGCACAAGCAGCAAAAGAAAACTGTGCACTTCAGACGCGAAAGCATCTAAATATCCTGATTATTGTTAGAGTGTAAACAGACCCTTATGCTGTGCAAGCACACACTTGTCCCAGATGTATCAAGAGTAGGTTTGGATTAAGAACCTATAAACTTAAATGGACACATGCTGGTCAATACTTGTTTGCAACTTTTTTGTTTGTTTTTCTTTTAACGCTCATGCTAAAGCCATGTTTGGTGATTTGTTCTTCCTTCCACTACTTCAAAAACAATTATTTTCCAATGAGAAAAAGTATAATACACTAAAACTTTATAAGTCGCAATACATTATATTTTATGGTTTAAAAAAACCCAACTTTTGTCAGAAGGCTTTTTAAGGTTATACATTTAGGTTATACAATTAATTGTCCCTGACACCAACTGTGCCACAGCCTCAGTCTAGTTTGAAAGCAGGAAAGTCTAAAAATTTAGTTATTTTCTAAAAATGATTACTGGTTTAAGCATTGAAAGCACAAGTCCAAAAAAATATGAACTTGTTTAATGGCGATGCAACATTTTTAAATGTTCAGATATGCCATAAATTGATCTAATAGGTCACCAGTAAAAAATGTACACAATAAATATATTTTTTTTATTCACAGGCATTTTCTTTTATCTGCAACACATAACAAAGAAAAACCAGAAAGAAAAGATTTTAGGAGATCAGGGTGTCTTTGAAGATCTTTATACCTTTGCAAGTAATACCAGCATCCCAGAGGGAGCAGCAGCCATACAATCACACAAACAATGAAGCTCAAAGGTTTTTATCTATCCGGTTGCACTCCCAAAGATACATGGTCTTCCTGCTTTCATTGTTGGCTCCTTCCTCGCACACGTCCCGGTCTTCTTGCTACCAGGTTATCAGCTCTCAGTCTTTAACATTTGTCACTTTTCAAACTCACCAATGTTAACACTGGTAGTAATTTTTTTACGTATAAGTTTATTTATGTTTAGTTCTAATCCCTCTGCCTTTTTTGTTACATTGATCATTACACATGTCTGTCTGTGTGTCACAGGGATTTTCTTCCTCGCGGTTCTGGCATCGTGACCCGTCGTCCTTTGGTTCTGCAGCTGATGAACTGCTCTACAGGTAAAATGCATAAATCTTTCAGTAATTTAAACATAAAAATGCAATCAAACTAAAAAATCTTTACTCACCTAGCCTAAACAGGATAAAACACACCAGAAATCAGAAAGATGAGATAGATTTTGTGGGGGAATGCCGATTTAAAATTACAAATTTAATCTAACAAGTTATGTGAATAGTGCATCCATCTGAAACAGAATTAAACATAATATACAGTTTGATATTTTAACACAATAAAAAAACTGCCTTTGCGTTTGTTTGAGTTTGTTTGATGTACAATACTGATTTGAGAATAAAACAAATATAAATGATAAAAACACATTAAATTAGTTTTGTTTGTGAATGAACCCTAACCCCTGCAGCAGGAACCTGGATATGATTTATATTATATTCCCAATGATTACACACAATGATTTGCACAACTTGCTAACAGCGAAATTCACAACAGGAGTTTGATCCATGAATTGACCAATACATTTCCTGGTTCAGTCAGAATTGGTAAATAATCAGCGTCTAGAGGCTTGTGATTCTGTACCCCAGAACCTCAACCTTCAGGAAGAGTCATGTCTCAGCAGACAATTAGTCGACTTGCAAGCAGCATGAGGCATTGATGTCAAGCTGTATTTGATGCTCAAGGGCACATGACACGTTATTAAGGCATTGACATTTTTGTTGAGGTATACCCACCACTGTTGTTAGCTTTTGTTTGAATAAACTGTTTGAGATGAGGAAATCACTATTGCATGCTTCTACTAAAATGTACTACAATCACTGTAGCTTGAACATTTTACATTTTCCATAAAATTCCCCTGAAGGCCAAATATCCCTAATTTTTGTGAGTAGTGTATATACAGCAGAAGATATAAAGTTATGTGAACCAGATATAATTTTGCCTGCAGCTATTTTGAACTCACAGTCATGAATGGCTCGTCACTTTCCTAATTAAGCTGTTAGTTGTTTAATATAGTTGAATTTCACCTTTTAAAGAACATAAATACTTGGTAAGATGTTGGTGCACAGTCATTTTTAACAACTTTAAAGAATAAAACATAGATTATCTAACTGGTTTAAATTTTGCTGGTTTAAATGTTTTTGTATCTACATGGAATCTGTTGTTTTCTGGCAGAGAAAAGGCTTTAACCTTTCTCTGGTGAATTTTTCTTATAACCTAAACCATCCACTTCCAGCAGTGACGGGTGGGATTTTTATTTATTTTCCTGTAATCTTTCTTACATAGAACATGCAGAGTTCCTCCACTGTAAAGGCAAAAAATTCACAGATTTTGATGAGGTGCGACAGGAGATTGAGGCAGAGACTGACCGCATCACTGGAGCCAATAAGGGCATCTCTCCTGTGCCCATCAACCTGCGCGTCTACTCACCCAATGGTAAGCCGGATATAGATCCAATTGCTTTACTTCTGCACTACATGTAGATTTAATTATGTTGTTTGGGGCTCTACATAATAAATTGGACCCCATCAACATCTAATTTCTTAGTGGTGCATTTTGCTTCACATTATCTCAGTTCCTCTGTTCTTTTCCTGCTCACAGTGCTGAACCTGACGCTAGTGGACCTGCCGGGAATGACCAAGGTGCCGGTGGGAGACCAGCCTGCAGACATCGAGTCTCAGATCAGAGAAATGTTAATGCAGTTTGTCACCAAGGAGAATTGCCTCATGCTGGCTGTATCCCCAGCCAACTCTGATCTGGCCAACTCTGATGCTTTAAAAATTGCCAAAGAGGTCGACCCTCAGGGTGAGGAAATGCATGCCAACAAACACACAGATTTATACTCTGACAGTCAATAGTGAGAAATCACATACTTCTACTCAAAGGAAATGTAAAGTTTAGTAATGTATTTATTTTGCCAAAAACCATTGGCAATGGTTTGGATAATATTTCGTTTTTTTCAGGGATCCTGACCATGTTTAATGCCACAATTCAAAACTTTTTAGACTTTTGTTTTGGAATTATCAGTTGTTTTAATGTATTGCCAGTTAACAAAGTCTAACTACAAAATAGAGTATAAATCCGGAGATACACACTTTTCCAAACTTTATAGGAACCCTGCATTTTGCTTGAAATTAGATTAAAGCATTTTTCTTTACACTTTTCATTCCTTCATTGAGACCATTCATGCATGTTTATTGGATATATTTGTGCTGACTGTGTTTACTACCCGTAGGTATGAGGACCATAGGGGTGATCACCAAGCTAGACCTGATGGACGAGGGGACAGACGCTAAAGACATCCTGGAGAACAAGCTGCTCCCCCTGCGGAGGGGTGAGAACCCACACATAGACATTTCTTTCTTTCGTCTTTTCTCCACCTCAGGGCCAGTTCAGTGACACATTGTTTCCCTCTTGTGGTAGAAAGGCAGGCATACTCAAAGCTGGTCAAGAAGAGGAAATAAAGAAAAACTGAAGACTGCTGGGATGAGGGAATGAGAGGGGGAAGAGAAATAAATCAGATCAGAGGAAAAAATTAAAAGTCAAAAAGTTGGAGAAGAGAAAATGTTGAAACAAAAGAGAGAAAGCTCCTTGTGGAAAAGATTTTGTGTTTATCTTGTGGGGTTTTGTTATTGTTATGTACTGATTCAGTCTTTTCTTTTCCATTTACACTTGGTTAGACCCCAGGCATGTGTTTTTGAATATTTTCATGTTCTTTGTTTTTCAAGCCCTTTTTCTTTCTAATGTCGCGGATGTTTAAAATTACAAGGCTGCTGGCTCAGATTTGCATTAGTTATCAAGCATGAAATGATTTTTGGGATCAGGAAATTTAATTGGAGATGAAATGGGATCCTTTTGTCCTGAACACTCCCAGCTATTTTTCCAGTTTCTTATTCTGTTTGTCCTCAAAACATGACGTAAGACAAATCAAAATCTTTTCTTTTGGTGGCCTATAAAGTGATCTTACTCAGGCTTGGATCATAAAACAAATCTTCTAGTGATGTAGTCTAGTCTAGTCTTGAATTTTAGGAAATCCTAAAATTACCTGGATCAGTTCCTGTTGTTGTAAATCCCAATCCTTTAGACTCTCTTTTAAATGTGGGACCTATATGTTTTGCGTCCAGGTTACATTGGTGTGGTTAACAGAAGCCAGAAGGACATCGATGGAAGGAAGGACATTAATGCTGCTATTGCTGCTGAGAGGAAGTTCTTCCTCACCCACCCTGCTTACAGACACCTGGCTGAACGCATGGGCACGCCCTACCTCCAGAAAGTCCTTAATCAGGTGGGGAAAGTGTATTATTCTATGTCGTTTTTCATTTTTTCCCAGCATCCTTAATGTGATAACAGTGACCTCTGACTTGAACAGCAACTGACCAACCACATCCGGGATACCCTGCCAGGCCTGCGGGCAAAGCTGCAGAGTCAGCTCCTCTCCATAGAGAAGGAGGTCGAGGAGTACAAGAACTTCAGACCTGATGATCCATCCCGCAAAACAAAGGCTCTCCTCCAGTGAGCATATGAACAGATTAATTGTTTAAACTGTGGTAGGTGGGTGTTTGTTGTTGCCTATATCCCCAACTGCATGCAGGATGGTACAGCAGTTTTCAGTGGACTTTGAGAAGTGCATTGAGGGCTCAGGAGACCAGATCGACACGGCTGAGCTGTCAGGTGGTGCAAGGATCAATCGTATCTTTCATGAACGCTTTCCCTTCGAACTGGTCAAGGTGGGTGCTCTGCAGAGTAAATGTTTTTTTTATTCCTTTTATAAAAAAAAAGATTTGTTCATCAGTTCATTGTCAGAAGTCAAGCTTTTTTTTCTATTAAAACAAATCACTTCCAATTATGTCTTTTTATATTAAGCTTTAAGAAGGTGGTGACTTTAGCTACTAAGATGTTATATTGGATGTTATATTGAAACTTATGTTAAACATCTGTTCTAGATTATTTAAAAAAGTGCATTACTATAATTTTATACTCTTTCGATGCTGCAATTTTATGGTCTCCCTTTTTCAAACACCTATTTATTCCTTTCTATTTTCTCTTTCATTCCAGTTCACATTAATTGATCTTTGTATAACAGATAATAAAATGTTCATATTTTCACATCCATAGGTAAAGGTATATAATAATGATTCAAATACTACAATGCATCCACTCATTACACTAAATCATTCAAGCTAGGAAATTTTGCTTGATTTACAAATTTTTTTTTTTTGAACATTCTTTATTTAAGTATATGTTCGTAATATATATATTACGAACCCAACATATATGCATCCGTAAAATTTATATATTTTTTTTAAGTTATATGTTAGTTATGCTTCATTCAAGAGGACAACGGTCTTTCCCATTATTAAAAGCAGGGGTGCAAACTTTCAGACCACCCCCCTATTTTTTTACTACGACAGAAAACCTTTAATAAAAAAACTTTAATACAACTCGTGGAAGCAGCACCTCAGTGTCTGTTTTTAGAGTAAATCTGACAGTAAATGTATTCTCCTTTAAGTTACAAGATAATTATAGTTCAACTTGTTTTCCATCTCAAAATGCTGAAATGTGCAATATCAAAAAATATTATTTTCATTAAAATATATATATCTATATATAGAGATATATCTATATCTATATATCTATCTATATATGGATATATATCTATATATACAGATAGATATATATCTATGTCTATCTATCTATCTATCTATCTATCTATCTATCTATCTATCTATCTATCTATCTATCTATCTATCTATCTATCTATCTATCTATCTATCTATGTATATATATATATATATATATATATATATATATATATATATATATATATATATATATATATATATAAGTTTTATTTCTGTCAAACCTATTTCTGTTATAATAATTTCCAAGATCTGCTGGAAACTTTTCCCAGAACAACAAATATTTGTTTTAACAAACAATATAAATGTCAATAATTTTTATTCTTTACATATGTCATTAATATACATATACTCCGCATGTCATTTCTCCATATGCTGATTTGTGTTCACTTATTTGCACAAACTGTTGCCTGCTCATGAAGTAGCCTTTGACCCAGCTCAACTCAACCTCCTTTATGCCATACTTTTTAAGGTTAATTAATAATGAGTTATAATCAACAGTATCAAATGCTTTTTTAGGTCTAAAAATACTACTGCTAACTTTTTTTTTATCTATGCAATTTGTGATTTCTTCTGTTAATTCTATGTTGCTCAGTTGGATCTAAATTCAGATTGACTTTCTGAAAGTAGATTGTGTTTTTCGATGAATTTGCCTAATCTCAGAATAAAACTTTGATACAACGATTTTATGCTATCTGTGGTTCAGAAAATAACTCTCCAGCAGGTGAGATCCTTCTGTGAGCTTCAGAGAGCCCGCTCTCTTTAGTACGAAATGTCTAATCTGCAGGTATTTGTAGAAATCCTTATTTGAAAGGTGATATTAAGATTTTTTAAAGCTTCTATTATAAAAAAAAATAAAAAAATAAATTCTTATTATCCCTGCTCTTTGCCAACTTGTGAAATGTAGTCCTACACTTTGTGCTGAAAGTTCTGGGTCGTCCAAGTTTACAAGAATATTAATTGAACTACTTTCAAATATAATCCTGTTTCCCCCAAGTGCATATCACATTTTTTAACAGGTAATTGTCCTTAACAATAGAGGGTAATTCATTTGGGTGTTTCCCTAGCAAATTCTGGCCTGGGAATTCTGGCCTAAATGGCCAATATAGTTTGCCAAGAAACAGTTAGGTTTATTACCCTTTTTAAACATTTTTTTTACCTAGCAAACATCATATCATTGTCTGCTTTCCTATTTATCAAATGACATAGTGTGGTTCTCATAGTTTTGAGTTTAGCCAGTACCCCTTCTGCTTTTGTTTAATAGTCAGCATCCTCTAGCTGTTTTATCTTATTTTCCAAGTCCAATTGCTTTGCCATTCACTGTTTTTTAATGTCACCTGTGTGTAAGATAATTACACCCCTCATATAGGGTTTATAACTGTCCAATAGGAATCTAGTTCTAAAAATAAGTCTGTTTGTTTCTGAATTATTCATCTAAAAGCAGGAATGTGTTTATTCTCCAAGAAAATGAGCTCTCAGTGCATTTTAGAGACTGCACGGACAAAGTTACAGGTGCATGGTCCAAGAGGCAAATAGCACCAGTATTTACCTGTTCAACTAAATGATGAAGGCTTCCAGACACAAAATATAATCAGTCCGTGATGCTGACTGGTGTGGATCCGACTGGAATACATACTGATGTGCCAGAGGATGAAAATATCTCCATGCATCCAAGAGATCAATGTCCTTCGTAATATTAGAGCCTTAGCATTTTTTGACTGATCTATCTGTGATGGATACCTATCCAATATAGGGCATAATGCACAACTCCTAGAATTATATTGGAACAGTCCATATAAGCAATTTCACAATAGAAGGATGCATAAAATCCTTCATCTTGGACATTAGGAGCATACGTATTTCCTAACTAATGTGATAGTGTTAGCAGGAACTGCTTTTGCTTCTATAAATGCCCCAAGAAAACAGTTTATTATTGTTGCAACTTCCATAGACACTAGACATTTGCTAAACCTAAAATCTGTAACTGAATGGCTTTTGAATTTACAACCACAATTGTTAGGGAAAACGTGACCTTTAGATAATCAAGATAATTTGCAGCGTCTATAATAAGTTTTGTAAGATGTGCACATGAAAATAAGCAGTGATTGTTAAATAAAAATACAGACAGTACAGCAATTAAAACATTACTTAGATACTTTGGATTAGATTGGACCAACCAGAATTTGATCATTCTTTTAACAAAAAGTCTCAAACTTATCCACAGTCTCTAAAATGTCATAAGATTAAAAGTGCTTGGAAATGCAGCATGAAGATTCTTGCGGGATTTTTAAAATTACAGTTACTCTTAATAATCTATATTGCCTGGCTTTTGCCTGTCTGTTGCAGAAAAGTCAAGACCAGCCTTGATCAGATTTTCAAACAAGTTTTTCTTGACCTGTCTGAGAACTTCTTTTCATCCTTTTCCAATTGATTTTCTATTAACAACATCCCAGATGGTCTTGTAAAAAACAAACAAAAAAAAAACATCTGGTGCAACGGCAGAATAAACAAGGGTGAAAATAATAACATTAATGATCGCTCAGTTCCCTTTAGTGTGTCAGTAAATCATGTCAAAGACCTAGCATGCACAAGAGCCGGGGCTTCCCCACCAGTCTAAATAAACCTGTGGATTTCCTGCTATGAGATGTTATATCTATTATAAATATATATAATAAATATCCCCTCTACCTACCTGTCCCTCATCCTCTTCTCCATCCTCTGTTTGAGAAAGCATCTTGCCTTATCCCCCTTCTTTTACATAGCCAGATCATTTCCTTCTTTCCTCTTGGTTTTCCAGCTCTCTCTTGCATCCTCTCTCGACCTCCCTCTGTGGATATAAAACTCATTGCAGTCGACTGAGGCTGCATAAAACTTCCCAGTGGGTTTCCCACTGAGGACAGAGCAGGTTGCTTCCTAACCAGAGGGTTGACTGAAAGTCCAGGAAGCCTTGGGTGATTCATCATTACTTTTTATATGTTCATTGAGAGTGTTTCCGAAGAAAACGTTTAGCTTCAGGAATGCTGGTAATAAATGTGGCGTTGCACTAAATAAACCAGAGATATTTGGTCAGATATATTAAAAACAGATGGTTGAAGGTTGAAAGATAAACTCCTGTGATGTCTGCCCTCTGTTTGCCAGGTTTTAATGTCTGTTTGTGTGTGTGTGTGTTTAACCTCCTTTCTGTCTGTTTTTCAGATGGAGTTTGATGAGAAAGAACTCCGCAAGGAAATCAGCTACGCAATCAAGAACATTCACGGAATCAGGCACGTCTGATTCCTCCGTCCTTCCTCATTGAACCTCCCTCAATCTCTTTCTCTCAATTACAACTGCCTGTTCAAAGTGCCTCTTCAATCTGAGCCAAGACCTTTTTTTTTCAGCACTAGAGGCCTTTATTTTTGATGGTAGGTAGACAGGAAAGAGGGGCAAAGAGAGAGGGAGACATTCGGCAAAGGTCACCGGGTCCGGGACTCAAACCCGGGACAGCCGCTTCGAGGACTATAGCCTCTATATGTGGTCGCGCCCTTAACCCCTACACCAGCGTCACGCCTAGAGCCAAGACCTTTTTAAAATGGATTGCTCTGCCTCAAGCTGATACCAAAATACACTCAAACATGGGAGTTTGGGGATCTGATAGTGATTAAAAGATACCTAAAAGTCCTGCCATTTTATGTGCTCACACATCCATGTTGGTGTCTGCCTGGTTTGTAAAATCTTTCTCAAAATTTAATAAGCATAATCTGCTCAATTCATGTATCGTCAGTACATCAACATATGAGGCTAAGCAAGCAGTTTCTTGAAAAATCAGAATTAACAAGGAGCTGTTTTTAGCTTTAAGATAAAAGCAGAGCTCAATCCAACACCTGTTGCACAGGCCCTATTATTATTGTCATTATTTTTTGCAACACTAGATTCTTCACCTTTTAATGTTTTACCAACAGTAGGCAGACAGGAAATAGGGAGAGAGAGGGGAAGGCATTCAGCAAAGGTCTGCGAATTATTGCAGACTATTTAAACAGATTCATTAAACTGAACAGATTTTTATATCTATTTTTATTTTTTTACTCTTTGACTTTTCAGGTCTGAAACTTACACATTTTTATGTAGACATTTTCCAAACAGTAGTAAAGAGTCTAAATGATTGAATTTAGAGTAAAATAATTCAGTTTTTTGATGAGTGTAACCTAACTTTACAAAGTAATTGAAATGATTAAAGGTGCACCCAAGTTTGGACTTTCAGATACAAATTCTAGCCCATTTCAATTTGTCTTAAAGAACTATGCATCAACATATTGTTTTCTGTAGCTTCTGGCAGGAGCATCCATGAATTATTTATATTAAAGGTAGAGGCGATGCCACACTGTGTGTGTGACTGGGAAGTCGCTGTGAAACAGGATTGTACTGCTATTTAACACACAAGGTGATTAATAACATTTTCAAATATAGCATGTTCCATGGGAGACAGAGGTTGAAAGCTCAAAAGGATAAAAAAGGAGAAACTTTGCTGTGATCTATGGAAAATACAGTTTCCTTGCAAATAGTATTCTAAACATTTTAGGCGCGGCGCTGGTGGTGTAGGGGTTAAGCGCGCGACCATGTGCAGAGGCTATCGTCCCCAGTGTGGCTGTCCCGGTTGCGAGTCCTGGACCCGCCGACCTTTGCCAAATGTCTCCTCCTCTCTTTGCCCCTCTTTCCTGTCTCCCTACTGTTGGAAAAAATAAGGCCTAGAGCTGCAATAAAAAAAAAAAAAAAAAAAAAAAAAAATATATATATATATATATATATATATATATATATATATATATATATATATATATATATATATATGTAAACATTTTGAGCACCAGATGGTTGTAGGGCAGGTCAAGATAAAACATGTTTAGTTTAACTTCTCAAGGCAATTTTTTTGTCTTGACAAAAAAAAACTTTTAGATTACATTTCATTGGTATTGTACATTGTAAGATGAATTATTTGCTTGCCATAATATCTCAAATGTTAGTCATGATCTGGTTCATTAAATATCAGCAACAAGCTGCCAAATTGTTGTAACTAAAGTAACTAGATAAATTATATATATTTTTTCTAGTTTTGGTTTGTTTCTGACATTTTTTTCTACTGCTGAAAGATTTAAAATAAAATATGGAAGTTTCCACTCATTGTAATATTCCAATGCTAATAATTTAATAAGTTCCCAACTCTTGAGAGATATCCACTGTACTGAATGAGATTGCACCAATCAGTCTTCAGTAAACCAGTACTGGTAAAAGGAGGTAAATAGATTTTTTTTCTTTCGCTTCAATTCTCTTCTTCTCTTTTCTAAAGTTGTGTGTTTGTGAGATCATGTTTGGTGGGGGAAACTCAGAAATAGAGGGTAAATCTTCATAATTAACATTGTTTTTTCTACCCAACCCTCCTTCTGTCTTCCTCTCTCTTATTTCCACCACCTTTCTGTCATCGTTTGGCACTACTTTGGCTCGTTCTCTCCATGTTGGACAGAACTGGCCTCTTCACCCCGGACATGGCCTTTGAGACCATTGTGAAAAGGCAGATTGGGAAGATTAAAGAGCCTTGCACCAAATGTGTGGACATGGTCATTTCTGAGCTAGTCAATACTGTTAGGCAGTGTACAAAGAAGGTAAAAATCCCAAACAGTGGTTAGCACCTGTTTCGTTCTTGCTTTCAACCCTTGTCCCTCAGTCGTTCACTCCCTTTGGCTGTGACCGCCTAGCTACCTCCAGCCCTTGTTGTTGTTGGACAGTGAGGGGTACGCCTGGAGCGGCAGGGTGGGCTGCTGTTTACCTGCCTGCCTGCCTGTACTGCTTCAGACGGGGTTGGCTGGACAGGCTGCCTATGGTTGATGGTTGTGCTGTGAAAAGAAATCCAGTGTGGAAGCTGAAAGTCATCAGAATATGATTGTTGAAAAGACTTAACACAAGAAATCCCGCAGAACTGAAAAGGACATTTCTTTCAGTTTTTTTGTATTAATTTCCAGCTTTATTAATGAGCCATGCTTTTAATTTAATAAATTAAAGTTTTCCTGCAACAATATCGGATGACGTCAGTTTCCAAACTTTACCGTGTGTGGGACTGCAGCCGTGCACCTGCAGCCATGAAAGTTACGGCCTAAAGGCTTTTCATCGTGCCTCAGGGATGCATGTTTAAGACCTGGGCCAAAAGCAATGAGCAGAAGTCTTTATCCAAATGGATCCACCGTGAACAAATTATTTCAACATCGGCTGGCCTAAAAACAACTTGGAGAACTTGGAGATTATATGTTAGGATTTGGCTCCAGTTAAAAGTCGGAGGACATAGAGACTGGGTGGAGAAAGGGTCAGTGCTTCGGGTGGGGGGCATCTTGGCTGAACGTCCAGGTGCACATCTGCAGTCTTGCTGTGTGTTGCTTTGAGTTTTGGCTGGCAGAGTTGTTCAAGCTGGGGGATCTCTCCATTTCTAACAATTTCTCTGGCCTTCTCTTTCTGTTTGTTCTTCCCTCATAGAGAGAGACTCCAGCACTGTCCTGTTTTAGAATGGCTTCAGGGAAAACCAAATGTCTCACTCGCAGTTTCTTCCTTCTGTGCTGTTTGTCCTTCCAACCCCTCCAACCTCTTTCTCGTCTTTTTTCATCTAAAATCGTCTCTTCTGTTCCATCTTCGGTTTCTCGTCTCTCTTCTTTCACATTTCCCCCTTTTAATTTCCTCACTCCTTATTTATCTCCTGTTCCAACTCTTCATTTGCTGCCTTCACTTGCTCTTTGGTCATGGACTTTTTTGTTGTTCGTCCCATTTATTTTGCTCCTCCCTCTCTCGTGCCGCCTGCTTATCCCAACAGGACGGGGCTTTTCACCCCTGACCTGGCCTTTGAGGCCATAGTGAAAAAGCAGATCCAAAAGCTGAAGGAGCCCACACTGAAGTGTATAGATATGGTAGTGAGCGAACTCACCTCGACCATTCAGAAGTGTAGTCAAAAGGTAACATGGCAAAGCGAATAAAAGCCATTTTGAGTATCTCTGTTAAGCTAACTGGTATGGGTAGACTGATGGCTGGAGACGTTTGTAAGCAGCGTTACTTTGACCAAAAGTACATAATCAAAAGTTTATTTTTTGTTATTGTTAAGTGTAAAGTATAAATGGTCAAATCAAACATTTCCATAAAAAGAAATTATCATTTAAAAATGTTAAACCCTGTCAATGCTTAATCGTAAGACAAAAATCTATGAATCTGGAATTTTTTTTGGGAATGCATCTAGAGAGGAGCTGACTTCTAGTTTACATGTTCCTAATTCCATAACAGATGAGCAAATAACATTTCCATTCCTTCCATTAAATGCTATTTATTTACTAAAGTAAAATTAATAAAGAATATCTCTATGGTGGTACCAAGGTCAAATTTGGGGATAAATAAAGTGATTACATTTTTATCCAGAGAGTAACATGAAAATGTGTTTTAATGTGTTTAATGTGTTTTATCAATATGCATAATGGGATCTATTTTTCTTTTAAAACCATGAATATCTCTCATATATTGGCACTAACCTGAATCCATAAGATGACAAAAATCAATTAGCTTTTTCACCTGCTAATCAATACCCACTGGTGAGATGTTTAGGATGGGATGTTTTTAGCTTATTAAACAAAACAGCAGCCTTCAGGCTTCACTTTGTCTAAGGCTTATCTATTAAAATTAGATAACGTGCATTAATTTGCTTGGGAAAATGAATGAAAAAGAGGAGATATAGCAGATTTAGCATTCGTCCAGCAAATATCAGTCTATCCTTACTCTGTTTAATCAGGATTTTAGGTAGATCTTTGCTGTTATTTGTCTCCAAGTCTCTAAGTTATTGACCCTATTTTTTTATCTTATTAAATGCATGTAATAGATAATTACATTTATTATTTCATCATTTTGATGTCTAGAAATCATTTTTTTTAGATTAAAATCTTTTAACCCTGTTTCCAAAAAAGCTAGAACACTACATGAAATGCAAAAGAATATAAAAGTTCAGATTAATTAGATGTCTTTAAATAAAGACAACTTGTCTAATGCTTGAAATAAAAGTATATACATTATTACACTGCCCTCAGAATTTAGACTGGTTTAACACGACTTTTTTGTTTTTTTCAGTACATAATGAATCTGGTTTGTTGTTGAGATAAATCATCAATCGGGGGTCAATGGCAGAAAATACATTCTCTCTCTCAGCACATGTTGCTCCGTAAGTGCAAAGATTACTGATAACATTAAAACAGGCAACATTAAAGAAGATGGAGTTTGGAGGCAATGCTTAAGTCCAGCAGAGAGGGAGGAGGACAGATCTCAGCTTTCATCTTTCAGTCATCTATTCTCTCAGATGTTGTGATTAACCAAATTATTTAATTTATCAGAAGCTTCATGTCATTATTTTCTGGGTTTTCTATGCCTTGTTTAAAGGCATACCATTCTTAGTCTTTGTAAACTTCTAAATTTTAAGGAAGAAATACAAACATTTCTAAATAATTTTTTTGATCATTGTTCTGAAATTTAGGAAATAGGAAAAAATGTGGTAATTCTTACTGACCAAAATCAGCAAAATGAGAAAAAAGAGGTCTCTTTTTATATAGTTTATGTAATAATCTGGTCTCAACCGCATGCTGGCAAATGTAAAAGGACATTTGTCTAAACATGAAAAAAGTAAATAGGAAATAAAGGGTTTCGTGCTGTGAATGCCCCAAAGTGGTCAAATAATTATTAATCTAACTCTCAGGTGTCAAACAAGGACCGATGTCCTGCAACTTTTAGATGTTTCTCTGCTTCAGCACACCTGAATCAAATAATTAAGTCATTAGCAGGACTCTGGAAAAGATGATTATATACTGAGAAGGTACAGTAATTCAGTCATTTGATTCAGGTGTGCTGGACCAAGGACACATCTAAAAGTTGCAAGACCCTAGCCCTTGAGGACTGGAGTTTGACACCCCTGGTTTAACTAATCTGGAGCCGCTTCAAGCATTCAGCATGCTGAGGTGAGTGGATCTTCATCCGTGCAAACAGTGCATCTGCATAATGTAGCATAAAATGAATAAGTATCATTATTATTAGGTCACTGCTGCAAGCCCTTACATAAATACCAAAGCAGTGGAGAATATGTGCGGTATACGTGGCATCTCTAAGTTGCAATGTTTGTACAGCAGAATCTTTGGACAACTCCATAAAATCTGTGGCATTTTGGTTCAGCTGGAGATCAAATTGTGGAAACTGCAGTATCAAATGCATAGAAAGATTATGCTGTAATGTTATTAAGTTGGATCCGTGTATCTTCATACACAATTGAAACAAATGGCAGATATTCATTAATGTAATGGAGACTAGCCTTAAAATTAGAAGGGACCCAGAAAATCTTTTTTATTCTCAGATTGTTTCTTATATGCAATGATTTTTGTTCAGGTTATCAAGTTATTCTTTATTCAGGTGTAAATATGACTTAGCTCAGTTTGCAGACTCAGTTTGCTATTTGTTACCCTGGCAGGGTTTCGAAATAAATTTAAATTTTCATATAGTCTGCATGTCAACTTTTTTGGAAACAGGTTTGTATTTTTCTATCCTAGTCAGTTTGGTTAAATACACCGCACTGACGGGTTGTTTCGTCCAACTCACTGACTAATTGACTCACTCAGAACGTCTCTTTGTTTCTCTTTTCTTTATTCTTTCGTCCTCTTTATCCTCCACACCTTTAAACCTGCTGCTTCCTGTAAGCGTGACCTCTTTGGGATTTCTCTGCTCTGTCACAATTTTATCTTGATATCTATTTCAGACATATCATATTTATAGATCCTGTATTCTAATACACAATGTTTAGAGAAATCCACAAATGGGCCAGTTTAAGGTCTTCCTCCCTGTCTTGTCTATTCCTGGGCTCTTTGCATTGCATGTCAATATTACAGTATGTCTATTCTTTAAAGAAAAAAAGCTAATATATTTAGCCCACTGTAAGTCTGAGATGTGTTTCTGGTGCAGTTTTTTCAGACAGGAAACACCTTCGGGTCCTGGATCTGACTACAAGCTACAATGCATCTTTCATGTTTCCCTTTAATTTGAGCAAACCAGCAATTTTTGGTAGTTTGCATTTTTAAAGTTTTTTAAGTTTTCTGCTAGTGTTGTAATTGTAAAAGCTTTAAAAACCATAAGATCCTCCTCATCAGATAGGTTTCCATTCATGATGGAACATTTTTACTCACAGATGCGCTCTAAATGGTTTTTATCTTTAATTCTTAAACCTCCAACTTGGACATGGAAAATCTCTCTTGATTAAAACTGAGTGGGTAGAAATGGAGAGAACTTCAAATATTCATGCAATATAAGTTCTGTTTATCTTTCTAACTCAATTTATCAATACCAGACCCAACGTCTTGCTGACAGCTGTAACATGTAAACAGAGGAAAAGCGTAACAGACTGGCCTTAAAGAAATGGTCACTCATCATCTGTTTCAAACACTTGCAAGGTCATAGTTCAACCTTTAATGCCACTATAGTTTGACCAACGTCTATCTGGAAGTTTTTGACCCATTTTTTCCAGCTTGTGGTCTCATCATCTGCTTTGTAATTGGACACAGGAACCAGTAAATCAGCTTGTGGACCAGAATGTGGTCCACTGAGACAGCCCTTTGTCCATCAAACCAGCAGACATTAAAATATGCATTGTAACTTAAACAGAAACAGGGAGCTTTTTTCTTTTCTTTGCAGTGTGATTTTTTTTTTCTCATTTTGGTTTTGATTCTTCTTCTTTCCTCACACTTTGGCAAATGTGTTCGTGTCACATTGGAGGCCCACCAGCGTCTGTGTTTGTGGGTTTGCAATGAGCTCATGGAAAAAGACCCGCAGTGTGCTGGGAAGACGAAGCTTTTCTGCCAGGAACATTGTTTATTCTGTCTTTTGTGTGGTAATATCACAGATTCTGCTCTTATTCGTTTTTTCCCATATTGGCAGCAAACAGATATTCAGAAGTTGAAATCCAATCTTACAAATTTCCGCAGAGCGTGCAGGGATTAGAGCCGAGTCTGTGACCAACCCAGAACCCTCAGAACACAGTACATTTAAAGGTGTTGTTTCAGTGCAGCTGAAGTGTTGTGGTTCAGTTAGATGTGTAATTATGTGTGTTTGCTGAGCTTGTATGTTGATGTCTGACCCTGTGTGTTTATTTGTTGGTTTCTGTGCTCACAGCTGGCTCAGTATCCCATGCTAAGAGAAGAGATGGAGAGAATCGTCACTCAGCACATCAGAGACAGAGAAAACCGCACCAAGGATCAGGTACGGCTCAAATAAAATAACTGACACACAATGATGGACTGCTTATTTATGTGTGGGATAGCAATAATTAATTAATTGATCACCTTTTCAATTCATTTGGTTTAGGATTTATGTAAAATTTTATCCTGATTCCCTAGTTTTCAAAGAGAAATAAAGATTTTGCTTTAAAAGGATGGAGAAAGTTTAGAAAATGTTATTTAAATTCAACCTAAATTGCCCTTTTATACATGGACTACAAATCTCTGTGTGAATTATGTTTTCACAACTGAAAATACTCTGGAGGTGCACCCAGGAAGAAGGTGAAGAGTGCAGAATTTTAGGCATAAAATATCCTTCATGAACTGTGGAATTTACTGAATATGAATTACAATTTTGTTTCAATAAAGATGATTAGTTTCTACTTTAATATTCTTCTAATTTTAATATAGTTTGTGCCTTGTGGGTTTGCAATTGAGTTCAGTTTAAATCAGCTAATTTATAAAGCACAAATTCACAAAGTTTTATCAGCAAATTACATCAAGTAAATGACTTTTCAGCGATTCCCCCCTCCTGAGAAAGCATGTGGCGACAGTGCAAAGGAACGATAGGAAAAAAAAAAACCTCCAGCAGAACCAGGCCCAGTTTATGTGGCCCTCTGCTGCGACTGTCTGGCGACAGAGGCACACACATGAAAAAAGCAAAAGAAAATATACCAGCAGTTGTCTAGGGGAGAAAAATCACAGCTTTAATCTGAATATATATATACTGCAAACATGCAGTATATTTATATGCTGAATCAAACCATAACATTGTTAGCAATATAATAATAATTTATTTTGCTTGTGACATTTAAAAAATATATTAAAACATTACATTATTCATGTAACCCAAAGTTATATCATATTTAGGTATACTGTGTTTTTAGAAGGTAAAGGGGTGATAAGGTGATGAAGTCAGTAGGAGACTACAACTAAGTCGTGTCAACGCCAAAACAGATGTCAGCCAGAAGCAACTTGTTCACTAGTCTCCATTTAACTGGTTAGACTATCCATTATCTGGGATCTATGTTTGCTATAAACCCAAAAGAGAAAGTAATTAACACTTTTTAATATTTGTTCACTCATAACAAATCATATTGTTATTGCGACATTCACCAATGTCATCACATATTGCATGACTTTCATGACTTATTGTGCAGCTCTACAATATCTTTTCTGTGAGTGTGCAAATAATAAAAGAAACACAATTTTTCAGGCCCGAGCCAATAAAATATACATTGTTGAGATATACATGTTGAAATTTTCACATGGATAAAATGTGTTGAGATTTTTTACCTTAACTTCACTGTTTCGGTTGCCTTTTACATATATCGCATGTTTTCTTAATTGATGTAAATTAATAATGAAATGTTTGCAAACCTGAAAACTGAAAGTATTTTTCAATAGTATAATATTACATTTAAAGTTGTCATCACAAATTAATTAATGTATGAATATTTATTTCATTACATAAAAAAAAATCCCTGTTGTCATGCTGCAGTTAGTATTAATTGTAACTTTTTGTCTATAGAGGAATCGCTACTTGATGTGCAAAAAATATCTGAAGCTAAAATAATTACTCGGAATGCTTTATGTTTCTCACGTAAACCTGGAATATTTCTTCACTAAATGCACTGAAAGTAAACCTCCATGAGTGACAGCTTCCTGCCTGCCTCTATTTACAGGTGCTGTTGCTGATTGATATTGAACTGTCCTACATGAACACCAACCATGAAGACTTTATTGGATTTGCAAAGTGAGTTTTTTTAAACACTTCTTATCTCTTGTCTTCTTGTTTACTGGGCTTATCCTTGCTTGTTTTGTTTTGCAGCGCTCAGCAGAGGATCAACCAACTGAGCAAGAAGAAGGCAGCTGGAAATCAGGTGCTCCATTCAGAAATATACACTTTTTTTCATAGTTCCCTGTCCATATTGGTTTCTGAGTAAGAGGTAGAAGAGTGAGCTGCATGATAACCACAATCTAAGGCTGAATTATTTCAAATGTGTTTCATCTGTTGGGGTGCAACCAGAGAACTAAGTGTAGTTTCCCTCCAGGCTTCGTTCTGTCAGCGCTCAGCTCACTGTTTCTTCTCATGTTAAATGTTGCACAGCTAAACAGTATATTATTACCAAGCGAGACTTTCCGATTCCTCCATAAGGAAGCAGTCGTCTGTAGTATATGTTACACACATATCTAATATGCAGCAGTTGTTTGATCGTCAAACTTATTTGCCTTTTTGCTGAAAGCCAAAGCTGTGTCAGCACATGAGAACACATAATTGTTTTGGGCTGACACAGTGGAGCAGTTGTCAGCTTTGTTGCCCCGCTGCAAGAAGGTTTTTGGTTCAAATCCCAGTCTGGGCCTTTCTGTGTGAAGTTAGCATGTTTTCTTTGTGCAGGTATGAATTTTCTCCAAAAATGCCACGCTACGTTATTGCCCTTAGGTGTGAGTGTGTGCATGCATGAGAGTAGAAATTGGATGGATGGACATAATTGTTTCTGAGCTTATAGTATTTTCTTTATAGATTTTAAACTGCATCAATACAAATACATTGACACAATGCCTAAATGAATTTAATGAGTTGCATTGATAAATAAAAGTGGTATGCATCACATAATCTTAGTAAATACGCATATTTCTGACACCAGCTGTTGCTTGATGCACTTAGCTTTTTGGTAGATTTGTCTTGTAATTTTTACGCATTTTAACTACCTTTCTATAATCTAATTCTTACATCTGTCTTGTGTCAGTGATTGTGTTCACTTGCAGTGCTGTGTAAAATAATTTTGCCTCTTTACAGATTTCTTCTTTTTACCTTTCTGCCACACGTAAAGTTTTAAATCATCAAATACATTTTTTAACAGATAAAACCTGAGTAAATACAAAAAGTAGTTTAAAATGATAGGTTTATTTATTGAGGGAAAAGAAAACCTATCCAAACCAACCTGTACCTATAACATAAGTACTAACTTCTCATGTTAAATCATGAATAAGCTGTAATTAACATTTCAGTCACACTAACAACAGTCAGGCCTGATTACTGCCAGACATTTTGAATCAAGAAATCACTTAAATAGAACCTGTCTGACAACATCAAGTAAGCAAAATAATCTCAAAAAGCAACACATCATGACACGATCTAAAGAAATTTGAGAACAGAGAAGAAACCTTTCGCAAGTCACATGCCGTTTCCAAGGCTTTGGGTCTCCACAGAGCCATTATCAACAAAAACCTAAACATAGGACAGTGGAGAATCTTCCCAGGAGTGGTGTACCAAATTTACTTCAAGAGTGCATTGCTGACTCATTCAGAAGTTCACAAAAGAACCAAGAACAACATCTAAAACACTGCAGAAATCAACTCAATTAAGGGCAGTGTTTAGGATTTAGCAATAAGAAACAGAACGGGTTCCAAGACGTAAACCACTGCTGACCAAACAGAACACAAAGGATTATCTACATTTGCAAAAAACATCCTGATGATGCCAAAAACGTTTTGGAAAATATTCTGTGGACTGGAGAGAAAAAAGTAGAACTTTTTGGAAGTGTGCATCCATTTACATGTGGCATAGCATTTAAAAACAAAGAAAACCTCACAACAACAGTCAAACATGGTGGTGGTATTGTGACCTGGGTTTAAGACCTGGACGACTTGCCGTAATCGTTGGAACCATGAATGCTGCTCTCTCTTGTTGCTGCCAAGGTTGCACAGGGTTATATTACGTTTTGAGGCAATTACTTTTTCACATCGGGCCAGGTTTTTTTGCATTTCTTTTTTCTTTCTAAATGAAATCATTATTTAAAACTATTTTTCATATACTCAGGTTATCTTTGTCTAATATAAAAAATAAAAAAAAAATAATTGAGAAAATGTAGGAGGGTAAATACTTTTTTACAGCACTATATGATTTTTCAAATGGTTTTCTTTATTTTTTTTCTCTCTATTTCCCTCCCTTTGCCTCTCTGGGGTTTCCTGCTGCAGGATGAAATCATGGTGAGTTTTAGTGTGCATTTTTTCAGCATGTATGTCTGCAAGTAGCCTTCATTATGTATGAGCTAAGTTTTTTTGCTTATGCAGGTAACTTATTTTTCTATATGTCAAAACGTATTCTCTCTTTAAAGGCATTGCTGTTTTTTTATTGTATGGAATAAATTAGTTTATTTTTAAAATGAAACGCTTGTAGATGGCAGATGGTTTGCTGCTTCCCTTTCCACCCTTTTTTTGTCTTTTGGCACACACATATGCTAAGATATACAGTCAGATTGCTTAATAGTAATTGTGTCGTACACAATATTTTACAAAGATCTGCTTGCAGAAAACACAAAGGAATAAATACATTCTTTGTATTTTTTTTATATTTATGTGGTGTTACACAAGGTTCACTCAGAAGAGGCTTCCCAGCTGTAGCTTTAACTAGAAAAAGAGAATGTAAGATAAAGGAAAATCAAAGCAGTAAAATAAATTTAAATGTCTGTAAACAAAATTTCTTAAGTTTAATAAATCAAAATTCACTCAAACACAAGAACAGAGAAGTAACAAGGTCTGGAGTATGAGACACATATGGCACCCCTGTTTTTTTCAGTTGTCATAACACCCACCATGATTGGGGTCAAAGGTCAGGGGCACACCATAAACAAAGCAGTGAACTTCACTTCCTGTTTAGAACTGGGTGTTCTTTGCTGTTTAAGACCCCACAGCTTCTGCTAGGTTTGCACCTTCACACTGTGGATGGTAAAACTCAACTCAGCTGTGAGTTTGTAAATGTTTTCTTTAAACACAATAAGTCTTTGTTTGTTTTGCACATGGATTATAAAAAGACACTCAAGTTTATCTGAATTATAGTAAAGATCCCAATATAGTTTTTTTTTGTTATTTATTTATTTATTTATATAGTGCCAATTCACAACACATGTTGTCTCAAGGCACTTCACAAAAGTCAGGTACATACATTCCAATTAGTCCTAACCAATGAACAGTGCAGTCAGAGTTTTTTTTATTTTTCAAATTTGGGAAAAAAAAAAATTTTCTGTCTAAAGAAACCCAGCAGATTGCATCCAGTCAGTGACTTGCAGCATTCCTCCTCCAGATGAGCATGTAGAGACAGTGGTCAGTCACTGGCGTTGGGTTTTGCAGCAATCCCTCATATTTGAGCATGCATGTAGCGACAGTGGAGAGGAAAAACCCCCCTTTAACAGGAAGAAACCCCCGGCAGAAAACCCAGGCTCAGTGTGAGCGGCCATCTGCCACGACCCGTTGGGGGTTAGAGAGAACAGAGCAGAGACACAAAGAGAAAAAAAGAAGCACTGATCCAAGAGTACTTTCTATGGGAAGGAAAGTAAAGTTAATGGATGTAGCTCCTTAGTCGTTTCACCTAGAAAAAAAGAACAGATAAACTCTGAGCCCCTTTTTAAATTTAGTCTGAAAGAGAAAAATTAAAATTATTTACAGCAAAAGCTCAGTCAATCGCCATGTCTAGGAGAGAAAAAGGGTTAAATACTAAAAGACAGGGGCCATGTGGATCTTTGTAGAGGGTGAGCATTAAGTTTTTGCCAGCAGAAGCTTGGACAATTCCCCTCCCAGAAAAGGTGTCAAGGTAGACACAGAGCCGGCCAGGTGTAGCTTCTAGGAAGAGAAAAAAAGGAACAAAGTTAAAAGCTGAAATAACAGCAAATAATGCAAAATTGGAGAGTAGGGGGAAATGTAGCGAAGAGGGTGAAAGTGGTCATTATTTCCTCCAGCAGCCCAAACCTATACCAGCATAACTACACAGAAAAATTTTGTTCAGATTAGTTAGTTAAAAGGCACTTATTGTCAACAATGTCGTTTCAAGGCACCCCACAAAGGATCCCACTGATGGTCATTGTTATACTAAAAAACCAAAAAGGATTGGGATTATCTCTCTGTCATACTGATTATAACCATTGGAAAAGAGAAGGGATCATACAGGTAGCAGAAATGGAGGGGGGGTTTGCACCTAAACAACAAACGAGCCCGGGTTTAGGCTAAACCTGACTCCCCCCTTACTCCATCCAACAGGGGGGGAGGAACGCTCCCCCTCTAACAAAACTTTTATCAAAAAGGAAAGTTTTAAGCCTAGCCTTAAAAAAGTAGACAGGGTGTCCGCCTCACGGACCAAAACCGGGAGCTGGTTCCACAGGAGAGGACCCTGATAACTAAAGGATCTGCCTCCCATTCTACTTCCTAGACTCTAGGAACCACCAGTAAAACTGCAGTCTGAGAACGAAGTGCTCTGTTAGGAACGTATGGAACAATCAGATCTCTGATGTATGATGGAGCTAGATCATTAAGGGCTTTATATGTGAGGAGGAGAATTTTAAATTCTATTCTGGATTTAACAGGGAGCCAATGAAGGGAAGCTAAAAAGTAGGGGAAAAAGATCTCTCTTTTTAATTTTCATCAGAACTCTTGCTGCAGCATTTTGAATCCAGTTAAGGGCTTTTAACTGCATTTTTGGGAATCCTGATAGTAAAAAATTACAATAGTCCAGCCTTGAGAAAACAAATGCATGGACTAGTTTTTCAGCGTCACTCCTGGATAGGATATTTCTAATTTTGGCAATGTTCCGGAGGTGAAAGAAGGAAATCCTAGAAACCTGTTCAATATGGGATTTAAATGACATGTCCTGGTCAAAAGTAACTAAAAACTTTGCATTTATCATCACCCCTGGGAAAAAATTGCAATGCCTTAAAATAAATGTAGTTTTTATGCAGTAGAATCAGCTCACACTAAAATATAGCTGCAGTGAGGTTTTATTTACCTACCTGTGCACTGTCCAAAATAAACATTTTTGTTTGTCACACTTCCAATTGTTTGAAAGTTTTCAGTTATTGCTCTGATTGTATATATTTACAAATTTAGGCGGGTTCATGTATCCATTTTTAAATTATGACCATCAGTATACATCTGGCTGACTTGAGTGGCAATCTGTCTTCACTTTTCTATTATGAAGAGTTGGCACAGGAAATAGGTCTCTGTGCCACATCATATTTACACCCCTGGAAAACAGGAAGTAATTAAAGTAAAGGTCCTTGATGTTCTGATCAACTTTAAAAAATATTCTGCAGTTACATTTATTTCTAGCAGAACCTATGGGTGTCAATAAATATAGGATTACAGATTTTTTTAGAACTTAGTTTTTATTAACACTTGAACCACATATACATCACCATTCACATTTTATAGGTGTAAATGTAACACATCCAGGAATTGTCATAAGAGAAAGTGCTGAGAAGCAGTTCTTGCAAGAATGGCATGGAAGAACCTTATCCCATTTTTGCTATTCTCTAATTAATTAAAATGAATAGATATTAATGTACTGCAATCCTGCAGTCCCCTGATTCCATTTCCAATGACAACCTGGGCAACTGCCCATATGGCACATTTTAAAAACTACTGATGAGAGGTATTCATCTTAAAAACACATCTAAAAACAAACAAAAAATAGAATATTAAACACAGATTCAGTACAGATTTTTTATCTTTGAATAATTAAATCTTAATTATGTCTGAAAGTGTATGTTGTTTGTTCTCTGAGGCAAATTCCCTACTCCTTGTCTTGCCACATATGGTATTTTGGACAAATAGGAATCAACCCCCCCATTGCAATGCATTTAATTGCAGCTGTGAGTAGAAATCATATAAGACATTTACAAGCTCACCTTCAAGACTTTTTAAACAATTTGTGTTGTTTGTCTTCATATGGGATTTTATTTCCCATTATATAAATGTATTCAAACTACAGGTTGGATTTTTCTAGTTATTTGTGGTTTAGGATAATGCTACTGCAATGAAAAAGGCAGCTGTACATATATGGTAAAAAGAAATTTCTAGGAAAAATCTGGCAAAAATAAACTTTTTACAGTTATATTTTTGGGTTTTTTTCTGGGGTTTTTTCCTACTTACATTTGCCATAGAGACAAGTCTAACTTTGATCAAAATAAATTTAAGAAAAAAACATGTAATGTAGTTGCACTCGAATAATCATCCCCAATAATGCTGTGAAAACCTACTTTTGGTATTTTTCCAATATAAAGATTTTTTTTTAAATATCATTGTTTTCCCAAAATGCCAAAACTGCATAATTGTGGTATTTGTTTCCCACGGTATAATGACAATTACAATGAAATTTCAATCTGCAGCATTTTACAGATATGAATATTTGTCAGACTTTGGAAACTGCAAATGACTTCTATTAAAGTCATATTAAAAGTAAATCTACTATCTTATCAAAGAAAGATAGGTCATACTGTAACATTGTGATGAAGTACTTAAAAAGGATTTTCTTCAGATGAAGTACCTTTTGGGTGACTTAATGCTTGAAACCTACTAACTTCAAATGCTAACATGCCTATCTGTATGGTAAATGCAGTATATTATAAAGCAATAAAACCTTTGCACCTTAGTGCATGATCTACAAAATAGTATTTTTCTGCCATTTAGCATCCTTCCTTCCTCCTCCCTACCTTGCTTGTTGTCCCCCAGCTGTAGTACTGGCAGCTAGTCTTTGAGCAACAACTCTGTGTATATGGCCTTTTCAATATTCCCCCTTTTTGGCATAGCTTTGTAACGTTCTCTCCACATTCTCACTCAGCCGGAGAGAGGAGTTAACGATCGGTTCAAGGTAAATAACCCATACAAATAAAAAAAATGATACATGTATGGTGTCAGTAAGGAGAAGAATGACTTCCAGAGAGTGAAGTAGAAAAAGAAGTGTCTAAATAAATAGTGTCTTTAGTCATGTAGCAAGATGTTTTCTCTCTTCCCTAGAAACAGTTTCTTCACACTTTGTGGTGCAAACAAATTACATTTCTGAAATTATTTGTTAATTAAAAGGTGTATGACTAAACTCATTGTTCTGAATTTGCAATGATTTTGTGTCCATTCGTCTGTTTGTCAGGTGATCAGGAAGGGCTGGCTGACCATCAACAACATCGGCATCATGAAGGGAGGAGCCAAAGAGTACTGGTTCGTCCTCACCGCAGAGTCCCTGTCCTGGTATAAGGATGATGAGGTAAGTTCTCTCAAACAATCACTGTAAACACAGACACATTTGTAAACCTAAAGGCTTATTTTGACTGACTTATTTGAAGCTACTGAGCCTCAGAACTTAACTGTGGAGAAAGCCTGTCAGTAAGGTTCAGGTGATGAAAGAACTTCAGAATTCAAAGACTTATAAGCAAGAATGTGAGAAGATAAAAGAAAAAACGTAAGAAATGTTTTACATCATACTAAAAGGCGTGTTTTTAAAAGAAAGCTCATAAATAAACATTTTTGAAAACATTCGTTTTGTAGGATTCTTCATTACATTGATGACCAGTGGCAACCAGGTGGGACTTAGCAAGTTCTCAGAAAATAAACCCAATCTCCACATGGTTTTACATCAAAGCACAAATGTTTTATGATTTCAAAACTCAAAAAATGTCCCTCATAACATTACTATGTTTTAAAGTCCTATTAATGAGAGGCCAGAAAACGGTTTATGTTGACATGTAAAGCACAGTGTTACACAGTGGTGCCCCTCCCACACTTGTTGCTGCACACTGTCCTGTCAGCTGGATAACCCAAGCCTGTTAGCGGCTTTCCCTCGCTTGCAAACAAATGCAGCTTGTTGGGCAGGTTTCTGATTGTGAAGACAGTCATTGTGTTTACCAAAAGAGATCCACCCATCACTTATAAATCTAACACAACAAAACCTACAGTTTGCAAGCTACAAGCAGCAAGTAAAGCGGCCCACAGCAAACTGACTACTTAAACTGATACCTTATTATTTTAAATACCTTATCTCAACTTGTTAGATTCCCCTTTGTCACTGTTTTAGGAACAGAACAACAGAAAGACATGATTTCCTGCACAGTAAGCATGTTTCTTTAAGAACTACTACTGTATGCAGAGGGTATTTATTTTATATTTTTGCTTTAGTATATGTATCGACATTAAAATAACTATAAAAAGATGTCATTAATTACATTATACTTACTACAATAACCAAGATTTATTTTGCAGCAGTTGGAATAATTCTTGCTTTCCATGTTATTAAGGTTTTTATCATACTGAGAAAATCTCACATTGGCCCAAATCTATCTGTATGTTGCACAATTACTAAAAAACAAATAGTGTGCTTTTAATCCCATTTAACAAATTAATTGAAAAAAAAAATTAGGACATGAAATTAAAGCCTATGTATACCATGTTTTCTCATTTAGAGACCAACACTGACCAACACTGAGCAATTTAAGTAATATTAAAAAATTTGGATGAAAATGCCTGCCTGTTGCAAGGAGAAAAATTTACTCTCTACGAAAATATGATCGCCAGACTAGAGTTGGAAAGATTAGTCTTAAAATGAATTCTTTGGACAGCAAAACGGAAAACATGTTTGGTGTAAAAGAAACACAGGGCTCAAGGAAAAGAACCAGTTGTTAAGCAAGGAAGTATAAGTGTCATGGTTTGGGGATGCTTTGGACCAGGACCTAACCATTTCAACATCATAGAATCCATCATCGATTCCAGCATGTTTCAGAGGATGCTTGAGGCAAATGTGAGACGATCTCAGAAAACAATTCACGCAGTAGCAGAACTTGACCTTGCCACAGGCCAATGACTCAAAATCTGTAAATCCACAAAGCACTGGCTGAGAAGTGAGGAAAAGAGGCACAGTCGAAGGTTGCATCCAGATCTTGGGCTTAATGAGATGCCTTTGGGTGACTTAAAACAATAAACCCCTCAATCATCTCACAGCTGAAAGTGAGGAGTGGGGCACACACCTTCCTGAGACTGATGTCAAAGTGTGGTCGATGGCTAAAAGAAGAGTCTAAATGAAATTAATTCAACCAAAGGGTTAGGTGTTAGGATGTAGGGTGTCTTGACTTCTTTCTCAGATTATATATTTTTGTTGATACATTTTGTGTAAAACTAAAAGAATGTTGTGTTTTGTTGTCGAGGTAATTGGAGTTAAATCACTTTCTAACACTAAAGTATCTACTGAGTGATAGTACCTTGTTTTTAGCAGCTATATACAACCTATGTGATCAGTGTTGAAGGCTTTTTTACAGGTTGATTTTTGTCTTTTCTGTCAGTGTTTCTGTGCATGTAGATAGTGTATGTGGCGTATTATTTTAGGTATCAACAGCTCTTTTATTTAGAAAAATTGCCCTATTCTATTTTTTTGTATTGTTTCCTTTATGGCTTTTTTTTTTACTTTAACGGATGCAAATTGTCAATTGCACAAGACAGACTTTTAGGAAATGTCTCATCTTGGTAACTTTTGGACAGAGGCGATCCTATCAGGATGTGTAAACGTTCACATGATGCAGCAGATGATTTTGTGTTTTGGTAATCTTTAGTCTTGAAATAAGAATAATCAAACAATTACTTTAAAACGTAGTATCAAAGTCAGTGTCTGCAAATTTCTGAGCTTGCCCTGCAACCAATGCCTTTTCAGGAGACTCTAAGATTGCAAAACCAAAACCATTTCATCAGTTTCTAAAAAAAAAAAAAAACCCATTTCAGCTCATTCTGCTGGAACATATAACCATCAATCAGGTTCGATGATTGTCTTTTAAAAAATGATTTGATCTGCTTTGTTAGATAATTGGCTGGTCAAAGGGGTGTCCAATGATATACTGCAGAAGTTTAATATGCTCGCAACAGTCTCGCCGTCTCCAGACCTTAGCCACAGCTGCTCCGCTCACTGATATCAAGCTGTGTGTGTATGTGGAGGCGCGATGGCCCCCGTTTCTAGAGTGTAGACCCCCCAGCATTTCAGACACCGAAGCTGGCACACACATGTGCATACCAGAAGCCCCTGCACCGTTCCCAATCATGGGCACACACAAAGTCACACACAAGCTGCTTCTAATAAACATTTCAAAGAGGGGGCACTGGACTCAGGGCTGCAGCCAGGAGTGGCTCTCGTTAGCTGGATGAGCTGCAGGAGTAAAGAGTATCACGTGAAAGCATGGAAAGTGTTTCTGAAAAGGAGTTAGCACTGATTGAAGTGGAAGAAAAGAGTACCTTTCCTTCCCTTCATGAAAAGTCAGTTTGCACAGTGCCTTGCAAAAATGGTCAACTTTCGCCTATTTTGTTTTTTTACGCCTCAAGCTTCAATGCATTTGGTTGGAAATTTATTTGAAAGACAAAAACAAAGTGGTGCATAGTTGGGAGGAAATGGGAGGAAAATTATTTCCAAATAAAAACCTGAAAAATGTGACATACGTTTGTATTCAGCCTCCCTGAGCCAATACTATGCAGAATCATATTTGTGCAGGTTTTTAAAAGCTATGCATAACCAGAGAATGATATTTTTGCCCATGCAGCTTTGTAATTTAGCTCAAGCTCAGTATGACTTGACCGAGAGTGTCTCTAAACAACAAGTCAGATTTTTTATTTGAATTTAGTCTAGTCTTTGACTGGGTCACTCTAACACATGAATATACTTTGATCATACACTCTGGCTATATGTTTTGGGTTGTTGTTCTGCAGGAAGGTATCTCATACCTTCTGCAATATATAACAGGTTTTTTTTTAAGGAATGCCCCATATTTTGGTCTATCCATTTTTCATTCAACTCCTGCCACCGTACCATCCGTGGTGAGCCTAAAAAAATCAAATCCCCACATCATGATACTGCCACTACAGAGGGGATGGTCTGTTGAACAATAGCTTTCTTTCCCATTCTTCCATTAGGGCAAGTAAAGAGGGACTGGATACAAATGCATGCCACACTTTGCAGATGGCTGTGAATGGTATTTCAAGACAAGTCTCCATCTTTCCTTTCTTTCTTTCTTTCTTTCTTTCTTTCTTTCTTTCTTTCTTTCTTTCTTTCTTTCTTTCTTTCTTTCTTTCTTTCTTTCTTTCTTTCTTTCTTTCTTTCTTTCTTTCTTTCTTTCTTTCTTTCTTCTTCTACCTACTCCCTCCATCTCTTCCTTCCTCTTTCTAATGTATATTTATTTAAGTATGGCCTCCGAGGGTGCATAAAGACCAACACTCAACGTTGGTGATACAGCTGAGCGGCGAGCCTAGAGGGCACTGCAAAACTGTGTATGCCATGAAAAAAGAGCAAATGTTTTCAATCCAAGCGTTTTACATTTTACATACTGGCCTCTCGATTGCACACAGACACTAAAGGCTGGAGTTGTCCTAATGGCTCAGATTGCAAAACTTGGTGGAGATATTGCCAAAATAAACACGGCTGATGAAATTTTTCTGTTTTGTAGAAAAAAAAAAAGCAGTTTTTTCGCAGGAACATATGTACACTGCCGCCATTTCATTGGCTGCCTCTTGTCATGGGGAAAACCCTCACAAAGGGAGAGAGAAAACCATATGCACACACACATCACTCTTTGACACTAATAATAACTTTGAACCCAACTCATTGATGCCAGGATGTTTTGGTTAGTGCGCGTACACACACGTGTGTGCGCTTTTAGGAACCTTCTGGTCTATATTACTGGAGCGAATGCCAGTTCCTCAAATCATGATGATCTCTTTGGATGAAAAGTTTTCCAAAGTAGAGCCAGTGCAGGGTAGAGTGAACTAAGACCGATAAAAACTGGTTAATAAGGAAATAATAAGGGTATTTAAGCATTTTCCAATGCGATGGTTCACACAATTTGTGGCTCTAGGGTATATTTTCTTTGGGCTTGACTGGGTTTCCCTTCTCCTTCCGTAAAGCTGCCAAAAAGCCAAAACTCGGCCTGGTTGATCCCAGCTGTAAACATCCTGGGGGGTGGGAGGTCACTCACAAGCAACATGCATGCTCTGTGAGGTGTGTTTGTGCTCTAACGTGTGTGTTTGCATGCATGCTCTGTGAGCTGCAACTTATGCATGCTATTAAAGAAACAATCTTGGGCTCATGGTGGCAGGGGTTTAAATGGAAACAGGTTGGTTTGTGGTTTGCATTCCTGCACATGATGCACTGTGATGAGACGCCGTGTGAATGTTTGTGCCCTCTTTTGCTTTTGTGCTTTTGAAGAGTTGAAGATACGGTACGATATATGTTTGCTTTATCAAACACAGGCGGTGCTGGTGGGCAAAACTGGGAGGCCCCCAGAAAGAAGGCGGAAAATAAAACATAATGGGATAAAAACCAGCGCTTAAATGTTCACGTTTCTAATGACGTCATCCGAAACATTAAAGCCGCAAACAATTATTTTAATTATTTTTTAAAGCAAAGCTGAACAAAGTCTTGTGAAAACTGTGACTAGACAACAGCAGAGTGGAACTGCTTTTCTGATGTTTCTCCAGGGTGGCTTTCTGTCTCGCTTCTCTTTACATAGTTATTTGAGGTAAAGGAGCTACAAACTGACGCAGGGGAAAAAAGACACATAATTGCACATTTCCATCATGTGTGAAGCTTGGTGTTGGGGGTTTTACTCTGTGCTAAGTTATTATTTCAGGTTAGCGTTCATTTTTTTATTTAATTTTTTTGTCAAATGGTTGGCTTGTAGGAAAATAAAGAACATGGTGACATTGTCGTGCAACCCTTACTTAGATCTGTGAGAGGGTGAAATTTCTTTAAAATCTGAGGGAAGTGTTTGAGAGAAAAATGAAACAAAAAATCGAGCCAATGTCACTGAGAAGCATCTTTATTACAACTATTTTAACTCAAATCAAGCCACAGCAACAGTGATCATGAATTTTGGGATTTCTTTTCCCCCAATAATCCATCCGCTGTGAACTTTAGACCTCTCTGATGAAGCCAAGGCTTGTTCAGATGGCTTAAATTTGGTGCTCCATGTGTCCATAAGTTGGATCTTCCTTGAATCCCTCTGGTCTCATTTCCAACCCCAAGTATCCATGTGTGTTTCCCAGGCCAGCCTAACCAATGTGCAGACTACTGTACAACCACTACTTCCTGAACAGGTAGTCTGAACACTGGGCAGGCGGGCTAGGCAGCTCCGGGATGCTGTGGAGAAGCTTGAGTGTTGCAGACGGATACTTACTGCAAATCCAAATTGAGACTTGACCGGATTTCTCTGCCTATAAAGGGGTGAATGAGTGGGTCTGACAGGGAGGTTAGAGGAGGAGGAGGAAGAGGAGGAGGAAGGGGTTAGACAGAGGTGATGGCCACTGACTGGCAGATTTAGTGACATTCCCTCTCCTTTCCCGCTGTGAAGAGCAGCATTCCACGTCGGGCTCTCAGGAGGAAAGACAAGCTGCAGAAAGGCTGTTTAAACATATCAGTTGTCCAAAGCAAAACAGAAACAATACAGCTGAGGTACACGCATAACGAAATATTAATTATAACTGGATAATATTGCTCAAAATTACAAAAACAATTATTTTTCTTTGGGAAAATTTGGAAATATAAGCTTTTTTTATATTTCTAGGTCAGTGAATAATTCACTTTAGGACTTTTAACCCAAATTCGTGAAACCTCACCTGTTTAACTCCAGACCTAGAGAAAAAAAAAACAACAGGAGCATGATAACAGTTAAAAAAACTAATGTTCAAACTTTTTCTGACTCTTACTCTCGCTTGGGTAAGAATTTTTGTGGTCAGCTGAGATCCAGCGCAGCTTCGCCCAGCAGCTCCCAATGAAACACTGGAATAACTACTGGAATACCTGCAACCTGCACCCAACTTCTTGATCTTCTTACTCTTCTTTGGGTCTTCATATTATTTGTTTTCCATCTCCTCTGGTTGAGCCACTCTTCAGCCAGCTTCCCCGTCCTCACATTCAACTCTACAACGGTGCCTAAAATGCAACTGTCCAAAGTGAAAAAAGGGGGGAAAAAGGAAAAGGAAAAGTTGCTCCTGCAGAGATGAAGGTGGACCGGCTGGAGGTTTGACGTGGCAGAGGGACTGGCTTCCGAGTTCCTGCTTCCAGAGGCAAAAGGAGAAAAAGAGTGAGGGAGAGAGGAGATATGGAGGAGAAAAGAGGAGGAGCTCCCTGGCCCCCCATTTTTCCCTTTTCCTCAACTATTCTTTCTGCCTCCCCTCCCTCCGTTTGAAAGCCCCTCACCCCTGCCTCACCTCCCTCCCTTTCTTTTTTTTTTTTTTCTTTCTTCGCTGGTTTATGGGGAGAAAGTGGCAGGTCAAAGGTGAACAGGAAGTGAGATGCATTCATTTGGAGTGTGCTTTGTAAAGTTTGGGAAGGGAGCGCAGGAATCCCGGCAGAAGGGAGGGAACTTTATGCTGTGTGCAGGATGACTTCACTTGGAGACCTATATATGTATTTCTTTTAAATCCCATGCTTATTGTACTTTTGAGCATCTATATGTTGGGTTTTATTTTTGACATTTGATTGATGGATGTATGTAGAGTCGTGGGGCTGCATGAGAGCAGAGTCTCTGTGGTCTTTGTAGTGAGGGCAGGAATGTCGGCGTTCTCTTGGCAAGCAGGAGGGAACCTTGTAATAACTCCAGATGTGCAGCCCTGTGGTCTCCATCTCACTCTTGCTCCCTCTGTTTTTACTTCTAAAGCTGATTTCCTCTCCCTGTCCGACTGGAATAAAGAGCCCTTTATGCGGCTCTCCAGCCGGACCGATGGCGGCGGGAGGGTGGGGTGAGGGGGGTACTGGTTCAAGGGTTGACATACTACTGGTAAATCAGAACCAGAGCAAGAGATGCTGAGGAAGAGAAGGGTTGGGGCACCAAAGGTTTGCTTCTTTCCCCCTCTTTGTTTCACGCATTTATGCTGCAGTCTTACTTCTGTCTGAGATTTCTGAACTCTAAATCCAAGCAGGCGTAATCCCTTGAAAGAGGGAATAAAAGATGAATGCAAGGAGACTCCAAGGAGATTCCAAAGTGAGCACTGAGAGCAATAGAGAGGGTGTGAACGATAGAAATCAGGCCTTGCTGGAGATTAAAGCGGGTTGCTGCTGCAGCCGAGTTCAGGGTTTCGGGACTGGAAAGAGTGAATTTATTGGGAAGAAGGGAGGAGTTCTGCGGTTGTAGCAACATTGTTTCCACTGTTTAGATGACCAGGCAAAGCAGCTTCCTTCTCAGAGTCTTAGTCAACATCGGCAGAAGAAGTTTAGAAATTAATCAGTGGATTCTGTGAAAACCCCTCTGGCCTCTGACGTGATACTGAAGTTATAAAAGCAAACCCTTCAGTTTATGTGGCTGAACCTACAGTGACATGCAAAAGTATTCATAGCCCTTGATCCTTTCCACATTTTGCCAAATTATAATCATAGACTTCAATATATTCTGTCGGGGTTTTATGTAATAAACCAATACACAGTAGTACACAATTGTGAAGTGGAAGGTTAAGCATAATCTGGTGTACGTTTGCCCTATTCCTCCCTGACTCTGGTACCCCAATTAAAATCCAGTTCAATGAGCTGCCTTCATCTGGTTGAATTGGATTAAATAGTTAGTCACCTAATTAGTAAATCAAGTCCACCCTTGTGTAACTTAATCTTAGTATAAATTCAGCTGTTCTGTAAAGGGCACAGTTACGTTATACAACAAAATTCCAAGCTTTGAACATCTGATGGAACAATGTTCAAGCCATAATCTGAGAAATAAGAGGAGTTTGAGACAAGCACAAGCCTAAACTGACAGGCTAGGCAAGAACAGCTTACTCAGAAAAGCAGCCGTGAGCCCCAGACTAACTATAGAGGAGCTGCAGAGATCCATAGCTCAGGTGGGAACCCACCCCACATCTCCTTGACCACAGCATCCCTGTGGTGAAACTAGTGGTGGCTACATCATGCTCTACATATGGTTTTCTTCAGAGGGGACAGGGAAGCTGGTCAGAGCTAATGGAAGGATGAATAGAGCTAAATACAGGGCAGGAGTTCAATTTCTCTAAGCTGGATAAGGACCCATTTTTATCTTAGCCACTATACAAAGTAAGGAAGATTGTAAAGGAGGTAGGAAAACATCTCCAAAGCTCACTGTGAGAGAACTACAGCAAAGAGTGGGTTATTGGGTTCACTGACCGTCCAGAAAAACTACTGTATGCTATTTACATACAAACTGGTATTTTGGGAGGCATTATAAATGTGTGGAGTTTACTAAACTCTAACGGGACTTTAACTGGAACTATATGCTTTGGCCAGAGGACAGTAAGATAACCAGGGGGGTCTCTCATAAAATACAATATGAACATCGGGAAAATCACCCTCATGCCTACTTTTAAGTATGATGAAGGACTGGTGATGCTGTGGGCCTGTTTCTTTTCTGAAAATGCACTTGGGACCTTGATATAGTGCAGGGTATCTTGGGCTCTCTGAAGTACCAGGAGATTTTAAATAAAAAATCTGAAACATTTTGAAGTCATCATTGGGTCTCAGCAGGATAATGATCCAAAACATTTGGCAAAATCAACAGAGACCTAAACCTTGAGGTTAAATGTGAGGTCATGCTACTGCAATAAAAGATTAGCTTATTTTAAGGCTTGTAATGCATCGTTGCCAGAGGAGACGGTAAGTGTGGATGGTGCTGTGTGTGTTTGAAAAGTTTAAAGTCCAGTAAGTGTGGATTGACTACTCTCTTTCTACTGGATTGACTACTCTCTTTCTACTCTCACTTACACAGATGTGTAAGTGAGAGTAGAAAAATAAGGATGTGAACCTAATTTGATGGATTCTAAGGGATGTAAAGGGGAATTTGAAAGAAAAATAGCTTGAGTTCTATAAAGAATAAGTTACAGAATTTCACTCCTTGCTGTGTTTAAAGATTAAACATAAGTGATGATTCCAGCAGAGACTGGATAAATGAGGTTGATTTAAGGAAAATTCAGTGTTATATGAGATGATACATATTTTTCTCTTTTCTTCTGTAAATTTTCACAACTCATTGATCTACACACAAGGACAAAATTGTTGGTACCCCTCAGTTAATGAAAGAAAAACCCGCAATGGTCACAGAAATAACTTGAATCTGAAACAGGTAATAATGAATAAAAATTCTATGAAAATGAACAAATGAAAGTCAGACATTCCTTTTCAAACATGCTTCAACAGAATTATTTTAAATAATAAACTCATGAAACAGGCCTGGACAAAAACGATGGTACCCTTAACCTAATATTTTGTTGCACAACCTTTTTGAGGCAATCACTGCAATCAAACGATTCCTATAACTGTCACTGACACTTCTGCTACTCTCAGCAGGTATTTTGGCCCACTCCTCATGAGCAAACTGCTCCAGTTGTCTCAGGTTTGAAGGGTGCCTTTTCAGGCTGCATGTTTAAGCTCCTTCCAAAGATGGTCAATAGGATTTAGGTCAGGGCTCATACCGTTCGTTTGTTACCGTTCGTATTATCCGTCTCTTTGTTTTGTCATCAATTTTCCTCCTAGGGCCACATCCAGGGAAGTTGGCTACAGTCCCATGGATCTTAAATTTCTGAATATGTGCAGCTGTAGTCACAGGAACATGAAGCTTCTTGGAGATGGTCTTATAACCTTTACCTTTAACATGCTTCTCTATAGTTTTCTTTCTAATCTCCTGAGACAACTCTTTCCTTCGCTTCCTTTGGTCCATGTTGAGTGTGGTACACACCATGTCACCAAACAGCACAGTGACTACCTGTAGCCCTATATATAGGCCCACTGACTGATTACAAGAATGTAGACACCTGTGATGCTAATTGATGGACACACCTTGATTTAACATGTCTCTTTAGTCACATTATTTTCAGGGGTACCACCATTTTTGTCTAGGCCTGTTTCACGAGTTTATTTTTTAAATAATTCTGTTGAAGCATGTTTGAAAAGTAATGTCTGACTTTCATTTGTTCATTTTCATAGAATTTTTATTCATTATTACCTTTTTCAGATTCAAGTTATTTCTGTGACCATTGTGGGTTTTTCTTTCATTAACCGAGAGGCACCAACAATTTTGTCCACGTGTCTATGGTTATATTTTTTCATGAAACAAATAAAAACCAGAGTGCTGAGCAGTTAAATAAAAGCACATTTACTCATATGTTGGGGAAAAAAATCTGTCTCACTTGCAATCACACCACATAATATTTATTATGTTAGAGGTCAGAGAAACTTGATTTTTGTCAAGTAAGGTATTTTGTGAACTTTCAGCACATACTTTCCTTCCTTTGCTTACCTTTTTTTTAATTAATATTCAAGCTTGCGTAATATGCAGAATGTTGCACCTTGCTTTAGTTACAGACTTTTCCATGATTTTAAGAATGACGTACTTTTGGATCCTAAGCCTTTGATATAAGTGACTCATTTTTCTACTCATAAATGAAGTTTTATGACATTGGGTTTACTGTAAATGCATAAACTCAAGAAGAACAAAAATTCCAATCCTCATTTGAAACTCTCTTTCATTGGCTAAACCAAGAATACACTCTAGATTTAAAAAAAGTTTATATTCCCATTGTGGTTTTAAACAAAAAAAAAAAAACCTTAAAACTAAACTATTATTCAGGTTGCTCGTTTTAGCTTCATTTGCTCCATCTTCTTCATACTTCAGCCTTTATTCCAGTTAATCTACAAGGCTTACAAGGACTCTAATAAGGAGCAAGTCGAGTGAAGCCTTTGCAAAAAATGCCGCACCATGAAAACCATGTGTGCCTTCAAAGCTTGTTTGCATTTTAGGCTCAGGTTGGTTTACACATGTGGATGTTTTACTTCAGTATGTTCTGACTTTATGTTTAGCTCAGATCAGTTGCACTTTTTAGATTTAGATTCGTCTCTTCTGTGCATATTTTCGAACTTTTCATCCCATTTTCCAAATGCTGTTTTTTTGAGCTGTGGAATCCATATAAATATAAAAGTGCAAAAAGAAATGAACATTTTTCTCACATCACAGTAAAAAAAACAACTAACAGACAAAAGAAATACAACATTTAACAGAGCAGAATATTCCAGAAAACACAATATTTTTTCAGAATACACAAATAAAAAAGAAAACAAAAATAAAAAGCACATGTTGAAGAGGAAAAGGATAAAAAGGTACCAGAACAATAAACAATAGCAGAAAAAAGAATGAAAAACAGGGTAGGTTCCTGTTTCCTGCTAAGTTTAACATTTTATTGCTGTTGTTTTGTCTAATACTGTGCACCACAGACCCACCGTACTTCACATTTGTTCATTTGTATAAACTAGGAGACTCTCCACATTTCCCATTCATCATTTTGACAGAGTAATATAAATACAGGAACCTCCAATGGTGTGATTACGTGACTTTCTGAAAGGGACTATAAATATTCCTCAGATTTCATGGCATCATAGAACAGTGAAAGTCTTAGTGCGAGCTTTGTCCATCAGTGAAATCAATAAACCAAAAACACTAATTGAACGCTTGGTCTCAATCAAACACACATGTGGCAAGTATTGCAATGCGTTTCCATGGCAGTGGTTTTAGGTTTTCATCTGTTTCTTAGCCCTTTGGTGGTCAGATGTTAACGATCACATGTCCCGATGAGCCTGGAAAAGTCTGGAATTTGATCTGCTTCAGATTCATGGTGCGGTTTTGTTTTTATTCGTTGTAAAAGTGACTTAAGAGGACTAGATCTCTTAAGTTTAATTATGTTTGGAAAAGTAAGGAGTTATTTCATGAAAACAGTGTAAGACCCTGCCCAATAAATCTGAAGGGTTTTATTCTGACCTGCTGCAGGAACATGAAGAACTTCTAATTAGCTGCTTTGCAATGAGTCACTAAACAGGAAGAATCCCTAACCTGTTGGGTTCTGTTCAGTCGTTGGACATCAGGCTTCCTGTCTTGATGTAGGAGTTTGCTCTTATTTACGCTCGTTCTCACAGGAAGAGCAGAAAAACCCACAGTGAGGAGAGACTGAGACAGTCACAGCATGCAGCCAAAACTCAATCATTCATATCTGGGAATTCAGTGTTGTTGTTCTCCGGAATCTGGACACTGTAGCTGGCAGAGCATAGAGGAGGACTCTGTCCTGTTATCAGGTAACACTTTACTATAATTTATGAACTATTAGAAAAGTGTGTGGACACTGGCGTGCTGCCCGAGGTGATTTGTTAGGAGGATTATTACACAAACCTTGCAGCCTGATGAGTCATAAACAGCTGCAAGTTTTTACACGTGAACCTGAAATAGTTCCACTTTAACAGTTTCCCATTGGATTTCTCTCTGTTAAGGTTTTCTGTTCCTGATTTAAATGATGTAAACATGTGGTCTTACTTTAAATAAAGTCCAAACTGCATTAAGACTAATTAAGTTTTTCCTCAGATGTTCCCTCTGCTCTTTCTCACAGGTCTGTCGTTATATTTGATTTTCAGTGTTTAGTCTGTATCATATTTGTAATGTTTTTTAGTAGTGAAGGATGAGTTGTTTCACCAATTTGGTTAAAATTGATTTAATAACTAAGCAACTAACTTTCCTCCTGCATCCACATTATTCAGGAACTACAGAACTGCCCTTTTGTGTTTCGGTTTTTTAAAAGACAGAACTCAATTGGGGAATGCCAGAAGAATGGAGGGAAAGAAAAACGGAGGGAGGTGAGGAGGAGGGTTGTGAAAATTGCCGTTGGCTGCCACCCAGGGCCTGGTCTTTGTGGTAATGAAGGGTTAGAGGCAGCGTTATTGCTCCCAGATGCTGTGCGGCTCCTCCACATCGCTTTGATGAACGGCCCAAGTCACCAGAACGTTTCTATCAAACTCCCATCGACATATATGGTACCAGATACACACAACACACACAAAACATGCAGCCCCCCTAAAACAACGTGGAGGCTGATTTTACGGACCAATCTACTCTGATTTGTTAATTGGCAATGGGATGCGTAAGGTCATCATGTATGCATGCATGTTTTTTGAGGTTTTACGTTTCCACATCTGATTATGTGTGATGAACATTTTGAAACGGGTGCTTAAGTCTTTCAGATTTTATATTTTCACTGGTGAGCAGGAGGATGAAACACATGTCTGAATGCAGGAGTAAACGTCCTCCGGTGTTTTTTTTTTGTTTTTTTTTTATTTTTATGAATGAGCTATTACTCACTTACACAACAAATCCATGGAAAGTATACGGCACTTTGATCACATATCAGCTATAAAGTGCTCTGGCTGGGCTGTGTTTCAGGAGATTCAGGCCGAAGGTAGGGATATATGAAAACAAAAACTAAAACTAAAACCAGAGGGCAGCACGACAAAATGTGATGACTGGCTATGCTGACTTATAAATGAGTTTCTGGGTATCAGGTGGGTATGAAAATAAAAAACTGAAAAGTGTGGTGTTCATTCAGCCCCTTTTAATCTCACACCTCTAAATTAAATCTTCCCTCTGAGGTCTCTTAATTGGAAAATGGAGTCCCTTTGTATGTAATTTAATCTCAGTGTAGACACATTTGTTCTTAAAGGCCTCAGAAGTTTGAGACCAACAGTGAGCAAACAGCATCATGAAGACCGAGGAACACAACAGAAAGGTCAGGGAGAAGTCTGTGGAGAGGTTTAAAGCAGGGTTCGGTTGTAAAACAATATCAAAAGCTTTGAATGTATCAGTGAGTAATGTTCAATCCATCAGCCAGAAATGGAAAAAGTATGGCCTAGCTGCAAAGCCAGCAAGGCATAGCCAGGCATGTAGCGCATTAATCAAACAAGCAGCCAAGAGGCTTTCAGTAACCCTTTAGGAGCTGCTCGGGTAGGAGAATCTGTCAATTTGTGCACTGTACAAACTTGTTGAAAGCCATAAAATATCTCAGATGCAGTTTGACTTAAAAAAAATTCAACAAGGTTTTCCTTTTCGATGAAACCATCATTGAACTTAGGGGCTACATGTTATGAGTGGTGGGAAAAGAAAACAGGCTATACATACCATCCCAATATGAAACATGGTGGTGGTAGCATCATGCTGTGAGGATCAGCATCTGCAGAGGCATGGAAGTTGGTCTGAGTTAATGGGAATACAGATGGAGACAAATGTAGGACAATGCCAGAGGGAAACTTCACAAGCTGCAAAAGACAGCACTAAACATAAAGCAGACCTGTAATTGAATGGTTTAGATCAAAGTACATTGATGCGTTAGAATGGCCCACTCAAAGTTTGAAACGGAATTTGATTGAGCTTGAATTACTTTGCAAGAAAGATAAGTCAAATATTTTAGTTTCTAAATGTGCTGAGCTGGTAGAGACATACCCAAAAAGACCTGCACTACACGAAAAACGTGTTCTACAAAGTACTGACTCAGGGGGACTGAATACAAATGCAGACAACCATATATCATTTTTCTTCCACTTGACAATTATGCTCTACTATGTGTTGTTCTATCACATAAAACTCCACTAAAATAAATTAAAGTTTGTGGTTGTAAAGTTACAAAATGTGGAAAAGTTCACAGGGTATGAGAACTTTTGCAAGGTACTGTATATTTTATAAATAAGCTTACAACATCACTGTGTCTCAAAGTCACAAAGTTTGGGTTTATGCAGGCTAAATTCTGCAGACTAAGGTCAAATAAAGTGTTCATGGACAGAATCTCATACTCCTGATTAGTGCATTTAATGTCTGAAATCTGTCCCGTTGCCCACTCATGCTGACTGGTTTTATGGGAGCATATGGGAAAACACTCAGTCTACTTCCCTAAACACACACTGTCAAAAACTCCTAAAAATTGAGCTGATTTTCAGAAAGAAAATAACAGTCTGATGTGATGCTGCATCATTGCAAATTCACACATAACCCACACTGTACATTCTTGTTAAAACAGACCTCAAGTGTTGTGTGTCCGTAACACCTATCATAATGTCCAAGCAGTTGTTATGTATCTGCTTTAGTTCATTTTACTTTCCCCTCATCATGCAGACACTCAGTAGTCCTCTGCCCTCCTCCACCTTTCCTTCTTTTCCAGTTCTCCAGACTGGATTTACTGGCCAGAGTAAAGGAAAATGTATGAATCAGGCCAAGGCTGCTCCCTCCCCGGGAGAGGGGAAAGCCAGAGAGCGAGGGGAACAAGGGAACTGAAAAGAAAATAAAAAATGAGGAAGGCCAAGATAGAGAAATGCTGAACCAAAAGAAATAAAAGATGAGGGGGTGGGTCGGTGGGAAGGGTGGTGGGGGGAGTGTACTCACTAGTGCTACAAACGATGATGTCAGCGTTCAGCAGTTTGGGGCGACTGCTTGTTTTGTTTTGTTTTTTGCTTAATTTTTGGTGTGTGTGCGTGTGTGTGTGTTGTAGACACCAAGGAGAGCTGGCGCTGCCAAATGCATCTGTGTTTATATATGTTTATGTGTGTGTCTGTGGAGATTTTACATGCATTCAGGGGATATGACCATTTGGCTGCACAGGTCATAAATCCTTTGATGAAGGAGTTTGGTCTCATGTGAAATCCCCTGCGTCTATCCCCTTTTACTCTGACACACACACACACCCATGCACACACACATGGCTGGGCAGGGCATGCCTGCGGTTAGCCTTCCAGATGGTTTAAAGGTTAGTTAGAGACTACTATAAGAAGAGCAACGTATGCTTGTGCACTGAATGCATGTTTTTACAACCTCTGTCATTCGGACTTATTTTTTGAGTGCAATATTGTTAATTCTTACTTTACTGTGTATGGTAAAACGTTCAACTTTCCAACAATAGATCCTGAGGATTGCAACCACAACATTTGTGTGAATTAGAGAGAGCCGGCATGTCTCCGGCTGAGGTGACTAGCTTTGAGGTTCCCTCCCCGATACATAAATAGTTGGGCGTTTGTACACCGCATAGTTGTGTGCAGATTTACAAGTACAAGAGATTTCAAGTCTCTAGTGTGTCTGTGTATTTGTGTGTGAGTTGACTGTGCAAAGTTGTAATCAAAACCAGAGACTCCTTTGTCTGTTTTTCCATCTCCTTTGCCTGGGAACTTAGAATAAGTTGTGTTTTTATATCTGGCTTTATAAATCAAACTGTTTGTGTTTTTCTTCATTATGTTTCAAAAACTAATTGTTCAATTTAAATTTCCTGGCCCTGAAACAACCCTATCCTGGAATCTCCTATGGTCTAACATTGCCATTGCAGCAGCATACTTTTGAAGCACCATTTTCATTGTTAAACCCCTCCTTCCATTTAGCGTGTTTCCTCACCAGTGTCCCTCTTTCGCCCCCTGCAGGAGAAGGAGAAGAAGTACATGCTTCCAGTGGACAACCTGAAGCTGCGAGATGTGGAGAAGGGTTTCATGTCCAGCAAGCACATTTTTGCTCTCTTCAACACTGAACAGAGGTGCAGTTACAAACACATATATAACCTACACACTTAGATGCAAGTACAGTTGTATGAGAAAATTCACATGCCACGATTCAGAGTTATGACACAAGGAGACTGCTGGCAGAAGTATTATTTTAAGGATTTCTTATGCAAACAATATGTTTCTAAAGGTGTCATATTTCATTCTGGGAACACAAACAAACAGTATAAGCCCCCAGCTATGGACAGACTGCCACTTGCCACTGACTTTCCTGTGAAATTGTCCATCCTTGATTAACTTTAGGTTTTGCATTTAATAGAACATCTTTAGTGTACAAACAATGAATTAAATTAACTTAACTTGGCAGAAATATAAATATTTGTGTTTGGTCGATTATTTATTTGTTGTAACAACGCTTCCTGGCTATAAGTCTTATATCACTGGAATTAACTTTAGATGGTGTCACATTTGTTTGTTGAGCAGAACAGTTGAGTTTATGGGTTGTGACCATGAAAAAAAAAATCCTTACAGTTAAAGCCAAACATCTTAATCTATGACTCTTGTTGGGTGTTATTAACTGGCTTTGATAGGTAAAGTTTAAAGAAACAAGACACATTGGCAGTTCAACAGTTTATTTATTCAACAAACAAGAGGCCTCAGTATTGTGTGAAAGACCCCTACATATATTCAATAGCCAGGTATCTCATTCTCAATATGGTCACCAGCTTGGCCTGACACTGCTGTGGGATGGAGTCACATTCTTCAACCAGCGTTTGTTTTGCAAACCAGTCAGTCTTGTTTTTAAAGCAAAGGAGATGCCACCCCACTCCACCGTACTACCTTCACCAAAAGCTGTTTAGTATTGGCAGAGAGGATTTCACAAGTTTTCCATGGATGCAACCCAAAAATGCATTTTCCTTGTCACCATCTAATGGGGAAAAAATAGGTTTTTATAACTGTATATTTATTGGCAAGAAGCATTGATACAACAAAGAAAAAAAATTGACCAAACACAAATTTCCTCACTTTTTTATGCTAAATGTATATGACAGAAGATGTTTTTGCTTAATATGGGTCATTTTAAATTATATATTAAATAGATAGCATTTCAAAAAACATTTTTAAAGTTTGTTATTTTAATTTTAAATATTTCATTTCCATAGCAAATCTACTCATAAACAAATAAAAAAAAAACAACTGATTAGTTTCTTCAGTTTTGGTTCAAACTATCTCATTCAAATGGTTAGATAATGTCTCACAAAACTTACAGACAATGCACGGATAGCATCAGATCTTAAACAACATTTTGTTACACAGTCAATTACAGAAAATGTTTTTGGCCAGCTTGTTAACAATACTACAAGTTGTATTAAATAGGCAGTGTGCAACAGATCAAACATGGACAAAAGCAAAATGATAGGTTAAATGAAAGTGGGTTCCCTTATCAAATTCTGCTTGAGACTCTGTGCAGCTTTAGGCTGACTCTGGATCTAAGGGTGAAGGGACAGGACTATTTTTGTAATTAAGTAGTAAAATTAAAGGTCTTTAATATGCATAATATCTTCCAAAACCTTTATATTACTATTCAAAAATAGATATGAGATGCCGTATAAATGCACTCTGTTTTCCTCAAAACAGAGTCTTGCTCTTAAAGGCTAATCATATTTTCAGCAGGTTGAAATTTGCCTTGTTATTCAGGTAGCATCCTTTGACCCACAGTTTTACATTCACAGAAATGTGTATAAAGACTACCGTCAGCTGGAGCTGGCCTGTGAGAGCCAGGAAGATCTTGATGCGTGGAAGGCCTCCTTCCTCAGAGCTGGAGTTTATCCTGAACGTGTAACCGTAAGCTTCATTTTTTTATTGACTGTAATTCCATGAATATAATCATGAACAAAAATACGTTTTTTTTAGACCATACAAGTGGAGAGGGAAGTTTTTTAAAGAAAATATTCATGAGCTTATTGTTGTCATGTCTCACATGTTGTGTGTCCCTTTCAATGTCTTTGCATTGCTGTTGTGCTCCTCGTAGGAGAAGGAAGGAAAGGTATGGTATCCTCTCCACCTGTTGCTTTTTTAGCATTCACACACATTTTTATGAGGTTTGCTGAACTTGTTTCTCATTCAGTTTGGTAAACTGACAGTAACCTGTTAACACTGTAGGCAGTCAACATTATCAACTACTCTTGGGTATATTTAGTTTAGATAAATAAAAAAGACATTTTAAATTCAATAAACATAATTATGTTTGCACAGTCCTGCCTTAATTTTAAAAGTTGGGGTGGGTTTTATTGTTTATATGCAATTACTGTCTTCTTAAGTTCTTTTAAATGTTGAATAGTAAATCATGGGAACTCAATTACCACATTATCGGTATAGATACCTGATTTTGGTTCGAGTACTCCAACATGCAGGGATTTAATAAATGTGATTTGTTGGTGCTTTTTTTCTACGTTTTGTTTACTCGGTTTACAAGTTGAGAAAAATGTTCAAATGTAGATTGTTTATGTGTTTATCACTCTTTTGACCTGTTGTTGTCAAATGTTGCTATGGTCAGCACATCCACTTTAAAAAGACAACGCCAGTAAATTGCACTTTGCACTGCGGGACAAACACAACCATTACAGCAGATTCACTTGGAGCAGAATGGCTTTTATTCAGCCTGGTTTCTATTGGGGTTTCAGTTTGAATTTATTATTAATTTTTGATCTTTAAATTGATAAAACCTCGAGAGAGAGAGAGAGAGAAACACTTACTGCTCTGAAATCACAGTCTTCCCTTGATTTATTCTCACTTATGGTTTGGCATTTTTTTGTTATGTTTCCTGTAAGTCATCTCTAATTTGTCTCCACAGAGTGATGGTGGTGATGAAAATGGCTCAGACAACTTCATGCACAGCATGGACCCTCAGCTGGAGCGGCAGGTGGAGACAATCCGCAACCTGGTAGACTCCTACATGGCCATCGTCAACAAGACCGTGCGTGACCTGATACCAAAGACAGTCATGCATCTCATGATTAACAATGTGAGTCACCTGCGAGACACCTGCAAAAATAAGAAAGATGTCCAAAAAAATTTATTCAAAATCTTTGCTGTTTTTTTAGACAAAAGAGTTCATTAATGCTGAGCTGCTGGCCCAGCTCTACTCATGCGGTGACCAGAATACTCTGATGGAGGAGTCTCAGGAGCAGGCGCAGCGGCGTGATGAGATGCTCAGGATGTACCACGCCCTGCGGGAGGCGCTAAACATTATCGGCGACATCAGCACAACCACCGTGAGCACCTCTATGCCGCCTCCGGTGGATGACTCCTGGCTGCAGGTCCATCGTGGTGGTTCCGGAGGAAGGTATGGATGAATTGAGGCAGTCAAAGGGTTTTTCACAAAAGAAAAATAGCTAATCTACCAGCAATCTAATCTCTAACAAAAATATATTTTGAGGGGCCTGGAAAGCTTCAGCTTCAGTCTATATTGCTTTTGCAATATAGACTGAAGCTCAGAGTCCGCAACAAATTTTCCATGGGACAACTAGGTATATTCAGTATATTCATGGTGGTCAAAAAGTCGAGGAAAATAGGCCGCCTGTACCTGCTTGTTCATTTTAATGTTTTTTTTTAAATATTAACTAAGACCTCTGTTGCTAACTAGGCTGGCTATAATTTTCTAGCAACAACGCCCACAAAACATAAAAGTACAGAAATACCCAATCAGCTTCCTCTTGATAAAACAAAGAAAAAACAAACAAAATAAAAAACAAATAATAAAATCCCCAAAAGAAGGGCCTAGTTAAAATGAATAATATAGCTAACTTTTGTTGGCACAGTATTTTTTTTTCTTTACCATGTCCTGACCGGAAGAGTGGTCCTCAGAATTGTTCAGTGCCAAGAAGAAGCCCAAGAGATGTACTTTCACAAGCAGAGCATTACAGCTAACGCTATAATGCTCTGCTTGATATTGATAAAAGAAACTTTATTGGAAACTGCTTTGGAATTATTTCACTTGAGATGGACACGGAGATGGAAACGAAAAGGAAAAAAAAGAAGCAAGAAAGAGAGGGAAGTCGGGCGTAAAGGAAAAAGGGAGGAGAAAAGAATAGAGAAGAGAAAGAAGAGTGAAGAAAGTACAAGATAACACCCTAGAAAACTGCATCTACAACTGCAGAAACATATAAAACAACTGTTTAGATTCCATCACTCACTGTCGAAGAGTACCTATGATAAAAATTAAAAAACGTTTACATGCTTTTCAAGTGGGAAATCCTGCAAAATCAACAGTGTATCAAATACTTGTTCTCCCCACTGTAATATTCCCCTGGCATACGATTTTCTTGGCATTTTGAAGGTTTTGTTCTTTCAGGACCTTTTTAGTTTGAGCCTCTCAGAAAAATCCCAATGTATAACAGGTATAATTGAGCCTGTTTTTTAACTCTTTATTTTATTCTTTCATTTCAACATCAGATCTCCAGCAACCAGTCCAACTCCAAATCGCAGGGCTCCACCAGGTCCACCAGCTCGCCCAGGCTCCCGTGGACCCCCACCTGGGCCTCCTCCTGCCGGGGGACCCCCTGTACCATCTCGCCCTGGAGCATCTCCAGATCCTCATGGCGGGCCACCGCCAACTGTGCCCTCCCGGCCTAACCGTGCACCCCCAAGTGTACCAAGGTGAGTAAAAACATGAGAAACCTTTTAAACCCAACAATCCACCCCTGTAAACCTATGGAAATGAAAACATTTTTCAGCAAATTTGACAAAGAAATTGAACATTCAAACCACATTTTATGATATTTTATGTCAGGGGAATGTGAAGATGCCTGGATGAGGGGATAAAGGAGGTAAATGAGACTAGAGAGTACTGGTTGTGTTAGAGGATAGTTGATTAGATAAACAGATTGCTAGAAATCCTTAAATAGATACACTGAAAGTAATACCGACTTGATTTTCCTCTTCTTTTTTTGTAATTAAGTGAACATCTCACTTCTTGATGGTATCTTTTAAGACACAATAACACTTCATCAGTTACAACTTACAAACAACTCATTATTTGCACCCATCCTTACATCACATCAGAAAATCGCTTTTACCTGGTGTCCATGAACTCCATGCATCTCTGATCCTGTTGAACTTGTGCTTTCCTTTCTTTATCTAAAGCTAAAAACTAGAGTCTCTGTGCAAAGCTCTCTTTGGGGAAAAAAAAAAACATTGCAAACAAACAATCTCTTTTTGGCTCTTGAGCATAAATTAGTCCTTAAAGGGAGCTTGGCACATCCAATGCTGGCCTTCCCCCTTCACTGTAACTGTTTGCCCTTCTTTTCTGTCTCCCTGCTCCTGTCCCTCTCTCTCCCTTCACCACACCTCTGTCACACACGTGACTATTGTTCCTTCTGCAGAATCACTATTACTGACCAATGAGGACTAACGTGTTTCGGTATGTTGGATATTGTGTGCCTCCATAATCCTCATTGTGATCACAAACCACTAAGACTCCTTGGATTTCCTCTTTTTGCTGCATGGGATTATTCTCTCTTTCTCATCTTTCTATTTTCAGAGCAATGCATGAGCCTTTTGGAGTTATTAATCTGAACTAGGCCACAGGAAACAGGAAAGGGGGGGTTATTTAAGTGCACAGATGCAACAGAATATAATTTGTTTTAAATGTCCATAATTTTAGTTTTTCTTGTATTTGGTTATAAACACCATAACATCCCACTAGTCCTTTGGTGCATCTCTGTTGGTTGAAGAAAATGCACAACAGAACTAAATGTAGGCTAACCCCTGCTGGATATACAGTCATTTGTTCTCACGTTCAGGCCTATATTGTGTGCTTTGTTTCCACATTGACAGAGCTTGATAACTCTGTAATGATGGTAGTACTCTTGTGTGTTATCTATGTGTGATCCCACGACCACTTTACAACCACAAACTTCAATGTTTTCATGGAGATTTTATGTGATAGATCAACACAATCTAATGCATGGTTAAGTAGAAGGAAAATGATACATGGTTTACAATTTAAAAATGTGAAAAGAATGTTATGCATTTATGTTCAGCCCCTCTCCGTGACTACTTTGAAAAACTCCTTTAGTGTTTTGGGTTTTGTCTCTACCACCTTTGCGCATCTGGAGAGTAAACATTTTGCTCATTCATTTTTTAAAAATAGCTCAAACTCATTGAAAATTGGATAGAGAGCATCTGTGAACATCAAATTTCATGTCATGCCACTGATTCTCAATTGGTTTTAAGGCTGGACTTTGACTGGGCCATTTTAACACATGGTTATAAAAGGTGAAACCTCCTCCTCAGTCTCAGTCTCTCCAGCCTCTATCAAGTTTCATTCTAGGACTGTTTTCTATATTTAGCTCCATTTGGTCCGACCAGCTATCCTGTGACTGCTAAAAAGATATCCCCACATAATGATGCTACCACCACCGTGTTGACCCTGGGTGTTATGTGTGCAGTGTTAGCTTTCCACCACACATAGTGTTTTCCTTGTTAGTCAAAAAGTACAATTCTGGTCTCCTCTGATCAGAGCAGCTTCTTCTCTATTCCCCACCTGACTCACAAACTGCAAACTTCTTAAGGCTTTCTTTTAATAATGGTTTTCTTCTTGCCACTGTTCCATTAAGGACAGATTTATGGAGTGCACAGCTACTAGTTGCCCTGTCGATATGTTTTCAGGGTTGACCTGTGGATCTTAGCACCTCCTCCAGAGTTAACATGGGTTAACATTGGCTGCATGGTGGACAGCCATGTCTCATTAGGCCTGCAACTGTTCCATAAACTTTCCATTTGTTTTACAGTGAATTTAAACTGAGATTAAATTACACATAGACACACTCTATTTACTTATTCCATGATTTATGAAGGCAGTTGGTTGCAGTGGTTTTCTTATCAGAATAAAAGAAGCTTTACAGAAATTCACTGCATAGTTTTAAGGCGTTATTTGTAGAGTATTTTTGAAACCAGGTCGTTTTCCTTCTACTTCACAATTATGTTCTTCTTTGTCTAGGTCTGTCACATAAAAATCCCACTTAAATTCACTGAGGTTGTGGTTGTAACGACACAAAATGTGACTGACTTGAAGTGAATACTTTTGCAAAGTACTGTAAATCGTTCAATGAAGCCAAAGTGATACTTAGAGAACCTAAAATCTCAATCATGAGTATTCATGAAGAAAACTAAACGACAACAAGACAAGTCCACACCCTGTAAAATAATCTGACCTCTGTTCTTTTCTTTATGTCTTTCCCTCTCTGTTTGTCCATGCCAGTCGGAGACCCCCACCTTCTCCAACACACTAGACCTCAGAGTTCCTTCCTTCCTCTTTCACCTGTCGTTTCCTTCCTGCAAACGAGAGGTGCTACGGACAACAGCGCCACCTTTCTGTCATCTACTGCCTTGCCAGATCCTCCCGTTCCCATCTCTCTGCCCCCCCCCCCCATCCTGCCACTCTGTTTTCACACGGAGAAGCAGAATACTTGAAAGCATGACTTACATACAACTTTGTTCCTCACAATTTAAACGTAGAGACGTGAGATGAATCATATTAGACAAATGAGTCAATGTATTGTATATCCAAGCAGATTTAAAGCAGAATGTTTCCCCTCTTCTTATATCTACAGGGGTAAACAGTTACAACTTTTGCATGAAGCATTTTAAAAGCATTTTCCAGTTTTAACATTTGTTTCTCTTTCATGCATTAGGATCAGTTTCAGTTTTCTTTGGTTAAAGCAATGCTTCACCAGAAAATGTTTTGACATGCAAAAACAAAACGGCACCAGAACCTTTATTTAGGATATAGAGGTACCAGATAACATAATTTTCAAGTTAATGCACAAAAACATCATATTAGTAGCCTGATGCATGTTTTGACATTGTGAAAACTTTACTCCAACTCTATGTTTTGTAAAGAAATTCGAAAAACATGTTTTTCTTTGCAGCATTCACAGCTCAGTGGTGAAGTATTTCTTTAAGAGAGGGAATGCAAGCTGAATTCAGGCTAGAAATATTTACCCTATTTTTGTATTCAGATTTTAATTTGTGATCATGCTGCAAAAAAGAGCAAGGCAGGACAAAATCTTACTTTAGTTATTTATCTCGTTATTTATCAAGTCTTTTTAACCATTTCTTCTGTGTTACTCTCTCTTATGGTTGTTGCTGTTTTTCTTTTGACTTTTCATCCTGCCAAATAAGTTCTTGTTTTATTTTTTTATGTTTCTTGAACAAACAAGGGTTGGCCATCCCACAAGCCACCATTCAACTCTTAAATGAAGCTTTTGCAGTCTCCATTGTTTCCTTTCTCTTTTCTAAAGCTAGTCCGTGCTTTTCCACCATCCAAAACTGTCAAACGGACAGCACCGCCCATTCAATGCATTTCACTCAGATGAGGAAGAAGTGGATGACCTCTGAACGGACAAAAGGCTCCTTCATCTTTCCCTTCCATCCTTTTTATCTTTCTCTGCTGTAAAACTGAAGTCAGAAACATCTAATGGACCCTCTGATTACTCATTTTGCCAACAGTAGCCTTCAAAAAGTCTCACTGTCACAAAATCTTGTCACAGCCTCGTCTTAAACTACTGCGATTTCAGACAACCTATGCAAAAAGAGAACTAGTTTCTCATTCATTTTTTGACAAAAAGACACCTCTAATATACCTTAATTTCTCCTCTTTGTTCCTCTCCCTATAGAGGCATTATTGCTACTGCCTATATTTGTAGAGGTGGGATATATATGCACCCTTTGTCACAATACAATCTCAACCATCAGTGCATTTTATTGGAATTCCATGGATGGTCCAATACAAATTATTTAGGGGTTTTAAAAAAGCATCCCCACAGCATGAGGCTGCCAGCACCATGTTTCATGGTGGGGATGACGTGTTCAGGGTGGTGTGCAGTGCAGGTTTTTCACCTGATGTAGCACTTTCCATATACGCCAAAACTTTCTATTCATGTCCCACCTGACTAGAAGACCATCTTCCATATGTTTGCTGTGTCCCCTACATCAGAGGTCTTCAACCATGGTCCTCAGGGCCGACTGTTGTTTAGGTGTTCTCCTGCTGTCGCATACCTGACTTAAAATATATGTTAGGCTCAGGCTTCTGCAGCCTCTGATGGCATGCTCAGTAGGTAATGCAATAATTTAAATGAGTTGGAAGATGGAAGAAGGACATATACAAAAAGTCAATTCTGGGTCCTGAGGACCAGGCTTTGGGACCAGTGTCCTACATGGCTTGAACAAAACTGTAAATGGAACTTACTACAGCTTTCCTTTTGCCACTCTTTCATAAAGGCCAGGTCTGGAAAGTGCATGACTGCATGAAAGTGCATGACCTGTCGAAGGAATTCTCCTTTCTGAACGGTCTGCCCAAAGTCACCCTTGATCTCTTGGCTTTTCCCTAAATAATGCTCTCTTGGGCCCAGGAGCACATCAGAAAGTTTGGTATGCAGTTGTGGAGAAGTTTAATGCAGATTTAGGCTACATAGGATAGGATTTTATCAAGGAGAATCAAATTAAAGTGGGCTAAATGCAAATGCCACACTACGAATTTAATTTGTAAAAAAGGTCCCCCCCCCACACTCAAATTATGTCCTACTTTTTATTTGTGTTTCACATAAATAACCGTTAAAGCAAACTAAAGGTTGTAATTGTATTGTGACATGTGAAACAGAGGTCTAAAAGAGGTCATGGACCTCCCCATGGCACCAGTACTGCAAGAAACTGAATATATTTAAACCAGAGAAGAAGACTTTGTGCCCTGAGTTTTTCATTTAGACTGTTAGATAATTCTTAACACATCATGTTTTACTCAGAGTGTTTAATAAAAGAGGATAGCCACTTAACTCTATGTCAGGTTTGAGCACATTATGCGCCTAAGGTTTTAATAAACAGGGAAATAGTTAGGTTTTATAAAAGTTGATGATCTGCCATTTCTTCTTTTCCTCCTTTCTTCTGCTCTTCTTTCTCTCAGTGGTCACGGGGGTGAGTGAGAACATGAACAATCCCAGTCTATGCATAAAAGTACCACTCCCTGCGTTGAGTCGTCACATTGCTGATGTATGTGTTGTATTTTGACCCCAAACATGACCCTCTAGCCTTACACACAAGAGAAAAATCCTCGTCTTTAGCCTCTGACCATTAATCATTGCTTAAAAAAAACTTTTTGTGTATCTCTGATCTCCACATCTGCAAAACAAACACCTATTTTATTTATTATTTAACAGTAATTAGTTTATTGTGGACATATCTTAATGTGTTATGTATACATGTGGTGCATCTTATTAGACATATACTCCCTTCTGTTTAGATAATTTAGTCTGCACTGTATGAAACATCAGTATATTTAAACTATGAGAAAATTACCATAATGGAATACTTGAAAAACTACAGAAAAACATTTACAAAAATACTTTGCTGTAAATGGATGTCAGCAGGTTGTTTGCCTCAGGCGATGTGGAAGAAACTGTAACATTATCCTTGAGGACTGCTGTGCTCTCGTCAACACATTAAAGACCTCTATGTACTGTAATGTTTGTTCTCGTTTTTTTTTTTCTTTTGAAAACCTAAACTTATAATTTGAGTTGACTTTTTCCACACTTTTCCTGAAAAACGATCGCAAAGTTCTTTATGAGAAAAAGAATGAAACAAAGTAAAATGTGTAAGAATAACAAATGATTACAAATGACTAAAAAGAGAAGTATAAAAACAAAAAGAAATGACGTAATGCAGAGAACATGAACATTATGATTGACTGAAACTTTATTAATCCCCAAATAAGAAATTTGTTTCTCAGCATAAAACACAATAAAAACAAACAATATACACCTGTAAGTCTAGAAGACACACACACACATAAAACTCAACAAAATATATAAAATTGCAGTTATTTTAGACTCAGTTATAGCTATAAAGAAGATTTACTTTTTCAAAGAACCAATGAAAACAAAGTCCTATGCTGTCATCCTGACAATGTGCATGGGTGAAGGATGCGTCTTTGTAGTGATTAGCTAGCTTTATACAGCATAGTTCTTGTTATCATCAAAGTAAATGCATCATGTTGCCTTGGCTCATACTGGCTTTTTGTTTTCTGGCAGAGTGCAATCTTTTTTTTCTTGACAATAATCAACCATTAGTCTTTTTTTTCAAACTTGTCAGTTTTTAAATTAGATTTGTGTTAACATGAATAGGAACCATTATTTCGTGCACCTATTTAATTGCCTTGCATGGAGATGATGTAAATGGTGTTGTACTACAAGAAGTATTCAAGGCAGCAAGCACAATAACCAGATTTCCAATGTTTTTACTGCAAAATGCACGTGTTTCTAATGCAGAACAGTTTGGAGGACCCCAATAAAATGTATGTCCAGACAGCCTGAGTTGCTCAATCAGTTTTATTCAGGAGGAGAGAAAGTATTAAGAGACAGAGAGAGAAAACAGCTTGTGTTGGAAGCAGCACTCACAAATCAGGTTGCTCTGTGATCCTTCATCCTAAACTCACTTCAAGTTCATATTAAAACTGATTAGATGAGATACTAACTTATTCCAAATAAATATATTTTTTTTTTGTTTTGTTGATCTTTGTAATAAAGCACAGTCAGTAACTGGCAACATCCCAACTCTGCAATAACAGACATACACACAATCCATACAGCCAGCTAATGTGGCAAAGCAGCTTCCCCCCGGAGCCCCCACACATCAGGCATAATGAATATACAATATATTACACAGTTACAGTATATACAACACCTCTTTTACAGTAAAGACAGTAAATGCTTTTTCTTGGTGTAAATCACACGTGACATCTTAAGCAGTGAATTAGGAAATCATTTTATCCGCAATGTTGATTGAAAAGAATGCAGATTTTATTGTCTGTTCGTCTGACCATGGCAAAATCTTTAAAATGCAAAACAAAGAATATTTTAAAATAAAATCTGAAAAAAAAAAGAAAACATAGGGTTTTTAAAACTGAGGGTGTTGAGAGTAAAGGTACTGGTTGTGTTTTCCTGTAGGTGCTTTTTAAATTTCCTGTAAATCAACTCTTTAAACTTACTTTTTTTGCTTTGAGTAGTGTGCAAATGTGCTAAATTCTGAACAACTACCTTGTCTTCAGAAGCTTTAAGCAATAAACATTGTGTGCAATTTCAAAATTGATTAAATGAGAAACAAAGAAATAGCAAATCAATAGCCAATTTTGTTCTTGGTCTAAGAGGATGGGGATCTGGTTTGGAGAAATGAATCATCCGTTCCCAATCTGCATTTTTGAATACATAAGCAGTCCTCCTAAACGTCTTATTCAAATGAGACTTGCATTATAATGCTAGGATTCTCTTTCATTCCTTGTTTTTAATGCCAAAAAGAGATATGAGTGTTTTTAGCCAAGAACAGCTATTGCAGACTGAACAAGACAATTGTGACACCTACTTTATCCTTTGTCCAATTGGTCCCTCCACTGTGGGAATGACTTTTTAAAGCTAAAGGTCTCACTAAGTTTTTTTTATTTGAACCCCATGGCCATATTCTGAGTGCAACAGACCAGACAACAACAATTGAAGTCAGGGGAATCCTCAGCCAGCATGAGCATGAAGCTTCATAAAACATCCCCCGCCCCTCCGTCTCCTCTTCGCTGAAACGAAGTCCCACCATGATCCAAATGGCCCGACAGCACAGGGCTGGGTGGGAAGCTTTGTACAGTTTTAGTGCAATCATGTTTGTTTAATATGACAGAGCGTTACAATAACAAAGTAGAAGAGATGCACTTCAGGCTAAGGAAACAATCCAGTTTCACACATTCCAGTTAAAGATGTGTATCGAATCATCTGATATGTAAAACTAAACGTAACAGAAAATAATAGGCTCTAAAGAATAGTGTCCCAAACGTAAAGTCCCCATGAAAACCTTTTTTTTTTTTTACGCTCTCTAGGAGACATTCTGTTGAGGGAGAGAAGTGGCTGGAATGTGAAATATATCTGTGGTGAAACATGTAACATAATATCTATCAAAGACTAATTAAAGGGAACAGTTTGAGAAGAAACTTGCAGCACAGCAACCCGAAATTCAAGTGACGGCCTCGAACTGTTATGCGTTTGAAATTTGTAATCATTCTCTTAAATGTCTAAGACTTCAATGGGGTCTTTAAAATTGCATCCATGCCCATATTTCGTCTGATCAACCACCAATTTGCAATGGTGTTGACTTCTCCCAGTCTAAACCCATGTTTAAAACACAATGACACAAAACAGATTTCACAAGTATTAACATAATGCAGTGTACAAACATAAGCGTTATTTTCAGTGTTAATAGGAAACGAATGCGACAAATGTAGTTTTAGAAACGGTACCAATCAGCAACACCCTCTTCAACTTCCTGAACTTGATTGTGAGACCTAGCAAGTTCTTGACTTCAAAACTGACTGGCACAAAGTTTCATGTGCATCAACTGACTTAGCCTTGCCCTACGGCTCTCTGCCTTTTATATTATTCCAACCGGCCTGAAGTCCTTTCTCTGCACCCTCCTCCTCGGATTTCACATACTTTTAAATACTTATTACATTCAAATCTGATGCTCTTTTTGGCATGTGTACAGTGAAATAAAACTGATATTTGCACAACAGCTGCTCTCTTTTTAGCAGATCTTGAAGTGCTGTACCAGCAAAGGGGACAGAACGTATGGCCCCGATATTGCACATGTGTGAGATGAGTGAAAAAAGGGGGATAGGAGTTAAAAAGTGTGATGAAGAGATGAATCAAGTTTTATTTGGGAATACTAATCATCCCCTATCTATGACAAAAAACAAAACAAAAAATACAAACTGAACAAAGAGGGGCCATTTCAGTGTTACTGGGTCAGACTTTAATGCCCAGTTTTTAAAGTGACAAAACCTTTTAAGATGTGTAAATATGTTCATCAAGCTACAAATCATTCAAACACAACGCCTCAGCCACACTCAGGCCTCACACCACCAGGATCTTGACTTCATCCTGTTCGTCGGGCCGATAAAAGAAAGGGACGCAGGGGTTGTCTCCCATGAACGGTGGGGATCTTGGAGCTCCCTGGGGGTTCTGGATCTCCTGGAGAAGCTGCATGATTTGCTGGGCTGTGCCGTCCTCTCTGGGCACCAGGGGTTTGGACTCAGTCTGAACAGAAGTAGATGGTAATGTTTGGGATGAGGCAGCCTCTAAACCTCGTAGAGGGGGGGGCTCGGAAAGTGGGCTGACCTCTATGGCTTCTGTAATAAACACATCACGTTTCAGAGTGGTAAAGTTGATTGGAATACACATCAAATACTCTACAGATGCACTTACAAATTGGCTGGTAATTGGAATCTGTTGATTTTCACCTTGACTGATCCCGACAGGCCAGTCAGAAACTCAAAACCAATGTTTTACAACTTAGTGAACACACCATGTATCGATTAGTATCAATAAAGCATTTAAATTAAAGTCAGAGTAGGCACAGAGATGCGGCGTGGTAAGGGAGGCGTGGTAAGGCGTATTCGTAACTTCCTGTTTTGCACTTGGTGGATTGTTTGGTGCGTGAAGGCTCTCTCGTTTGATCTGATTTCTCTCTACTGTGATATCTCTTACTTGTTATAATACATAAGCACGTTAAAACACATACTTACTGTTGCTGTATTTAACGTTTGGCGACTCTCCGTCTTTTACACGTTTTTTTCTAGTTTGACCAGGACATGTCATTTAAATCCCATATTAAACAGGTTTCTAGGATTTCCTTTTTTCATCTCCGGGAAATTGCAAAATTAGAAATATCCTGTCCAGGAGTGACGCTGAAAAACTAGTCCATGCATTTGTTACTTCAAGGCTGGACTATTGTAATTCTTTACTATCAGGATGTCACAAAATACAGTTAAAAGCCTTCAGCTGATTCAAAACATGCTGCAGCAAGAGTTCTGATGAAAATTAAAACAGAGAGATAATATTTTCCCCTACTTAGCTCCCTTCATTGGCTCCCTGTTAAACCCAGAATAGAATTTAAAAATCTCCTCCTCACATATAAAGCCCTTAATGATTTTAGCTCCATCATACATCAGAGATCTGATTGTTCAATATGTTCTAACAGGGCACTTCCTCTCAGACTGCAGGTTTACTGGGGTTCCTAGATTCTCTAGAAGTAGAATGGGAGGCAGATCCTTTAGTTATCAGGCTCCTCTCCTGTGGAACCAGCTTCCAGTTTAGTCCGTGAGGCGGACACCCTGTCTACTTTTAAGGCTAGGCTTAAAACTTTCATTTTGATAAAGCTTATAGTTAGAGTGGCTTAGTTTATCAGGGGGGAGCATTCCTCCCTCCGTTGGATGGAGTAGGGGAGTCAGGTTTTTTTTAGCCGAAACGGCTCAGTTATGGTTGAAGGTACAAACACCTACATCCATTTCTGCTACCTGTATGACTCTTTCCAATGGTCTATGGTCAATCTGACAGAGAGAGGTATCCAATCGTTGTGGTTTTTAGTAAAAAATAGCCATCAGTGGGCTCTAGATGGACACCCGTCTACTTTTAAGGTAGGCTTAAAACTTGCTTTTTGATAAAGGCTAGTAGTTAGAGTGGCTTAGGTTATCCTGAGCTATCTCGCTAGTTATGCTGCTATAGGCTTAGGCTGCTGGAGGACATAATGAACCACATTTCACCCTCTTCGCTACTTCTCACAATACTATCAATTTTGTATATTTGCTGTTATTCAGCTTTAACTTTTGTTCTCTCTCTTTTTCTCTTCTAGAAGCTACACCTGGCCTGACTCTGTGTCTAACCTGGACAAAACTGTCTGAGAGGGGCATCGTCCAAGCTTCTGCTCGGCAACAACTTAATGCTCACCCTCTTACGATGATCCCACATGGCCCTGTTCTTTCAGTGTTTAACCCTTTCTCTCTCCTAGACATGGCGATTGACTGAGCTTTTACTGTAACTCTATGTGCTCCTCAGACTCTAAACTTGAAAACTGGCTCACGTTTATCTGTTCTTTCTTTCTAGGTGAAACGACTAAAGGAGCTACATCCATTAACATTTACTTTTCCTTCCCATAGAAAAGTACTCCTGGAATAGTGCTTCTTTGTTCTCTTGTGTCTCTGCTCTGTTCTCTCTAACCCCCAGCGGTCGTTGGCAGATGGGACCGCTCACACTGAGCCTGTGTCTGCTGGAGGTTTCTTCCTGTTAAAAGGGAGTTTCTCTCCACTGTCGCTACATGCATGCTCACTAGGAGGATGGCTGCAAAGTCAACGCCAGTGACTGTCCATAATGTCTCTACATGCTCATCGGGAGGAGGGGAATGCTGCAGGTCACTGACTGGATGCTATCTGCTGGGTTTCCTTCCTAGATAGAAAAAACTTTTTATCCAATTTGAATAAATAACAGAATCTGGCTGCACTGTTCAATGATTAAGATTAATTTTAATGTATGTACCTGACTTTTGTGAAGTGTCTTGAGACGACATGTGTTGTGAATTGACGCTATATAAATAAACTGAATTGAATTGAATAGATGTAAGAAGATGTTTTCTACAGAGGCTGGACAGCTGTCCATCCAGGTTGCTACAAAAGAGATCTAGAGTTTGAGTGCTGGCAATTTTACTCCTTCAAAATCTTTGAAATTTTGTCATTTCAAATTCGGATTTTTTGGTAACAAAAAGGAGACAAAACAAGGTCAATTCATATCCACCTCAGGGACGCATAGTTGAATTGCTGAAGAAGCAAACTGACCTAGAGTCAGCTACAGTACATACCAGGGAGGCTGTAAATATAACAGGAAAGTGGATCTGGTTTTTATTGAAACTATGTTTTTATTGAAACTATAATTTTTTTTTAAGTTTTCCATTTTACAGCTAGAAAAGAACAGAACAGTGTTGGCAACAGTTAGTAATTACTATTACTTAGATTATTTAAATATTTAGATTAAAGGAAGTGTGACTTAATGGTTTCATAATCAAATGCCTGCGTCTCATTTACATGTGCTTAAACATGACATTGCAAAGCTTTTGTTTTCGCATTATTTTATGATTTGGTTCATCTAGTGCTTACCTTCTCCATCGACAGCATTAAGCTCACGCTTATGTACTTGCTGCTGCAAGGGAGAGTGCTCCTCCCCAACAGGAAGCAGGTCAGGGTTTGCTGTTCCCATGCTGGCTACAGCTCCAACGTAACGAGTGTACCAGTCGTTCCTCTCAGCCACAAGCCTCATGACAAGATCCTGCAGCTCTGCCAGTTTGGCCTGATGGCAAAATGAGATAAGTATGCAGATAGAAAATGTCGCAATGTGGTTGTATATTCTGTTAACCATGATAACTACTGTCAGTGTGAAACGAATTTGAATGGGAGAACTGCTGATGTGGAAAACTATTTCCATGCTTTTTTTAATGCTGTTAAGTTGGAACTGAAGGGTTCATGGAGTTATAAGAAAATACAGAAAGTATCACAAAATAGAATAACTTCCAGAAAACGTTTAGATTCGTCTCTACATCAGAAGACGTCAGTACAGAACCTTCATCTCCTCCTTGTCCTGGGCCAGCATGCTGATATACTGCTCCTTCTCCTGGTGTTTCTGCTTCATTATGGCACGCTGACTTTGGTACAGGGCGATGTACTCGCCTGAAAGTAGAAATGTTCAAAAACAAAACTTGAATTCATGTACTGTAACTATAAAATAAGAAACAAATAAAATCAAAAGGCAAAGAGTTCTTACCAATAGTGTCAGTCTCTCCAGATAGCTGGATGCAGCGGTGCTCCAGTTCCTCCACACGCTCCTTCAGGTCGGCTTTCTCCTGCATCAGGGAGGTGAACCGCTGCTGGAGCTTGTCCATCGCAGCTTGCAGCGCCTGATGTACTTCAACTGGCACTCCTCCTCCTGTTCAAGTGGCAGCACAGTAAATACTGAAAGTTTACATAGTGGCCAACCTTTCATAGCTATAAAACAAAACAGAAGAATGTGAGGACCAGCAGAACAGATTTACTCTCCAGTAAGGTGCAACATGGTCCTTTAAGATTAAAATAAATTAAAAACACCTGCAAGCAAACCATTCTGATTTTCTGACCTGAATGCTCACAACTGTGTTGGTCAGGATTCTCATTATGATCATGATCAACTTCATGAACAGGTTTGAAGTTGTGGTGTTGCTGCTCCAGTCTAAGAGCCACAGCTGCCTGTTGCTGGGCTGCCATGTGGAGCCTGTGCTCCTCCTCCAGCTGCCTTCTGGCTTCATCCCTCTCTGCTTCCAAGTGCGCCAAAGCCCCGCGGATAAAATCCTCCTGTTGGAAGAATGAAAAGGTGTTATAGAGAGGACCTAACATGGAAAACAGGACTTTATAATAAAAAAGTAACTTTCATCTCTTTGCCTACCATCTCTTTCTGGCTCTCAAAGTCTTCTGGGATAACTATGGAGGCGGACGTCAAAGGGCTCTCCTTCACCGACTGGCTTTCTACACCATCTCCTAAATTACACCACAAAGTAGAACAATCCCAATAACTGAAGAGAATAACTTATAACCCCATATTTTAAGTAAGCACAAGTCAGTTAGTTTGTAGTGAGAACAGTGGCTCCAGCTGTCTGCCTATCACTAACAGATTTCCATCAGGTGGTCAGTTTCACTTCAATTAAACTAGCTCCTTTATATTGGTTCAGTTGCTTCACATCCAGTTGCAACTAAAATCATTTGACCCCCATTAAAAAATAACCAGCAGCTGTTTGCAATAAACAAACCAAACAAGAACAATTTAAATAACTCAACACAACAAATATTAACAGTGGTTTCTCTAAGTTAAACATGAGAGCCACATTTAATGACTACTGCAGTCTCAAAATGATCAGGACAAGCATTTTCAGTACTTAGTAGAGCAACTTCTTGTTGTTTAAACCTGCTGCGACTGTGATTCACAGCCAGACACCAGCTGCTGGGAGCGTTCACAAGTGCAAAGGCCTCCAGAAATATTGTTGAAGTTTAAATCGCCTGAGATGTTCACCAGAATTCAAGTTTAACACGTTCAAGAGGACTTAATCTAATGTTCTGAAAAAAAGTACATGTGCGAGATATGCTTAGAAGGTCCTGATGATGATGATTCCCAGTCCTCAGCTTACATTTTCTCCCAGGTTTTCATATTACTTAATTTAGGTGCAAATGTGACGTGGAAAGTCTTTTTAATAAATGTCATTAAACAATGTTTAACAAAAGGTTTTTGAGAATATAATTCATGCACGAATGTAATAATAAGTGCCATTTAAGTAACTTCTGACAATTAGAACAATTTTTAAAGGAACACCAACATAGAACGAGAGCAACAAAGACGCCAACGAACCACTAATATAGAAAAAAACAAAAACCCTTACCCTGGTCTCTGGATGTCATCACCAGCGCTGAACTACTGAGCAACTCCTTTATCTCTGCCTTCAGCTGCTCATTGTGTCTGACCAACTGCTCCAAATGCTCCTACATGAAGACACAGAGGGCATCTTTTAACACAATGAAACTGCTCATAAGTGTAAATAAAAACATTTGTTTAAATTTAAAATGATCCAGTATTTGTACACACCTCTGCTTGTCTGAGCTGATTCTGGCTGACATCCAGCTGTGTACGGCCAAGACTTTCATTATGCTGTAGTCGGTCCATGAGCTGAGCCTGCTGCAGGAACTGCTGGTGGAGCTGCTCCCTCTCTGCAGCCACGGCCTGGTAGGCAGCACAGTACTGCTGCAGATGGGCCGTCACCTGGTCTCTTTGCTCTGTGACGCCCTGAGTCTCCTGACATTTCAGCTCCAGCTGGAGGCGGTGAAAGAAAAATGGACATTAGTACCAAGAAGCAGCAGACTATTTTTCAGTTGGTTAAAACGCTTTAGTTAAATAGATTCTAGGAGCTGTTATCATTTCCAATATCTTAATATATACTGTGTACATTTGATAAAATTATAAGTGCCGTTACTAAAATTTTATTGTTGGAAAGTGTTTCCCAAGTGCTATTAAACAGCAAAACATTTTGAATGCTGCTTTTTAAAACATTGTAGTTGTACTTTACACAGAAATTAGAAGAGTTATTCTACAAACCCAAAAAATGACCAGGATTAAAATAATCACTATGTTTCTTCATGATTCTTCCCACTTTGATGAGATTGCCAGTACCAGACACACTAAAGCATCCCCATGGCATAATACTTCCACCACCGTGCTTCACTGTGGGAACAATGGTTTATAGGCCTAATGTTTCTCTGAACTTAAGTAATGTCTCTACAGCCAATAAGGTATAGTTTTGCCTTCTCTGATCCAACGGCATGCTGTCATTACACAGAATCTTTCTCCGGGTTGTCCTTAGCATACTTCAGTTTGGCTTGAAGGTGTGTTTTCTGCAGAAGTTTTCTTAGGGTGCAACCCTGCAGAGCTCTAGTTATTTGTCATCTCTGAGACAGCAATTCCTGACTTGGCAAGTCATTCATTATTGTCCTGAAGTTGTTCTGGGGTCTTCAGAGACATCTCCCACTAGTAATCTTTCTAGGTTGTTTGAAATCTTTCCCTTTCTACCGCTGCAAGTCTGCTGCTGTACTGCAGGGCTCTCTTTGGATTTCTTGATACTTCTTTCTCCAGTTTCTGACACCTGGAAACCCTGTTATAACTCCTGCTTTGTGAACATCAACCATTCTAAAGTTCAGTTCTTAAGTCTAAACTGATTTCTTTAGTTTTTAGCATGATGGCCTCAAAGGTTACAGCTCAAACATCAACTAAACGTTTTATACTTACTGGAGGTCATTCTTGACTTGACAAGCTTTGAGCATTACAAAGTGAAAGCCCATCACATCACAACAGTGGTTTTGTCAGTTTTTAAGGAGGTTACTACTACTGACCCTAGTATTTTTTTTCTGGAATGGTTCCATTATTGTGACCAAATAAAAATATTCTGTTATTTGTTAAAGAAAACTATGTCTAAAACTGCTTTGTTGAAAATTTCTTGCTCTGTAAAAAACAAACTAATTATTAAGGGGGCTAATACCTGTATCCTCAATAAAAATAAGAAAAGCACATCACAAGTGTGATCATGGAGAGTGGTGGTTATGCTACCTGCTCCTTGACGTTGTGCAGTTCCTCCTGTAGTTCCCCCATCCTGCGTGCCAACTCCTTTTTCACATGTTGCTCTGACTGGATTGCAGTGGTCAGCTCCATGTTCTCATTAGTCTGTCATAATGATGGAGTAACAGGAAACTTGGCTTTAAAACAAACTCTCAGTTACTCATATAAAGCACTAAGGTTATGAATGGGCTTCATTTCATTTTAAATTTTTGAACGCAATAGAGAAAATAAACACTGCGAATGGAGACACAGGAGGATAGATTTGGCCCAGAAGACAGCAAATTAAGAGGATAAAGTGAGCAGAAACATTAAACTTAGTAAAACAGATCAGTATATTTTTGGCCTCACCAGTTTAACAAAGCCGTTTTGCAGCTCAGCCAACTGGTCTTTGAGGGTGCGGTTCTGGGTGAGAGCGCGGCTAATCGTGGCCTTGTCTGACTGAACGTCCTCCAACATGCGTCTGCGGTCCTCCTCCTCCTGATCTTTGCTTTCCACCTGCCGCTCCAAATCTCCCAGACGCGTCTCTTGCTCTGTACACAGGCGACTGAGCTGCTCATTATCTCGAAGCTGGAGGAGATAATTTAAGAGGGTAGAAAAATGCTTTAATAAAAAAAACACCAAATATAACTTGAAGAATAATTTTTCCTCTTTTAAAATGTCAGGGATAAATGACCAGTGTAATACAGGACATGTTAATATTTATAAATCCAGATGTTTAGATAAAACAACTGACTGCATACCTGTGCCTGGTACTGTGCAGTGATGGCATCTTTCTCCTGTTGTAAACTACTAAGAGCCTCCTGCAGAGCCACCTCTCGCTCTGATGGTCCTGAGGGCTGAGGCTCTTTATTATCTTGGGCTTCCTTCTCCATAGACAATAATACTGAAGGGGAAGAATAACATTTAAAAATGCTCCAATGTATACGGATACTTCTGGCGTGGAACTGTTAATTTTCTAAAAGCTCTTCCTACAGAACAACATTTGGAAAGTTCTGAGAAGATGAGCTTTGTACCGGTCTCACCTGCAGCATTTTGAAGCTCTACAATGCTGGCCTCCAGTTCTTGGACTCGGTTGATGTTTCTGTCCCTCTCCTCTGCCACTAAAGAGACCTTCATACACAGAAGTTAAGAAACATTACAAATAGTTATGTTTTCAATGTTATAGCCAAACGTACATTATATTTTATTATTATTACCTGTGCAAGCAACTGCTCTGTTTTGTCCTTCCACACACGGCCCTCCTCCTGGATTCGTTCCACATAACAATCTCTTTCTGTCTTGAGCTGGGCTATAGACTCCAGAAGCTGCAACCACACAGATATAAGAGATCAATTTCAGTCGACATGAGTCAAAGCTCACCTTTATGTTTTAAATAATTGAATATGGAATGGTACAAAACACATGGGCAGCTTTAGACAGATCTGCCATCCTCAAAAAAAGGTTAAAAGAACCACGTTTAGATAAAAAAATACAGCTTAAAAGTGCCAAAACACAAAACAAAATGTAATCACAGACTGTACTCTAAGGGTGTTTACACACCTGAGGTGTTAAGTTCATTTAAAATGAACCCTCTGAACTAGGGTGTGAACCAAAACAACCGTACTGAGACGGTTTAGAGAAGGAGGTCTCAATACGGTTCCAAATAAACTCTCGAGCGGTTAGTTTACGGTGTGAATGTGATCCGATCTAAATCAGACACAAAACGCTTTCCCATAGCCAGGTTCGCATTGCATTGTGGGATGCAGTAAAGAAACTAATAAGCAATTGGTGGTGCATCTTTTTCTTAAAGGATAAGGCAAACACGCAGCATTCATGACGTGTTCTCGAAATCTTTCAGTTAACTTCTGAGATAATTTTGCATGAAATAGTACCACGAAACCGACTAAGGATATAACTAAATTCTCATTGTTTCCTAAAATCTCAGAGCATAGAATCTGCTTCCTGTATTTACGTTTTGTTCTCCCCTCACAGACACATCCGACCAATAAACAGACTCAACATTCCCACGGGGTTTGTAGTGACAGGTTTGGGTTCGCTTAGAAGTTTCTCTGTGCGAAAAGAAACCAAACCACCAGAAAAAGCTACAAGCTACCAAACTCATCAACTGATTCGGACCGAAGTAAACAAAGTGTAGGTGTGAAAACGCCCTAAATGTAAAAAAATATATATGTATTTATGTGAGACTGAGACTTTGCCAGGAATTAAAGTGAACCACAGGCAGCATAAAAAAACAAACTCTATTTTTTAAATGTAATTTTTGGGGATTCTCAAATTTTTTGACTCCTTTATGTCACTGAGCCTTAAACATATCACGTTAATTAGTAGTTTCAACTGAAGGGCTTGACTACAAAAAACAAAATCATTGCACAGATGAAAAAATATGTCTAGAAGTATGAGCATTTTTCATGAAGTTTAAACCATGTAATTCAAGCTTTAAACGCTAGATCATAAAAAGAAACTTGATTCTCAGTAGGGCTTTTCAACTTTAACCAGGTTCTATGTATATGCACGCTTACACGAACATTGCTACATCACGTCATTTTCCACTGTATGAAAACTGAAAAATAACATAAGTGCTCTAAAAATCTTACTGCAAACATTTGTTAATGTGAGTCAACCGTCTTTCTCACACTAAATTAAAAGATTTGACAGTGAATTTGTGAGCTACCTGATGTCAGTTCTGTTCTCCATTTCTCAGCGGACAAGAGCTCAACCAGTTAGATTAAGGAGGGGATTGTGGGAGGAAAAAACTGAGTTGCTGAAATCAACCTTTAAGCAAAAACCACCAGATTCTGGCAGGTCTGCAACATTTATTTTGACCTTAATGTTTCCATAATGTATGCGACACAAGAGAGAGATTAATCAAACCTGGTGATTGCGTGACTCCAGCTGCTGCTTTTCCTCCAGCAGCAACTCGACTTTTTGGTTGAAACTGGGGGAATCTGACTGACTGGAGTACTAGAAAGAAACAATAAAAACATGTTGGAGCAACATAATATCAACAATACAAAGCAGAGGCAGACGAGACATGCTGCGTATACCTGTTGTAACATGAGGTCAGCCATCTCCAGCCTCTTGTGAAGATCATCTACCTCCATTCTCATTGCAGCATTATCTTGGGTAATCCGTCTTAACTGTTCAGAAAGCTCTGAACTCTGCTGCTTCGACTCCTCACTTAAATTTCTGTCAACACACATTTACAAATTATACTCCACATAGCTGATACTTTCAGGACTTGCAATGCCTGCACATGTCATTTGTTTGTGTACACGCATATAATGAGCAGAAATTAAAAACATAACACAATTGTATAAGATTCTAAAAAGTCAGAAAAATATCTGAAGCTGTAAAATTAAGAATAGATAAATATATTGTAATATTCTTGTAAAAACATCCCAATATGCTCATATATAAAAGGACAACATAACTTACTTGAGTCTAAGTACCTCTAGCCTTAAGTTGTCTCTCTCCTTTTCAAGCTCGTTGTTTTGCTGAAATTAAAATCAAATAAATACACCGCTTATAACAGACAACATGACGTAAGGAACTGCATTCAAACATACCGCTTTTGTATTTTACATGCATGTAGTCAACCAGAAATGAACAACATTTAAGAAATCACACTGCTTCTCTTGTTTTTGTTCCACAATTAAATAAAAAGTATGTTACCCTCTCAAACTGTTTCTGCTGTGTGGAGACAGTAGAGAGAGTTCGCTCCAGCTCTGAAACTCTCTGCTTCGTTGTCTGCAGACGGTTATTGAGCTCCTCTGCTTCAGCTACACACAAATATATACACACACACACACACACACAGAGTCAGAGCACATCATTGCATTCACGCACAGTTAAACGACTAACCCATGGTGCTAAACTAAATTTGTGTGCACACACCCGTTTTTTGCCGTGCAGCCTGTTGTGTGTACTGTAGTGCTGTTTGTAGCTCAGATTTCTCCGATACCAGTATCCCAATGGTTTGGATGTGAACCTTGGAGAAGACGAATGAACAATAATGACTTTTCTTATTGAGGAAAAAAAACAAGCCTGTCACTGCGGGTTTATTTATATAGCACCGTTCATACAAAAGGGAATCCGAAGTTCTTTACACAACATGAAAGCAACGACAGATAGAGAATAGCAAACCATGAACATAAAAGCATTGCATGAAAGAAAAAGATGTTAAAATACAGATATCAAAGGGATAAAAGAAACAAATATTTCAAACGGCTGATTGGTCAAATTCTTTAATCAAAAGCTGCTGTAAACAAAAAAGATTTCAGTTCTGATTCACAGAAACCAAAAGTTCCTGCAGATGTCGGGTTTTCAGAGAGTATGCTCCAGATCTGAGACAAATAAAATATACAGGAACTTTCACACATTTTTCTGTCTGAGCAGTCAGGGCAGAGAGAAATGTAACGGGCAGGGTGAGTTTGGATCACATTACCATCTATTTATGGAAAAGGGACACAATGCTAACAAGTTTTTTCCAGCTTTATTCCACAGCAATGCTAAAAAGAAGAAAAAAAGAAAAATGATATTTATGTAGTAGGAATTTACCTGCAACTGCTCCCGTATTGCTCCCTGCTCCTTTGAAAATTTCTGTTCAAATTCCTTTCGCTCCTGAAGGCAGGAAATTAAAAAATACATGACTGACCATGGCAAAGCTTAAAGCTAAATATCAAGTTGGAATTGACTAAAACATGTAGATAAGGTAGGAAAACGAGAAAAACCCCCAACCTTCTGCAGCTGATCTGTGAGCTCCTGAGTTTGAAGCACCTGCCAAAATAATACATGTATGAATTTAGGATTAGGGGAAAAAATAAATAAATAAATCAACCAGCCCAACATTAGTAGACTATTTTATCTTATAACAGTTCAGCAGAGAAGGTCTTTTACATGCCAGCCACAAAATTGCTGTGCAAACAAAAGCAATAGACCTGCCTGATAATTGCTAATATGTTTTATTTCATGTTTGCTTAAAGCTTTAAGGTTAAGGTTAGTGTACTGCGCCCTCTCGACAAGCCCTAAACATCATGCAACTACAAGCAAAGCGATAAAACCCCTGATTAAAATGTGCGCCCAAAGTACTGCTCATACTATAATTCAACGTTGTAGAATATATGTAAATCAACCTGAGCGACAGATAAAAATGAGTGAGAAAAAAAAAGGTGAGCATAATGGCCTGGTGGTTATGATAGCGTGCAAAGTGCATTACAACACATAGAGTAATGCAAATAACCGAAAGGGAGGAAAAGGTTAACACAATGCAAAAGCAAGGGCTCACAGATATGCATACACACAGCTTCTTACCAGCTGGTCTAGCTTGGTACTGAGCTGAGAGTTTGTTAGCTTGCTAGTTTCCAGGGCGGCTGCCAGCTCCTGGTTCCGACTCTATCACGTGCACACATGCATCCGGGAAACAAAAGGGAAAAAAACAAAACAAATAAAAAGACACGGATAAAGTGAAGGAACAAAAGTCAAACAGAGAACACAGGGGAGGAAGATAATACTTCACGTTTGAATATTTAACATGAAGGCAAATAATATTTCTGCTACAAGTGGGGAGGTAATATGCTTACAACGATGGAAAATGGCACCTGATTAAAATAAAAGATCAGTTTCTAATTACTTTATGAAGCCAATTAAAATCAAGCCTGGAGACAGTAAATTTAGATTATGCTTCTGACACCTGTCAATGGTGCAGCCAAGGTAAAGCTCAGGAACAAAGATGTACAAAATACGTCTCTGGTGAAAATGAAAAAGAAATAGTTTTCCATCTTACCTCCAGTTCCCCAGAAGGTGCCGTTTCTCCATTCACATAGGGAGCAGATGTTGACTGGAATGACACAAAGAAATCAGGATTTAAATGCCTTCCAACACAGACCTGATCACATGTTTAACATATCTGCCACATAAAGGACAATGTGAGGATAACCTATATCCTCCCAAATCCCTTCTGTCTCTGCAGGCATATTAGTGGATACAATGAATAAACGTTTAAAAACGATTCAACCTCAAATGTAAAGCGAGGTGGTTGCATAGCAAAGAAGAAATCTGATTAGTTTAGCATCACTAAGAGTTACCTGTTATTCCTCATATATTGTAGCGCATCATTACCTTTGAAGAAAAATTGTATTTCCCTTTCTCCGAATGGAGCAAACTTAACACAAAGTGCACTGTGTTGTTTACTGTCCACTTTCCAGATCCAAACAAAGTTCAGTGAAGATACTGTATATCTAGTAAGCCCAATAGGTGATGGTATCACTGGCGCAGAGAAGGACGAGCAGAGCTGAAAATGCTTCCAGTGCATTCTTGCAAACAATAGATGCAACACACACACTGGTTGGAAATGTGGACTGGCAGAGTGTTTTGTTAAAAGCCTAACGCAACATGACAAAGTGTGAGAAAAAAAAAGAGTGAGGGATAGAAAGACGCAGGATGGCAGTGATGGTCGTAACACCCTACCTCAGAGACCAAGCCATTTAGCTGTTGTGAGATCTGCCGCAGGCTTTCAGTGGAAGACAACGGTCTGCAAAACAGACATGCCAGATGGACACAAATTATGAACTTTCCTGTTTTATGTTACAAGCAACAATTTTGGTGCATTCAGAATGACAGAATGGAGAAAAAAAACTGTACTGCTTTTACAGAATGTTGGTCAAATAAAGTCAAATAAGGTATGGTCGTACACAGCCAATTCTGTAGAGACTGTGACGAGTTACTGCTACAAAAACGCAAATATGCTGCCGGTATTGCTTAAAAAACAAGGGCATGGAACTAAACTGAGTCAAGACAGAGTAGTGTGTTTGGGCAATATTCCAGCATTTATTTATAGGAAGGTAAAACACAACACAAAGGTGAGGCAATCCTCTCCTCTCTTCGTTTACTTTGCAGAAAGTTGAAACAAAGATAAAATAGTCCTGAAGAAGCTATATGAGAAGTGCCAACAAGACATGCTACATTTTTCACATATGGTAGAAAGAACACTTACGAAAATTATGACTAAATACTAGGGGTGCACCGATTGCAGTTTTCTGACCAATCACCGATCTTTAAAAAGCCTGACCTGCCGATTCCGATTTTCTTTATAAGTGACAATGTCAGGTGTCATAAGGTCACAACACACCTTCAACGTTCCCTTCTTATGTTGTGAACAATTGTGAACTGCGCACGTGCAAATGTTACCTGGTGGGCAGGTTTGTCAGTCAGTCCTCTCTGACGTCAGAGCAAAACGGAATAGTGGGTGATTTTCAGAACTTTGCAGAGGTAGATAAGGTCGGTTTAACAAGAAAATATTGGCTGATCACCGATCTCCCAAAATGAAGGAAATCGTGCCGATCAATCGGTGCACCCCTACTAAATACAGCACAAGTCAAAACAGCATAAAAACAAATCCTTAAAAGAAAAAGATTACAACATATATTTGATAAAGTGCCCGTTTCTTAAAATAAAGATAAAAAATTTATCTGTATGGCACGACTGAATAGAAAGGTTGAATTATACTACGGAAAACCAAAATAACCCACCTATTTTCCTCCTTTAAACTGCGATTACCATTGGTATCAGGGAAGTCCTGTACGAAGAGAGAGAGATTAAAAGCAGAAAAGAGTGAGAAAACATACAGGTGAATTTCTGTGCTACGACACACAGCACATTAAAGCGTCACAAAAAAGGACTGCTATATTTGTTATTTTCCATAACTATGCAAAAACACGCTACTAACCCTAAATCCAGACAAGTACACAAATTCTTAGGCTGATAATGTTGCATGTTAACTTGACAGATTATGACAGTCTAGATGTGTTTATACAGTAGAGACAAAACAAGCATGCAGACAGAAAAAAAGACACACCTGCAACTCAGTGTTGTGACTGACAAACTCAGAGTTAGTAGCAGCGCTAGCAGAGTTAGACACAGGCGAGCCACGGCCAGACTCGCTGTTTGGCTCCTCCAACAGCTGGGAAACAGGAGACCCTACGGTCTCCATGTCTGCAAAGCTCTGAGGCAACACATACACAAAAATGCCCGCTCACTTTTAATGTAAGAAGCATGTAGTTTAAAGTTTATGTGTAAATAAAAATAAAACATGTATATGAGGACAAAACGTGTAATTCGCCAACGGATAGTGTTTAATAACTCTAAACCAAGTCTTTATTGGTCATTATTGGTAACTGCAAACTGTATTGTGCATACATTCCTGTTTTATTAGCGTTAGGGATACAAATTGTACTGTTAATATGTGTAATGTGTTTGAGTTCATCAAAACAAGCTTATTTCAAAGCAAGTGCACTGAAAACGAACACAAAAGGAGCAGGCTGAAAAGTGAGCCGTGTTCCTGTTTATCCAGATATGCACGTAAAACATTCAGTGACAAAAATCACAGTCATGCTCAGTTTAAGAACGTACAAATGCCAAACATTTCTGAAATGCAGTGAACCAAGAATAATCCACACTCCACCTGCCTATACCATTTATTAAGTTTCTCGACAAGTTTTTAAAGAATACCACAAGGGCAAGACTTGCGTTCAAATTCTTCGTGTGTTTTTGGTCTAAGTGACAGAAAGTGTGAACTGCAAACAAGACAAAATCCTTAATACCATAAAGAACAGCTATTTACAGCAAGTGGTGCAAATAAGGGGGAGGAAAAGGGGTGAAGCAGAAACAGAGGGACAGAGGCTCACCTGACAGTTGCCATTAGGTGGGATGACTACTCCATTGCTTTGACTAAGTGCTTTCAGAATACTGTCAAACTACAGCAGAAAGAAACAGCAACAGAGAGAGAGAAGTGACAGCACAGCGAACAATTCAGAAAGTGACAGAGATAACAAACAACAGAAGCAGCTACCACAAGGAAGAGCTGCAGAAGTTAGTGTGACTTATCCAAAAGAACAAGATATGTTGCCGACATTTTATAAAGCTCTTTTTCCCCCCCGACATACCGTCCCAAACTAAACTGGACTTGAACTGAACCAGTTAACTTACCCTTTTTAATATAAATTCTATACAATAAATTGAACTGAAATTGAGTAAACATTATACACTTTAATGAGAAATCTAGACAGAGAGTCGTTACGCTCATTCAACTGCAATTTCATTAAAATGAATGGCTGATAGAATGTAAGAGAAGCAGCTATAAAGAAAGAGAGGGAAAGAGAAAAGGTGCTGATGTTGGTGCATACGGACAGAGAGGAGAACAAACTCCCTGACAAGTCTTCTGCCAATATAAACAACAATGCAACTGTAGAGATTGTTACTTTACAAATGATATTTTTAAGTTGCTATAACCAGTTCAGATTAATGGTCGTGTTTGTGACTGCTGCAGACTGAAGTCACTGTTATTGTAACAGTGAGAAGTACAGCGACAGCTGTCTAAAGAATGGGTGTAAACGCAGGTCAAATGTTACGAGGCAGAGCCAAGTTATGTGCATGTGCTGAAAGTAGCACACACACACGTCCTCATTAGCTTTATTAACATGATCAGAGATCTTTAAATGGGAACACAGCAAGAGACAATGCTTGCTATCAATATGCTACTTCAATGACACTTATGTAGCAAAACAAAATGAGGGAATATAATAAATCATTGGTATAATAAACATTATTAGAACTACTGATGATGATCACACATCTTTCCTATCCCATTCTGACTGACTAAAGGCAGCCTCTGGACCTGACAAAGGGAATCAACAATATAATTATAACTATTCTATTTACCTATTGTCAAAAAATGCATAAACGCAACAACTGTTTTGCTAGAATTTTGTGTAGAGAAATATGCTTCATCGATAACAAAATCAGTGGAAGTTTTGCAACAGGCAAAATAATTTGTGCTCAACATACGAAGGACTAAAACTTTGGGTAACGAACACTAAAAACCAGCATATATCTTTTAAGTATTAAAAGATATACAACCAAGAAAAAATGAACAGAATGACTTAAACTCACATTGTCTGGGGAATCTCTGTCTCCTGAAGGAGCATCAAGTTGGCTCAGTTCCTTCACCTTTCGCTTCTTTTTGGATCCTGTTCCACTTCCTCCTCCTCCTCCTCTTTCCCCTCCCACAGAAGCAGGAGAGCTCTTCTGTTGAAACTCCTTCAGCTGCGGAAAACACCAGTAAAAGAAACAGGATGGAGAAAAAGGCTTTAACCATTCCTGTTTGCAAAATAGTTGTATCTTTCTTTATGTTTTAGACCATTTTTAAAATGCAAAGGAGGCCGAGTAACGTGTGTAGAACATCAAAAACTCTCTTATACATTATTACAAAATTACCTATATTAAAATAATGAGTTGCTTCTGTGTCCTTAAACACGAATTACTGTCCCAACCACCGTTCACCATGTGTTTATGAAGGCTCAGGTAAAGGATCAGGTAGAGAGTTATTTAATCTAATCCATGAGAAAATACATAGACAAAAAACATTTTTATATGCTAAATTGCAAATAAATGCTACTTCTATTGAGGAATGGGCAATATGCCCTTAAAGTTTTATCACAATATTTTGTGGTACTATTGTGATAACGATAAAAGTGATGATAAAAAACTATAACTTTTTTTCAGTCTTTTTTAAGTAACTTTGGATGTGACTGCATGGCACAGTTATCATAGCCCCACAAGCAAATACTGCTCTGGAAAAATATAGCCATTTTTAAAACAGCCTTCTTGAGGACACCAGTTACACAAAGAAGTGTGATTTTCAGCACTAAACGGCACAGGGTAACTGCATTTAATCATATTTTCGAATGACATTTATTGATGTTCTTATGGAACAAACAGTGGAAAAAATTGCGAAAGTAATAATAGTTTTTAAACATCATTAACTGGAATTATTATTGTCCCGATAATTCAAGATTTTTTATCATGGTAAGAAATGTTTCAAGATAAATAAATGCCCACCCCAACTCTTATTCATTTAACATACCGAATATACATTTGTTTACTAGTGACGGATCTAACACAAGGCCTATTTGCAGCTGTTCCCCAAAAGTCAACAACAGATAAGCTGCTTTCTCAAGTTGAATTTCGTTAGACATGCAGTAGTAATAAACTCCTAGCAGTCTTTACTGATGCACCCTTAAGCCAATTACTCTGAAAAACGATGTCATTCAACAGTGGAGTGTTGTTTAATACAAAAAAATACAGATTAAGACTTGAAAAAAAAACAGGAGACAATATTACCAGAAAAGGAAAAAGAAAATTCTTAATACAGGGCCTTAAAAACTGTGACGGGGAACTAGAGTTATAACAAGCAAACCGAAAGACTGACCACATTTGAAAAGGAATTTCAAGATCACTCATTTATAAACTGAATAGGTCAAAATTAAATGTTAACGAGAACAGTCGTGACTATTGATCGATTTTTCTATAAACCTCCAAAATAGCCCCTCTTCTAGCAGAGTGTCAGCTGTCAAAACAGCTCCCTTCATTCCATCCAGCTCACTATGCTACTACGCTAATTTGCTTGAGTTCAGTTTTTCTACTGTCTGAAAACGACTGTTTGTAGCTCCGTTTCTAAAGTTGTGTTTTTGCAAACGAGTCAAAAGGCTGTAACCTTCTGTGCTATAGTATTGCCACTCATACGTAGCCAACTATTCATTTGCTTCTGAGCCTGTTTGCTAATGTTAACTTGCCTTAGCACGTTAAAAAAATCGCCAATGACTAAATCTACGGTTGTCAAGACAGGAAAACCATTTGGCACACAGTTGAGTTACTCATTGTGGCACTATAGTGAACAGGATTTCGTGAATACAACTTCCAAATAAGAATAGTAATCTGGAAAGGTTAATTCCATCAGTAGAGGCCAAAAGACAGGCATCGGTCTTTCCTGTTCAATGAAGCCGCGATATGAGCGCGAGAGGAGGGACGAGCGACAGCGCAGAGGTCGGAAGACGTGTAATGACAACACCCGTGCTCAGTCAAGGAATTTATAATACAACAACTGGAAACACGGTTGAAATAAACTTACAGACTGGATAAGGGTTTATTATACAATTTGACATTTAGCAAAGTCATTATTAACACATTTTACCTTTTTCTTAGCTGCAGCGAGTTTTGTTTGCCTACTCTGGTCGGCCATCCTGCTGCTCTGGTCAAGCGACCGAACCACGTCATCAGTATGGTGCCAACAGAAGCTGCTATCGGTAGGGGGCGCAAAATATGCAGGGAAGTTGCAGTTGTACATAAACGTCGACTTCCGATATAAGACAGCTATTATTATTATTATTATTATTATTATTATTATTATTATTATTATTATTATAACACTGTACGTTATCTTACTTAACATTCTGAACACATTTTAATTGTTGCAAGTTAATTTTGGAATCACGATTGCATTGCCATACTACAAAAAAGACATACAATATCTCATAAAAGTGAGTACACCCCTCACATTTTTGTAAATATTTTATTATATATTTTCATGGGCCAACACTGAAGATATGATACTTTGATACAATGTAATTTAGTCAATGTACACCTTGTATAACTATACAGCTATATATATAACTTAACATAGAGCCATTAATGTCTAAACTGCTGGCAACAAAAGTGAGTATACCCCTAAGTGAAAATTTCCTAATTGTGCCCAGTAAGTCATTTTCCCTCCCTGGTGTCATGTGACTCGCTAGTGTTACGAGGTCTCAGGTGTGAATGGGAAGCCGGTGTGTTAAATTTGGTTTTATCCTCTCACACTCTCTCCCATTGGTCACTGGAAGTTTAACATGGCACCTCATGGCAAAGAACTGTTGGAGGATCTGACAAAAATAATCTACTCTACATAAAGATGGCCTAGGCGATAAGAAGATTGCCAACACCCTATGCTACTATGCTGGAACCTGTCCTGTTAAATCCTACAGTGGTTTAACAGGACAGTTTCCACTCAGAAAAGGCCTCACCATGGCCAACCAAAGAAGCTGAGAGCACATGCTCAGCGTCATATCTAGAGGTTGTCTATGGAAAATAGACATGTGAGTGCTGCCAACATTGCTGCAAAGGTTGAAGAGGTAGGGGTCAGTGCTCAGACCATGTACCACATCAAATTGGTCTGGCTCTGAAGACAAGCAGACTAAGGACATATTACTGGAACCATGTCCTGTGGTCTGATAAGACCAAGATAAACGTATTTGGTTCAGATGGTGTCAAGCGAGTGTGGTGGAAACCAGGTGAGGAATACAAAGACAAGTGTGTCTTGCCTACGATCAAGTATGGTGGTGGGAGCGTCATGATTTGGGGCTGCATGAGTGCTGCTGGCTGTGGGAAGCTACAGTTCAATAGGTTGATTTTAGTGACTACAAGCCCCAAGGGCGCTGTTTTAACAAACTTGGCTAAGGCAACCTATAAAAACCTCCTAAAGTTTCTTAGAACCAGGCAACAAGACTTTTTACCACCAATGAAAAAAATCTGAAATCAGATTCTTAATTTTGAAGCACAGTCCTTCTAGGGCACACAGGTACTGTGACATTCTGAAGCAAAGCACAATCCCCTATCTTTGAAAACTGGGCCGCAGGGCAGTATTCCGACATGATAACGACCCCAAACAAATAGACTGAGGGTAAAGGTCCTAGACTGGTCCTAGACTTTTAAGCATGTCTCCGCACTTATACCCTATTGAGCATCTGTGGGGCATCCTCAAATTTAAGGTGGAGGAGTGCAAAGTACATCCACCAGCTCCGTAATGTTGTCAACGAGGAGTGGGAGAGTGGCAACCTGTTAAGCTCTAACTCAATGCCCAAGAGAGTTAAGGTAGTACTGGAAAGTAATGGTGGCCACACAAAATATTGACACTTTGGGCACAATTTGGGCAATTTCACTTAGGAGTGTACCCACTTTTGTTGCCAACATTAATGGCAGTGTGTTGAGTTATTTTTAGGGGACAGAAAGCTATGCACTGACTACTTTAGTGTCATATTTTTAATGCTGTCCAATTAAAAGTATAAAAAAGTAATTATAAAAATGTGAGGCGTGTACTCACTGTTGTGAGATACTGTAAACACATTTAAAGCAATCAGATGTTATTTGGATTAAAAAAAATGAGAAAAAGGCCCAGACCTTAGTGCTAAAGTAAAAGAGAATAGTAAATGATTACTTTATTGGCTTTCCAAAACTTTTTAAGAGGTTGAACAACAAAGAAATAATGAATTAGCTGATTTGTGACTATGTTTTAATAGCTCATAATGGAACTAAAGTAAAATTAATACAGAGAAAAACTTTATGTTTCTTATGTGTTCCTAGCATTTGATGGTAGATTTATGTCACTTTCACAACAAGGTAAATAATACTATTAAATTAACTAAAATAAAATAAAAAAAAATAAATAAAAATCTTCCTCCCACAGTCCAAAGACATTCCTGTTAGGTTAATTGGTCACTCTAAATTGCCCTTAGGTGTATGAATGAGTGTGTGCATGGTTGTTTGTGTGTTGCCCTGCGATGGACTGGCGACCTGTCCAGGGTGTACCCCGCCTCTCGCCCATAGACTGCTGGAGATAGGCACCAGCTCCCCCGCGACCCACTATGGAATAAGCGGTAGAAAACAACTGACTGACTGACTGACAAATAAAAATGAAACTGCTAATTTTTGCACTAATATTAAAGCCTAAAATATGGGACTGGTTCTTACATCAGAATGACATGCAAGTTAAAAATCCATCATTTGTAAATTGCATAAAGGGATTTGATGACCTTTGAACTTGAAAAGACCTTTGCTTCAAATGAAAAAAAAACCCAATACTGGTAATTAATTAATTATGGTAAACATAGCTTTGAGTTTTAAAATAAGAGTATGTGTAAAATTATACTCTTGAAAACTGCAAAGGTGACAGAAAATGTGATGATTTTTAGAACTAACCCATACAATTTGTGTAAAAGGGAGAGTGGGCTTTGACTCAAATGCAAGAAACTAAAGAAATTGAGTGAAATCTTAAAGCCAGTTTAACTTCCTGGTTACATTATTACATTTCAGTAATATAGCTCTCCCCATTTGAAATAATAATATCCAGCTCCTGTATATTACAGTTGTGGAAGCAAAAGGATAGAATTACTAATCCTTAAAGAAATGCTACATTTATATTCTATTGATCCGCTGCTTTGTGTGAACCAACAGGGAGCTGGGGTTTTCATTTAACATAACTTTTTTCTCTTTGGTTTTACTTACCTTTCAAAAATGAAAAAGCTCTATTAAGAGCCCAAAACCAACAATAGAGTTTTCCAAAGTGTGTTAGTTTGGACATTTATACACATACAAACACACATTATTTCATGAATGATGTAGAAGTCAGTGTGTTTTAAATTAAGAAGGAAGAAAATGTGCCATTTACTGGATAACTTACTTTAATTTTCAACTAAAACATTTTTTTCATGTGATGACTGAAATTATGTTATGGCTAAACAGTGTTAGTGTTGAAGTATGAACACTGACATATTTACAGGTTTCACATCAAAAGACACAAATCTATGAATGACTCCTGGGACTCCAGTTCATCTGATGAAGCATTGATTTAGTCTATTATTAGTCATAAAGGGCTTTGGTATATTACTCATTAAGTGAGCTATCATTTCTGCGCATAATACTATAACAGCATCCACTATATTACTTATCTTTATATTGTTACCCAAGTGGGATAATATAATACATAAGAATGGTCTAGAAAAGCAAATGCTGCACAAACTTCAAAATGTATGAATTGTGAAGACGAAACTCCTTTTCGCCGGTCTATAGAGTGGCGTGTCGTTGCACCAATTTCGACCACTACGTTTGTTGACTGACAGCCAATCAGCGTCGGCGCCGTGGTGGACAAGGAGATGACGTTGCCTCAAACTGATGTGTACAAATCAGCGTCGGACAGCGTGCTGGCTGAAACCAATCAGCGTCTTCCAGCGAATAAGTGCTCAGCCAATCGTAGGCCTCCACGACAGGAAAGTTATAACGGCTTATATATGGACACAGCACACATCTCCCAGCATCATTCTACACAGGTCAGATCATAGAGAATACCTAAGAACATACGCAGCTCATTCTGAGGAAACTTGACTGGTTTGATTCATTGTCGAGGCCTTCAAATCATTGACAACGCTGCTGTAACGGTATGTACATAAAAAATATGTAAATATGCCTATAGAACATTGTGACATTTCGTGTTTCCCCCATCGCAGTAGAAGTGGTTTTTAAACTTTTTTGTTAGCGGATATGTAATTCTAGCAAAGCATTAACAATAATGCAAAAATAATACGGTAGTCATTTAAAAAAAATAGTGTTATAGGAATGGAGGGTGTATTTATTTATTTTTTAATCCTTATCCTGTCTCTGTTCCGTGATGTTGGCTTATATAGGCCAATAACCGATGATGTTAATGGAAAATTTGCACAAGATTAAGACTATTAATCCTTTTATTACATCCTGTAATTATTTTTTTTTTGCTGTTTGCTGGTATTGGCTGCGTTTTCTGTCTCTAAAGGGTTTGACAGATAGACATTTTCTATGGATAGGGTTGAGGTATGAGTCCTTTACGATGCTTTCTAGCTAATATTTTAAGCGTCTGTTTTGACTTTGCAGGTTTTCCTTATATCTGGGCCCAGAAATAGAGAAGCAAAGATGAAACTGTTGTGGCTTGTAGTGCTTGTGGTCTGCACCGTGCATGCCGATGACGACGACAAGAAGGACAGCGTGGGGACTGTGATTGGAATCGACCTGGGGACAACCTACTCATGGTGAAGAATTAAGTCACATTACTCCAAGTTTCTGCAAATATTGGAAGAATGCTTCTTTAAGTTGCCTAAAAAAGAATTTCAAGTAACTTTTTTTTTTTTGCTTGTTTGCAGTGTTGGAGTCTTCAAGAATAAGCGTGTGGAGATCATTGCCAATGACCAGGGTAACCGCATCACCCCTTCATATGTGGCCTTCACCAGTGAGGGTGAGCGTCTGATTGGAGATGCTGCTAAGAATCAGCTGACCTCTAACCCGGAAAACACAGTCTTTGATGCCAAGAGGCTGATCGGTCGCTCATGGGGCGACTCCTCTGTGCAGCAGGACATCAAATACCTGCCATTCAAGGTGAGTTCCAATTCTTGGCTGTTGCATTGAGGATCATATATCAAACTGTATGGTTTAGGTTATGTTCCACAAAGACTGTTTAGTAACATTATGTTTGTTTTTTTTTTAGGTTTTTGAGAAGAAGAGTAAGCCACACATCCAGGTTGACATTGGTGGTGGCCAGATCAAAACCTTTGCCCCTGAGGAGATCTCTGCTATGGTGCTGACAAAGATGAAGGAGACAGCTGAGGCTTACCTTGGCAAGAAGGTAAGAATGACTCCAAAAACCACTTGATGTAATTCTAATGTCTTGTGAACACATGAAACTTATTGAACGTTTCTTTTTCCTTTTGTGTTCAGGTCACACATGCTGTAGTCACTGTTCCTGCCTACTTTAATGATGCTCAGCGCCAGGCCACTAAGGATGCTGGGACCATTGCTGGTTTGAATGTCATGAGAATCATCAATGAGCCGTAAGCATCAAAACAGGATACTGAAATTATAGAAATGTATTTCTTTGTAATATTCCTAACCTCTGGTTTGTATTTAAATTTAGAACCGCTGCTGCCATTGCTTATGGCTTGGATAAGAGAGATGGCGAGAAGAACATCCTTGTGTTCGATCTGGGTGGCGGCACCTTTGACGTCTCTCTTCTGACCATCGACAATGGTGTGTTTGAAGTGGTAGCCACCAACGGTGACACCCACCTGGGAGGTGAGGACTTCGACCAGCGTGTTATGGAGCACTTCATTAAGCTGTACAAGAAGAAGACTGGCAAGGATGTGCGCAAAGACAACCGCGCTGTGCAGAAGCTCCGTCGTGAGGTCGAGAAGGCAAAGAGGGCTCTATCAGCCCAGCACCAGGCTCGTATTGAGATCGAGTCCTTCTTTGAGGGTGAAGACTTCTCTGAGACCCTGACCCGTGCCAAGTTTGAAGAGCTGAACATGGTAAGTTCAACTTTCTTAAAATACTGCACAACAATAATGTAACCAGTGTTTTGTAAAATGTGTTTAAATTTTATTTTTTCCAAAATCCAGGATTTGTTCCGCGCTACAATGAAGCCTGTACAGAAAGTCCTGGAAGATTCAGACCTGAAGAAGTCTGAGATTGATGAGATTGTGCTTGTTGGAGGCTCCACTCGTATCCCTAAAATCCAGCAGCTGGTGAAGGAGTTCTTCAATGGCAAAGAACCATCCAGAGGCATCAATCCAGATGAGGCTGTGGCATACGGAGCTGCTGTGCAGGCTGGAGTACTTTCTGGAGAAGAGGACACTGGTAAGTCATCTTCAGTAAGTTGAAATGGTTAAACTTGCTTGAGATGTGTTATGCTTACTAAATAATTTCCCTGTCTTGTAGGAGAAGTGGTCCTTCTGGATGTCTGTCCCCTCACCCTTGGTATTGAGACTGTTGGAGGAGTCATGACCAAACTGATCCCAAGGAATACTGTGGTGCCAACAAAGAAGTCTCAGATCTTCTCTACAGCCTCAGATAACCAGCCTACTGTCACAATTAAAGTTTATGAAGGTAAGAATTGCACACTACTTAAAACGCTGATGAGAAATTAAAAATGCATCATGTGAATTAAAATGTTGCAAAGGCCTAATTATTTATTTGATTTAGGTGAGCGTCCTCTGACAAAAGACAACCATCTTCTGGGCACTTTCGACCTGACTGGCATCCCCCCTGCCCCTCGTGGAGTTCCACAGATTGAAGTCACCTTTGAAATTGACGTCAATGGCATTCTACGTGTCACAGCTGAAGACAAGGGAACAGGCAACAAGAACAAGATCACCATCACAAACGATCAGAACCGCCTGACGCCTGAAGACATTGAGCGAATGGTGAACGATGCTGAGCGCTTTGCAGATGAAGACAAGAAGCTGAAGGAGAGGATCGATGCCCGCAATGAGTTGGAGAGCTACGCCTACTCTCTGAAGAACCAGATCGGTGACAAGGAGAAGCTTGGAGGCAAACTGTCAGATGAGGACAAGGAGGCCATTGAGAAAGCTGTGGAGGAGAAGATTGAGTGGATGGAGTCCCACCAAGATGCTGATCTGGAAGACTTCCAGGCCAAGAAGAAGGAGCTTGAGGAAGTGGTTCAGCCTATTATCAGCAAGCTCTACGGTAGTGCAGGTGGACCTCCACCAGAGGGCGCTGACGAGCAAGAGAAAGATGAGTTGTAGGCGGGCTTGAAGTCTCTGGTTGCCCCTTTCCTTTTTAGGTGGCATCAACATGAACTTGTAACTGATGGGACTCAATAGTGAGAGGAGTGGCAGGGAAGGAGTGATGATAAAAAGCAACCATACTGAATTTTCTCAAAGACTTGAAAATAAACTTCAGTGTGAGAAGTGTCCTTCGCTGCAAGGCGGAGATTCGTCAGCCGAGATGAGGCTTATTGCTGCTGTTGTCAGGCAGTCCTGATGGAGTTTTGTGAAGGGGAGGGTCTTATTTGGGTGGGTGGGCAGTTATTGGAGGGTACACTTAGGAGGGTGTTTGAGGGATCAATGGCTCTGTTCACAGGCAAAGCTCAGTTATTTATTGTACTTCTGGAAAGACACTGAAATAAATGTTTGATACAAACTAACTGCTGGTCTCATGCTGCATTAACTTTTGATATACATGTTACAGAAAGTTGTTTAGCATTAACTTTCAAGATAAAATTCAGGGTTCAAACGTCAATTTAAGGCAACCTCTTATGTCCAAGTTTTACATAATGGATCTTAAATTATTGGTTTAACCATGAACACATGTAATGCATTCTAGTTCTGCTTGGGGAAACTTGCTATATAGGCACTACAAAATCAAGGCTCTATAGTATGAAAGTGCATTAAGCTAGAATTTATTCAAATTGTGAGAATAGTTGCCAAATTATTTCATTAACCCTACACCTTTAGGCATTTGAAACCTAGATGTAAAAGCTTCAACATGCTGAAAATGAAGGCTGGCAAAGTTTAACTTCTTACTTTGAAACCATGACAAACTGTGAATTTGACTTTATTACAATAGTTTACTTGACAACTGTCACAATACAATCATTATAGATGACACCCTGGGTGTCCATTCCCCCAAAAATAAAAGCTAGATTAATGGTTTCAAAATCTGAACTGTTTGTCTGCTTCCCATCTGCATCCCCCTCCCTACACAGCTGCCATGGCAGCAAACACATGGAGTGATCCAGCCGATTTGGTGGCAAATCTTCAAACTTCACCAGGGTCCATCTCTTCTTCTCTGCAAACACAGAATACAGCATTAAATGTATTTTATGGGGAGACCAAGTTCAAGAAAATGAAAACCAGGAAAAGTCAGTGTACCAGTATTAAATCTGTGCATGGAGTTGATGGCACCATCTACAGTCATTCCTCCAAATATGTAGATGTTTGTACCCTGTACCACAGCTGAATGGGCTGCTACTCCTGGCGGGATATCTCCTTTTGACTGCACTTTCTCCCACTTCATAATACCTTTCGATACAGATTCCAATTTCCGATTAGCCTGAACTTCCAGAAATCACCACAGTATAGATGTTTTACCTTGGTACGAGGCTTACCTGAGTCAAGAGAATACATATCATTGAAGAACTTGTCTCCAGCCATGCCTCCATGAATAAAAATCTTCGAGCAAACAGCAGCTATAACGTGTCCGTGTCTGGATGCTGGCTGCCTACCTTGCGTTTCTGGCTGAAACCAAGTGGAAGTAACTGGAACACATTCATGAGCAATGTATTACTTTAGCATAAATCTTTTCTTGCATTTGTTAACATTGATCAATGTTTTTGCTGAACAATAATTGAGTCTTTAGTACGTTCACACGCCTTAAATCAAGCTGCAGAACTTTTACAGGGAGCTCTACAGTCACTGCAGCAGTGTCTGTTGAACCTAAAATGGTTCTGAACTCAAAGCAGACTGTAATTATGACGTTCTCTTCTCTTCTTTCCTTTACTCTGTATCTTTGGAATAAGTGCTAAAATATATTCAGTCTTTAGAACCTTCATGCCCTCCGGCAGAAATATATACATTTTTTTACACATTGCTATTGAATTATATTCAATTCGGTTAGTATAATTTCATATTTTTCTCTGTTCTTTAACATTTGATTTGTATTTACATCTACAGCTCTAGCTTATTCTGTCTTTTTATTGATGATACTTTTGTTAAACCTGTTTCTAGCTTATTTGTATGTCGCAGTCTTGGGCAAAACTCCCTGAAAGACAGGATGTGCTGCTTTATTGGGTCCTCCAAGGCTAAAAAAGGGATTTTGTTTGCACTAAATTTAGGGAGCCAAAACACAGGCAAAAATGTACTTTTCTGAATGTCAGATGGTAATTGTTGACAGGGAAGTACACTCACCTCCGCGTGTGTAAAGAAATAAAAATACTAATCCGGCAGAGTATCATGTGTCACTGCAAATAGGATTTCTAAACAGAAGAAGTAAAAGCCCCTACAGATTTGGAACATTGTGATTATGGTGACCTACTCAATCTGAAATCAACATATAACATTGCAAAGACTGCTTATTACAATTATCTTAAAAGGCAGGCTCATTGCACACTAACCTGTATCAAACACATGAAGTTTGGCGTCTGAGACGGGTGCAGCGCCTGCTTCTCCACCAGAAAACACATACAGTTTGTCCCCTATGCAGGCTGAGTTGGTGTGGTACGTCCTGGGACTGGGAAGTTCCCCTTTTGCTTCTACATTCTTCCACCGAGGCTCCTCGTCTGGAAACAGAACAAAAAGATTAGACTGTTGTTTTTATTGAAATTAGAAACAATTGCTGATTAAAAGGTAATTCTAAGATAGGATTTACCAGTTAGCTGTATTTTCTGGATACATTTGCGATTCCCTGTCTGCTCTGCCCCACCAAACACCCACAGGCAATGTGGATGGCTTTCGGACACAAAACTGCAGTGTTCATATCGGGCCTCTAAACCTTTCCACTCCGATACGATCCATTCATGATTATCTGGTAAAGAGGAACAAACATGCAAAGCTAGTCTTGTGTCTGTTAGCTTGAAGGAGACACTAATCAAGCACATAATTAATGTTTACCCACATAGCAAAATTTGCATAATGCATTATCTTGATATTAATTTAGGCTATTTATTCTAAATGTAATGAGGAATTAATATTGTCCATTTAGAAAGTTTACCTGTTAAGATATTTTTCAGTGCAATTTTGGCTTTAAATGTACTCTGACTATACAAAATTAGCTGGGTAATGAAGTATGAACTCTGATTAGTTGTTTATTTGTTGTGATGTCACCAGAAGCACGTAGAAGGGCATATTTTTTCTTTAATGATGATTTAATAATTTATTTAAAAATAACAAAACAAATAGAATAAAGGGTTTTACCAGTAAAAAATCAAATCTAATGTAAGTTAGATTTAATTTTGCAGTAAATGCTGGCATGTAGCAATAAAAGAGATTGTGAAGCAAGTACGTGGATATGCTTAGGCTATAACAGGGATACTTCAGAAAGTATTAGTGGATTTTTTTTTACCTAGATTTAAAACATATGACCCTGAAAAACTGCCACTGGGGTTGGCTCCCCCGACGATAAGGATTCTTCCTTTTCTTCCATCTTCAGAGGGAACAAACATGCAGGTATGACCCACACTGACACCTGGAGCACTACCACCTGGTATCAATGAGTACCTGTTGACAACAAAAGGGGTTTTCAGAGAAATACAAAACCAAGCTATCTTGCAATTGTTAACATAAATAGCACAAATTATCCCTTCTACTATACATACCAGATTCCTTCTTTAGGTCTGTCTAGCGGGTCAAGCACTGGGAGAAACTCCATGGCACACAGTGATGCAGTTCCTTCAACCTGCTGTTATTGATTCTCCATGTCTGCCCTGACTATGACAATACAAGCAGATTTTCTGTAGATAGCACGTTACAGGCAGCATTCGCAGAAGCTCTTGCGTAAAAAGTAGCAAGAACCAAAAAGCGACACCATAATTAGGGTTTTATTGGTGTTTTTTTACTTTTTGAAACCAGAATTCAATATGAACTTTAAAAAACTGTTGAAGATAGTTTCGTTTAGCTAGAAAGCTCCAAGTGGAGATCTGAATGACAGCATGAGCTTTACCATAGCTTAGCATGTGAAGCGCTTCCTCTCCACGTTACTGTTCGTACGAAATTAAATGAGGACAAACTAGATATCAAAATCATTTAACAGTTCCCTGGCATCTTAATTAAGCCATTCTGCTGATAAAGGTAAGTACATATTATACGTTTACTCACCAGCTAAGTATTACAATCCAGGCATGAGCTCTGCGCCACATATAGTGCGAAGGTATTTGCGTTAGCTACGCTATTTGGTCTGATTCGAACGTATTTGCCATGGTTTCGTAGTGCGCATGCGCAGTTAAGTTAAGTTCTCTAAGTTCAGAAGGCAACGCATTAATACTTTCTCATTTATTATTTGAAAAGATAGGTTTTTTGTCGCGTAAAACGTCAAAGAAGATGAATCGTTTTATGTTAATACTTGGAGGGTACACTTAAGAGGGTAAGAATTAGTGTGTTTTTACGGCTAAGTCACGCAAAAGTAGCATGCGTAAAACAGTTTCCATTTAAGTTTAAAAACCCTAACATTTCAGCTTAAAGCTGAAAGTTAAACTTTTACATGTATGTATGTGTAGACAAATGTTATTTCCCCCCTATTAAATACAAGTTCAGGGTTAAATATTTAAATTGCTCTCTGGAAGACAGATAAAGGAAAGTTTAAATATTTTGTTCACCATACTCTTGGTATACAGTATATTTACTGGATATTCATTGGCATCAACAGCTAGATATGTAGTACAATACATAAAAAAACAGCGTGCTTCTCCAATTGTGTTGCAGCTGTTAAAGTTGCTGCAGTGTTAACTAACAAAGCGAAGATGGCAGCAGGTAGTTAGGATACATAAGTTGACAAAATTAAAGTTAATAAAAATGTGTTTACCATCATGGTTTTTATATTTGTTTTATATAACTTTATGTAAATCAAATATTATTGTTTAGTTTGAGGTAATATTAAACACAGCAGTGGGGTGAATTTTCTTACATGAATCTTTAAAGTTTTCTAATTAGAAGCTATACAGGCAGACTTGTCAGTATCAGAACTTTATTTTTGTTTCTGTTGTATAGGAAAATGTGTCATTTAGAGCCTTTTTTTACCCTTCACATTAATGCTTCCTGCTCAAATTTTGAGTTTTAGCGTAGATGCAGTGTATTTAAATCAATGTACCTAAGCCCTTACCTTTGGCGGACATGTTTATTTCTACAAACTGATGTGTAGATGTTGCAGAGGCCCACTGTCTCTATCAGAGAAGCACAAGATGGGATTTTGATTATTTATTTCTACTTTTGTTCATTGTTTTTTTTTCTCCAATCCTAAATGGATCAGAGTTATCCATACAGAATCAGGTATCTACATAAAGTCACCTATACCATTTAATTAGTGGTGTTGAAGATTCTATTGTCTCTTAATTTGCCAAGGCCTACTAACTACTCTTAAGTGGTGGTGGCTTACTGGAGTTGGTAGTTTCTGTTTATCAGAAAAGGAATGGTTTGTTTGATGGCACTCATTGCATTGAGCAATTCTCATAACAATGGAAAAGATCTAAGAAGGAGACTTATACATTTACACAACTCTAGAAAGTCTTTTAGGGCCATTTCTAAACAAGTTTAGATTCCAAAGTTATTAGTTCCTAGCCCCTGTGGGGCTATTTCACTTCTATTGGTACTAGTGCATTCCACAAAGTGTATGGATTAAAAAAAAAAATGTAGCAATGACTCAGAAGTCTTCAACTTCACCCACATTCAATAGATGATTAAGCTTAGACACAACTGTGTGTTACAACAGGACAAGGATCTAAAAAAAAACCTCGTTAATAATAAATAATAAACTAGTTATAAACTAGTTATAGAAAGTTATAGAAAGGAAAATCAGGCCAATATTAGGCTAAGTAAAATGGTGTTGAACGTTTGTGCTACGTTTGTGCAGCAAAAATTTTCGTTTGTGCTGCTATCATTTTGAAGATATTAATGAGAGCTTCCAGAGGTCACTGAAGGTCAACCAGCCACCTTCTTCAAATCAAACAAAGGTGGTGTCAATCAATTCGGCTACGTTTGTGGAGCAAATATTTTTGTTTGTGCCGCTATCATTTTAAAATTTTTCATAAAAATTATCTGGAGTCACTAAAGGTCATCAAACATGCCTGTATGTATGTGTGAAAGGGCAGCAAAGTTCAACTGTTTGAAGGCCTTTCATTTGTTCAACATAATTCTGCCACTGGCATCGCTTGAAGAAGGTGGGGGAGCTGGTTGACCTTTGGCGACCTCTGGAAGCTTTCATTAATATCTCCAAAATGATAGCGGCACAAACGAAAATTGTTCCTGCACAAACCGGCACAAACGTAGCACAAGTGTTTGACACCATTTTTGTCAATTTGAAGAAGATGGGGTGGCCAACTTCACTCAGCTCAATGTTAAGATTGGTCAGATATTCTGCCAGAATTATACTACCAGAGGCTTGTTGATGGAGCTGCAACTCACTAAGGGACATTTACCAAATAATTGTGGAGGTGTATGTATATCTTTGAGTCTGTATGTATAATGCTGACCTGTTGTGGATTAAAGTGAATCCAAGTTAAATAAAGGAAAAAGGACAGTTCAAGTTAATTCTTAAACAAAAAAACTGTACCTGGGTTACACGTCATGTTTTGCAAGAAAATAATTGTATAAAGATAACAAATGAAATGTAAAAAGTTGCAGGTAATAAATGCATTAGAAAGAGCCCCTGTCAGTCAAACACAGCAGATGTAAGATAATTCTGAATTCATACCGTGGTAGTTCTGTTTAGTCTTGTAATTGTTCATTATTTTTCAGATACTTCTGCTCCATACATCCTATTTATCCGGCCAGTTTTGTTTTTGCTCAGGTTACAGTTTGTGTGGGTTCACGCTGTTGAATCACTGACTGTAATTTACACTCAACCCACTAGGTTGTGCAATTGTATTACAGAACAGTAAGTCAAATTTCACAAGTACAGAGGTCACGATTAAACGTAACAGTTACCCAGCTAGGTGGAACTCATCTTTACTGGCCAGCATCTTGACCTGATTTAGCATGAGAGTCATTTTATTATCCTGTATTGGTTATTAAACTAAAGTTGGGAATTTTTTTTCTTCACTTTTCTCTCTTTTGTTCATGCCTCACATATTGATCCATTATTGTTTGTTTGCTTTAATTTTGCTCTGAGTTACTTGTTGATTTCCAAATTAGTTTCTCACTTATACAACTAAGTTAGAGCAGTTATATGTGTGGCCCAATTTACACCACTTTTTCCTTTCTGTTGCCCAATTATGAAATAGTTGACCTGTTCATAATTTAATTTCATTATGAATACAGCTGTTCTGTGAGGGCCTCAGAGGTTTGTCAGAGACATAGAAGGAGAAATAGCATTGTAAAGACCGAGGAACACATAGGATAGATCAGGGAATAAGATGTGAATAAGTTGGAAGTTGTCCAGTCATGGCTGTCAACCTAAACTAACAGGCTGGAAAGCAGAGAAGCAATGTATAAGCTTATGGTTATGGAGGGTTAAAGGGGACAAAATTAAATAAATAAATATATCATTAAATTAATTATTGTAAATGTACCAGGAAATAAATAAATGTACCATGAAATAAATAAAAGTGCCATGGAATACTGAAATGTAAAATGAAATAAATATATATACCATTAAATGTACCATAAAATAATTAAATGTACCATTTATTTACTTAATACGTCATTAAACAATTAAATGTAACATTAAATTGTGAAATGTAAAATTAAATAATTAAATGTTCCATTAAAAAATTAAATATACCTTTTAAGTCGTCATCGTCCTCCACTTTACCCGAGACTCAGTAGAGACGCCCAGACTTCCCTCTCCTCAGACACCTCCTCCAGCTCCTCCGGGGGGGGCCCAAGGCATTCCCAGGCCAGCCGATGGACATAGTCCCTTCAGCGTGTCCTGGGCCGTCCCCTGGGTCTCCTCCCAGGGGGGCGTGCTTGGAACACCTCCCGAGGAAGGCGTCCAGGAGGCATCCGATACAGATGCCCGAGCCACCTTAACTGGCTCCTCTCGATGTGGAGGAGCAGCAGCTCTGCTCCGAGCTCCTCCCGGATGGCCGAGCTCCTCACTATACTCTATCTCTAAGGGAATGCCTGGCCACGCTGCGGAGGAAGCTCATTTCAGCCGTTTGTATCCAGGATCTCGTTTTTTTTGGCTATGACCCAAAGTTCATGCCACTAGGTGAGGGTAGGAGCATAGACTGACTAGTAGCTACGGTTTTCGGCTCAGCTCTCTCTTCACCACAACAGACCGTCACGTTTAGTTTGAGGAACCCCAGCCTCTATATCCCTAGTTTAGTCTGAAATATTTCTAAAAAGCTTACGAGAGGAGCTCGCTGTCCAGCGTGGTGGGAGTTGCCACAGGCCTCAGACAGAATCAACGTTAGCCCTGCCCACTGACTAAACCAGCTAACGATCTCTCATTAACTTTTTAGAGTCCAAACTAGGGATATAGAGGCTCACCTAGTATGTGGTCAATAAGTTGCAACATGTTTTTGAAGTTATTTCTGCCTTTTCCAGTGAAAATGTTGATCTTAGAGTAAAAAAAAAAAAAAACAGGAAGTAGTTGTCTTGTCTTGCTCAGTGAGAAGCAGCCAATCAAATGTCAGGGTCTCTATGGAAGCCACCCTAATCCAGCCCACTGAGTTTGATGGGTGAAGTTGACAGTTCAAATTATTTCATGATGATTCTGTTGTGCAGACCCCATGAAATAAAGTAAGACAGAGTTAAATAATGAAATGTATATTTATTAATGTATATTTTTGTTTTAAAAATGAGATATAATTATTTAATGTCATAATTTAAAAGGTATATTTAATTATTTCATGCAACATTTTATTATTTACTTTTAAATTTCATAATTTAATGGTACATTTAATTATTTAATGATACATTTAATGGTGCTTTTATTTATTTCATTTTACATTTCATTATTTTGTGGTACATTTAAAATTATATGTAATTATTTAATGATGTATTAAATAAATAAATGGTACATTTGATTATTTAATAGGACATTTAATTGTGAATTTATTTATTTCATTTTACATTTAATTATTTCATGGTACATTTAATAATACCTTTAATTATTTAATGGGACATTAAATCGTGCATTTATTTATTTCATTTTACATTTCATTATTTCAGGGTACATTTACATTTATTTATTTAATGATATATTTATTTATTCAATTTTGTCCCCTTTAACCCTCCATATATGGTAACCCTGGATGAGTTGTGGAAACCTATGGCTCAGGTGGAAGAATCTTTTAATACAATGACTGAAGTTGTGTCCCCCACACATCTTGGCTTTATGGAAGAGTGGCGAGAAGAAAGTTATTGTTGAAAGAAAGTTATAAGAAATCCTGTCTGCAGTTTGCCAGAATCCATCACTCTGCTAACATGTGGAAGGACTTCAGGTCGGGTGAGACCAAAATAGACCTTTGTGGTGAACTGCATCTTGTGAGCATTACACCACTACTAACGATCCACCTCAGCTGAAACACACTATGATGTAGATCAAAACATATTTTTAGTTTAGAATGGTGAAGTCACAGTCCAGTTTTGAATCTAGTTGTGGCAAGACTTGAAAAGGCTACTGCAGTGCGCTTCCTTTTGGAATCAGTCGGACCTTTGTTGCACATTTGGCACTGGTTCAAAATGCTGCAGCCCGATTTTTAACTGGCACTGGCAAAAGAGCACTTTTCCCCGGTTTTTAGTTATCCCATGCACACGATACAAGCTCAGAGGTGACAGGGCTTTCTCTGTTGCAGGTCCAAACCTGCAACAGAGTGTGTTTCTAAATCTCATTTAGAAACACACTTATATTCCCTGGCCTTCAACCAAGTGAGTTCCTAACCTCATTGTGTTTTTATGATCCTGTGATTGCTTTTTTTCCTTTAAATGTGACAAACGTCCAGAGGCATTAATAGTATCCAATGTGTCTGTTGAAAATTCAATACTGTTGTCCAGTGAGTTTCTTTTCGTGAGTGACTGACATGTGGAAGTCCTGTTCTGCTTCCCGTTTGGGAAGGCTGTGTAAGAGTTTCGGAGAACTCCTTTGTTTTCCTTTCGTTCAAACTGATAAAGACCCATTGACTCAGGAATATTTTTTTCTGGCAGGTCAGAATGAAGGGACAGAGGTGAATGATCAGGGGTTTTCAAAGTCTTGATGAACAGACGAGAGACAGCATAAAGGATTATTATTGTGACCATTGTGTCTGTACAATACTTGCTGAGATAGATTGTAGTGGCCAAGCAGTAGTGAATCTATCTGCCTGATTTTTTCATCTCTTTTAAATAAGGCTTTGATTTTGGTGCTTTCTTGGTAAGCGGGTCAACTGGTAATCAGGATTAAAATTCAAAGTTCATCCTTGGGTTACTGGTACACTGCTGTTGGGTAACATATCCACACAGATATTGCAGATATTACTGTTTTGACACATTTCACCTTGAGGTGTGTTAAATCCCGATGTAGAGTAATCTGGATTATTGCTATATTAACACAACACTGGATTGTTTGTATTTTCTCAAATTTACAGCTTATTTAATCTGGGTATTAACTGTTGGACTGTTGTCTTTGTTGCTCGCTCTGAAGGCAGTGTCTGTTGTATTCAATTCCTTGGCAGATTTGATTTAATAGGAATATTAATTGGATTTGTTGTTAAAATAAAATGCTTCAAAATGTCCTTGAACATAATCATACACAAGTTTTTATTGTTTAATTAAAACTTGTCTAGCTTTTAAATAAAACTTGAGAGCCCTTATTTGCCTCTTAGAGCCATCAAAGGAAAATTTGGGAACAAAATGGACTTTGCTTTAAAACAGCTTTTCTTCAGACGTCTAATAAATGCTTATTTTTCCTTTAAAAAATATGGTTTTTGTTTTTCTATGTCATTTAAATTTTTATTTGCTTTTTAATGAGGAACATTAAAAACAAAGATAAATAGAGCTTGATCAGTGCAGGGTAATTGACATAAACATAGTTTGTTACAGCATAAAATAATAAGGCACAGGAGCAGAACAACTGAAATAAGGATGAGTTGATATCTAGTCTGCAATAGTAAAAGGTGCTGTAATCCATAGGAAATCTGATTTCCGGTATAAAAGGCTATCCCATGTCCCAGAGAAGGTCCCATGGGCTCTGACCATCCTCCTCTGCCCTGCAGTCCTTGATTCTGTGTAACATAGATTCGGGGACAGAGCTGATTTCCAGTGTTTTTTAAAATAATCATGGAGGCTGTAACTGGACCAACCATCTTAACAAAAAGTATTCTTTGGGATGCATTCAGTATTTAGGATCTGTCCCCTAACAAACATACTGCAGGTGTTAGAGGGATTATTTTGCCTATCTACTACTTTAGCCCAAAACAGATGAACAAATATGCAGTCCCACAAACAATGCAGAAAGGTTCTTGTTTCTAATACACATTTTCAGCACATAGTGTCTTTTATCAGTTTTGTTCTGTGTAATCTCACAGGAGTATGGTAGTATTTGTGTATTATTTTGTATTGCGTAAACTTCCTATTTGCCTCTCGTACATATTTTCCACAATGTGCCACTTTTTTTGTTCTATATTTATTCCCAGGGCTTTCTGTCATAGCAGTTTAAAACTTGTGGATTCATCACTTGTTGGGAGTTTTGTTATTGTCTCAAAATAGGAGGCAGTGCAATGTTCTTGTGGCAATTTCAGATAGTCTACAATGGGGTTTTCTGAGCAAATTTGGATTTTAGATTTCACACCGTTTCTGATTTGTCAGTAATTATAGCATATAGTCTAGTCGTTGTTCAACTAATGCTGACTAAATTTCAGATGCAAAAACATCTACTATCCCAAGGAGGCTCTTGTTTAATGACAACAACCAGTAGAAATAATCAGAAGTAATCAAATCATCAAAGTAAAAACGTGTTTCTAATCATGTCTATTTTTATATCTGTGCATGTACATCCGATCTATCTTTTAATTATACGTTGTATGTTTCCACACGGTGGTATGCAGAAACAGGCATCAGATTTCTTTCCTGTCCAGTTAACTGAGGCTGAAATCAACCCGTCAACAGAAGAAGCACGCAGGCTCTCTCCAAGATGACTTGTCTTACAGTTTACTTACGGGAGCTCCCTGACAACTCCACTGAGACATCTTCCTTTGTCATCAGCACATATGGTAAGAGTCATTTTATTTATTTTGTTTTAGAAATTACGCTGACAGCATCATGTGTTGTGCGAAATTTGCAAAATAAATCTATTCAGAAAAATACAAAAGACTCAGTGAGGGTGAAGGCCTGTTCTCCATGTTTGATACATTCTTGTGACGCGAACGTCTGATGGTGCAGACACTTATCCAGCAAGATGCGAAGCATATTCCATACAGCATCTAGTAGACTTGAGTAGAGCAACATGTTCCCTGGTCTTGTAATGAAGCTTCCCCTCCTTTTCTGGTGACACAATGAATTATTTACTGATGGTATTATCCAAACCAGGTAAGGGTGCACCTGCACTGTTTAGTGACACAGAGGCCTCATTCATAATCTAGTATTTATCTGGAGAGATACATGAATTTAAATAGGGTATTATAGAGGTGTGGCCATATTACAGAGGTTAATTTAGGAATGTTATGCATGGTGTGCTTGTGTGAATGTGTGAGGAAGAGGTCAGGGGCTAAGTTCTGACTGTGAAGCACAATTACATGAGCATTCTAGCTGAACTATATACTGTTATTTGTTAGGAAAATATTACAAGGAGATGCAACAAACAACTGAAGTTTTAAATGAACAAAGGACATTTATATATGTGCTTGTTTTATTAAGTAAGATAAGCAGTAAGACGATAGTGCTAAATAGTCTTTTTATGTGTAGGTACTTCTCCAGAAAGGCACAGAGGAGGAACCCTATTGCTGTCCAAGATTCAGAGTTTATAGGAAATCTGTTGCTGTCTTTCATTTTTTAGTTTCAACACTACTAATAATTACAGTTTTTTTTTTAAAGAAATCTGTCATTGGAAATCAACTTCAAGCCTTAAATGCAACACCTTCTCTTTAATTTTTAACCAAAACTTTGGATTAAAGATGAGTAATTTAGTTCAAACTTCAGTCAGCATTGCCTGTCATTTTTAAAATTCCCATTTAGAAGATGCGAATAAGAAAGACGACTTAAATAGATTTTATTCCTTGCCTTAAGGTGAGTTTTGTTTGATTTAGAGAACACGTTGGGACAGTTGGGAAATGGAAACAGCTTTTGCCAGTGCAAAGTAAAGTTGCAGGGCAGAATGGGATAATCTGTTCATGATATAACGTTCTAGAAATCTGAAGAAGATATTTCCTAATAAACATCAATTTTCCTGTTTTTTATTTTCCTTTTAGTCTGTGATTGCCTGTCTGTTTCCAGTAAGGCCAAAATTAAGCTAAATCACAGCTAGGGATGGCCAATATTGTTTTGTTTACCAAAGGCTGCAAATGCTGGTGAAGGCTGCAAACCTAAAAAACTGATTGTGTGGTTGGGATTGTTACTTTTGCAGTTTGGACTACTGTATTGTTCCACTGTTGTTCTGCGAGAGCATTAATAAATGCTGGATTTATAAGCACAGTTGCATTATTTTAATCAACTGCTGTAGGGAGGTAGCTTATTTGATGAGTACATTTAGCAAAGTATTTATTTTTGTGAGGCTCTAGACCAGTGTTGTCCAAAGTGCAGCTCAGGACGCAACTGTTGCCCTTGGAGTGATTTTGTTCAATCTTGAACTGCAATTCAAGAACAATCCGTTAATGCAGACACATTACTTGCGTAAACAAAACAGTAAAGAGAAAAGTGAATGTTAATTAAGTCTTCATCTTAATTTAACTTGTTTCTGCTTTTATTTTAGTTAGTATATGAGGCCACAGACATCAAAGCAGATTTTGGGCATCTTCTCATTAAACTTAGGAATTTTTGAAGATGGAGTGATATCCGTATATCCCCATTCTTGATGCTAAAAACTGACTAGAAATTTTTCTAGACCAAGAAAATGGAAAACAATTGACCCAAATAATATTGGAAATTGTAAGGCTTATTTTTAATGAGGGAACTATACAAGAGCCCCTTAATACAGATCAATTTTCTACAAAAATCAGACTATTTAGTTGGTTTCATAAAAATGTTGTGTGTTCAGCTAATTATCAACCAGGTAAAAATACCAAATAAATGTAAACAAATAACATTCTAGTGGCCTGCGAGGTTTCAACCTGTTTAGTTTTGCCCTTGGAGCATATATTTGGATAACACTACTCTAGACTATATATAATATATATATATAATATATATATATATATATATATATATATATATATATATATATATATATATATATATATATATATATATATATATATACACATACATACATACAGTACAGAGTTGTCTTTATTTTCCTGACTATGTGGAATTATATAATGAACAAAAATGTGAAACAACTGAAAATATGTCTTATATTCTAGGTTCTTCAAGTAGCCACCTTTTGCTTTGATTACTGCTCCGCACACTCTTGGCATTCTGTTGATGAGCTTCAAGAGGTAGTCACCTGAAATGGTTTTCACTTCACAGGTGTGCCCTGTCAGGTTTAATAGGTGGGATTTAAAGCCTTATAAATGGGGTTGGGACCATCAGTTGTGTTGGGCAGGAGGTGGATACAGTACACAGCTGATAGTCCTACTGAATAGACTGTTAAAATTTGTATTATGGCAAGAAAAAGCAGCTAAGTAAAGAAAAAACGAGTGGCCATCATTACTTTTAAGAAATGAAGGTCAGTCAGTCCGAACAATTGGGAAAACATTGAAAGTGTCCCCAAGTGCAGTCGCAAAAACCATCAAGCGCTACAAAGAAACTGGCTCACATGAGGACCGCCCCAGGAAAGGAAGAACAAGAGTCACCTCTGCTGCGGATGATAAGTTCATCCGAGTCACCAGCCTAAGAAATCGCAGGTTAACAACAGCTCAGATTAGCGAACAGGTCAATGCCACACAGAGTTCTAGCAGCAGACACATCTCTAGAACAACTGTCAAGAGGAGACTGTGTGAATCAGGCCCTCATGGTAAAATAGCTGCTAGGAAACCACTGCTGAAGACAGGCAACAAGCAGAAGAGACTTGTTTGGGTGAAAGAACACAAGGAATGGACATTAGACCAGTGGAAATCTGTGCTTTGGTCTGATGAGTCCAAGTTTGAGATCTTTGGTTCCAACCACCATGCCTTTGTGCGGCGCAGAAGAAGTGAACGGATGGACTCTACATGCCTGTTTCCCACCGTGAAGCATGGAGGAGGAGGTGTGATGGTGTGGGGGTGCTTTGCTGGTGACACTGTTGGGGATTATTCAAAATTGAAGGCATACTGAACCAGCATGGCTACCACAGCATCTTGCAGTGGCATGCTATTCCATCCGGTTTGCGTTTAGTTGGACCATCATTTATTTTTCAACAGGACAATGACCCCAAACACACCTCCAGGCTGTGTAAGGGCTATTTGAACAAGAAGGAGAGTGATGAGGTGCTGCGCCAGATGACCTGGCCTCCACAGTCACCGGACCTGAACCCAATCGAGATGGTTTGGGGTGAGCTGGACCGCAGAGTGAAGGCAAAAGGGCCAACAAGTGCTAAGCATCTCTGGGAACTCCTTCAAGACTGTTGGAAAACCATTTCAGGTGACTACCTCTTGAAGCTCATCAACAGAATGCCAAGAGGTGGCTACTTTGAGGAACCTAGAATATAAGACAAATTTTCAGTTGTTTTAAACTTTTTTGTTCAGTATATAATTCCACATGTGTTAGTTCATAGTTTTGATGCCTTCAGTGTGAAGCTACAATATTCATAGTCATGAAAATAAGGACAACGTTTGAATGAGAAGGTGTGTCCAAACTTGTGGTCTGTACTGTATATATTGCAATATAATTTTAAGCCATATTGCCCTCCCCTAATGACATTCATGCCATGTAGACCTGAGATCGTCTGAATATGTTAAACACCTTATATTGTTGGGCTCATAAGTATTTACTCTTAGTTTCTTTTTTGTAAATGTTTAAAATCATAATTTTAAATATAAGGACTTTGATGTTTATATTTGAAATGTGTACAGGTTGTAAAAAATATTCTCTGGGATAAAAACATTTGACTTTGTATCTTAAAAATCTCTCAGGGGAGCTTTTTCTGCATTAGATACACACATGTACAAATGAGCTATTCAGATTCAACCTAAAAGTCTACTTGGACACCTCCCCTGACCTAGACACAAGGCTCACATCTTCTGTAATCTTTAACAGTTTGTGGAAATTGGCTAAACTAGAGAACACCAGAGGTTGTCACCAGAAATGTAAAATATTATATTAGAAGTGTTATTCTAACCCTAACCCTACTGCCTGGAATGTTAAAGCTTGTAATATTTATGATGGTGTTACGAAATGCTGGCTCTTTTTGCTTCAGTCCTTACTTTAGTCCAATTTGACACGTGCCCTTTAAAAACTGGGTCAAGCTTTTCTTTGAGCATTCAGAAAGCTTTTGTTTGGTACAGTGTGCCTGTCGACCCCTAAGAGCATTTCCTTTGCTGCCAAGCAGTAATTTAGAGCCATAAACTGATTGAAGATCTAATGCTCCCTTCTCCCTTGGGCATTTGTAGGTTATCTGTTGTATGTGTTTCTTTTCTCTAGACTGAATCTGTAGTCAAAAATATATTTTTTAAGTTGTGGTTTATTTAACAAAAACCCCACAAACCAAATATACAAACAACAGCACATAAAAGGTTCTAGTATATAATACATAACTACTATCCTTTCTGCTGCACAGTATTGTCTGGAAAATCCAGTGCCGCCAAAGTAGAGTTCAGTTATTTGTCAAATTTTTCCTTCTCTATACAGGTGCATCTCTATAATTTAGAATATCATCAAAAATTGTATCTGGCCCAAGTTGCTTTAATAGCAGGCTTCAGAACGTCTGCATTGTAGTCTCCTGTGTCTTTTATCTTCCTTTTTACAGTACCCCAGAGTTTCTCAGGGGTTCAGGTCAGTTAGCTGTGATACTAAGGTCATTAAAACAATCACTGGCACTTTTGGTAGTGTGGGCATGGACCAAGTCCTGCTGGAAAATGAAATCATCATCACCATAAAGCGTGTCAGAAAAAAAAAGAAGCAATATGCTCTAAAATTTACTGGTAGATGGCGGTACTCATGTTCGACTTGAGAAAACACAGCGGTCCAACACCAGCAGATTGCATGGCTTCCTAAGTCACCACTGACGGTGGAAATGTCACAAGCAACTTTTCCTCCAGACTTTGGAACTTGATTTCTGAAATTTACTTTGATCTAAATGTAGCCAGCCTAAAGCTAGACTTAGCACCGGCTAGCAAGTCAGAACCTGTGAGGGGTCAAAGTAACAAAACTTGAAATTAATTGAACGTGTGAAATACTGAATATGGTAAAACTGAGTGCAGTAAAAACCAACGTGATTAATTTCGCCTCTGTGAAAATTAGAATCCGTGAATTAGGAGGTCATTAAAATGATACCATGGTAAATATTAATGTTTTAAATTTTAAGGTTATTAAATTTAACGTTGCCCGTTTTCATTCATTGCCTTAATTTTAGCGCCTCCATTTTTACCACTTCAATTTTATCATTCATCGCGTTCACAGTGTAATTCTTGTTACTTCCAGTAGATCAAAATAGGGCAGCAGCCCCGGCGTGACAGTGGAGTTTCCCATTATTCACTGTGGGTCGAAGCGGATTGGTCGAGCTTGGGCAACAATGGTGGACGATGGTGGCAAAGATTGTGAATAAAAATGGAAATAATATGCTTTCTCTGATCCTAAATAAACCTTTAAGATATTTTTAGGCGAGAATGCAGGTTTGTTGAATTCAAATATCTACTCGGTTTATTAAGATTTCACCTAATTTAAAAAAAGAGGTTCGGCATTTCCTGGCACCAGCGCAGTTTGGCAGCTGTCAGCCGACCAAGCAGTGTTCCCTCCCTCTTCCGGAGAAGGCGCCTGATTCCCGGCTCATCGTGTTGAACCTACCACTGGGTTTAACAACTGGGTGGAACCCACATTTGTCATTGTCTTTTTCCTTGTTTCCCTGGAAATAAATCTTTGAAATTATATACTTTTGTTTGCATATTGGACTCTTTTGAATAATAGGCTACTGCCTAAACCACAAACCCATGGTGTGCATCAGGGATTATTTGAGTTAAGTCCGTAGTTTGGTTGACTTGTTTCCTTTGACAGATAGTCACCAAACATAGCCTGAAAATAATCCTACAGCATCCCACTCATATTGGCAATTTTTGAGAGCGCTGTATGCAGAGTTCTGGACCTTAAAGAACTTCCAGCAAATCACTGCCGTACTATTGAAAATGCATGCGAATGGACTACAAGTAGTCTGCTGTCGCGCCAGGGCTGCTGCCGTATTCCGATCTACCGGAAATAACAAAAATTACACTGTGAACGTGATGAATGATAAAACTGAAGTGGAAAAAAATCAAGGCAGTGAATGAAAACAGGCAACGTTAAATTTGATGACCTTAATATTTATAACATTAATATTTACCAAGTTATCATTTATTGACCTCCAAATTGACAGATTCTAATTTTCACAGAGGCAATATTAATCACATGTTGGGTTTTACGGCACTCAATTTTACCATGTTCAGTATTTCACACCTTCAATTCATTACCGGTTAATTTTTGTTACCTTGACCCCTCATAAGAACCTGTGTTGTGTTTGCATAAAAATGATGAACTGCACATAGCACTGCTGTCCAAGGAGGTTTATTGGAACTGTGTAAAAACACATAAATTTCAATACAGCCACTGGTCTCTCTGTCTCACACACATGCCTCTCCATATTCCTCTAAGCAACTCATTGCAGTCTCACAATTGTAACAATTATAATGTGATCGTATAGCTCATTACATGTTCCACATGTTACATGTTTCGTATTTTACTCATGTTGACAATATTTTTATATTTTTAGGAATTAAACAAAAATCTAATAACAAATTAGAACACTCAAAATACATAGAAAAATGTTTCCATTGAAAAATAAAACAGTTTTATAAACCCATTAATGTAGTACCAAATACTAGACAACATGAGAAGCCAGCTATGCTAGCTTAAGTTTGACTGTAACATTAGCATTTCCCCATAGTGCTATATCTACATAAAAAATCATGTTCACAGTGGTAACAAGACCAAAAGTAATTTATATGGAGTCTTGAGTCTAATACCATCCTGAATTCATCGAGAACATTGATATGGAAATATAAATTTTATCCGACAGGATCAACGTTTCTGCCTACTTCTCCTATGTATTCCTCTAAGCAACTGAAGAGAAACAGCACGAACAGCAAAGAGGAATGAGTGACCCTCCAAAATAAATCTTCACCCTAAAACACCATTAATACGATAAAATAAAAATAAAATACACATTATAAACTGGATTTTGGTGAAATTAACAAATTTAAGACCACATGGGCTACATTAAAACAAGACCTTGGAGCACTGAGCAACAGTCCAGTACCTTTTTTCCTTAGCCCAGGTTGGAGTCAGAGGTGTCTCAACAGAAGAAATAGTTGTAGCCTACGTCCTGGATATGTGTGACGGCCCTTAAAGCACTGACTCCAGCTGTGGTCCATACCTTTACAATCTAGCAAAGAAGTTTTGTGGATGGTTACCATGAGTCTTCTGGATAACTGTCAAGTTTGCAGCCTTTTTCATAATTGTGTGGGCAATAACATAACATTTATTATTCCAAAATAATTTTCTTATTTTATGTGATGATTTTTTTTTTAGAAACAATTTTTGGTTTAAATTGGCTGTCAGTGACTGCATGGTATACACTGAAAGAAATGATTTTGGAGGATGATAAATACAATTCATACAAATCCTTTAAAAAATACCTCTATATATTGAGCAGCAAATATCTCATAACATTTACCCAAAGATTCTGGGTCAGACATCGCAATGTGTGCATATGCCAGGAAGTAACTAGTCTGCTACGCCATTCAGAAAGCTAACTGCCAACCTTCTGCTGCTCTGACTGTGGAGCTGCCACATCGAAGGTAAGTAAAATTATTGTATTAACTACACTTTGTTTGCACCGTAACGTACATGTTGGCATATTTGTTGTTTTACAAGAGATTAAACGTTGGGAGAAGTAACGTTAACTAGTCATCAAATGGGTTTTGTAGCCGAGTTGTATACACATTTAGTGCTGACATAAATTTGTTCTGCCTTATTCGGCGCCAACTATTTTTTGGCGTCGCAATATTGATTCGGCAACTCTTAGTTATGGCGAACTGAAGCTGATATTGAAAATATGACATCCTGACATCAAATATGACATCAAAATCAGCTTGACGTTACACATTCGCTGTATTTTACACATTATCCTCAGCTAACTTTAGTTTAAGATAGTCTCTAACAATGTGGAGCAAAAGACAGTTGGAAAAAAATCACTCTAGGAAGTCCACGGGATGTTGCTAATTTTTTACATTTGAGGGTCTGCTTTACCGTACTGGAGCCTCCTTATACTGGCTAAGTTTATGTGTTCTACCGCTCCATCACCACAGAACAGTATCCACAGAAATTCACATTTTAGCCAATTTCAGCCTGTACGGCAATCCCAGGAGGGGCTTTCAATTTGGAGGTGTATTTTCAATGTGTCCAAATGAACTAGTAAAGGAACTTTATTTTCTTACAACATCTGCATCTGGCCCAGTTATTAAAGACATTGTTTTGAACACTTTAAAGAAGCATAACTGTAACTACCACTCCTTCTTTACACAGATGATTTTTGAAATATGTAACCCTCTGGGAACATCCCACAAGAAGCATAAAGTCAAGAAAGCAAAACAAGATGAGCTACCAGGTATGTTATTAAATGACTGATCAACTCAAGATATTAATGTGATGTCTTCTACTCTCCTCTTCTGTACTCTTCTCCTCTTCTGTACTCTTCTCCTTTTCTTGTTCTCTGCTTTCCTCTTCCTCTTCCTTTCCTCTTCCTCTTCCTTTCCTTTCCTTTCCTTTCCTTTCCTTTCCTTTCCTTTCCTTTCCTTTCCTTTCCTTTCCTTTTCTTTTCTTTTCTTTCCCCACCAGTACCATAAACAGCTTCTGTTGAAAAATATGACTTGACCAAGAAAACTGAATTATATTGAAACCTTCTATATTATATCTAAACCTTTATATGCTTAAATAAAAAATGCCCCTACTTTTTGTTTCCTACACTCTAAACATGGAGGACGAACATGAGGATGACACAGACCAAACCATAAAGGTGCTTGTGATCCATAATCCTATGGCTGAGGAGGATCCAGCAGATGTGTCTGTGGTCATTGAGGGAAACAGAGTGCTAAATGGGTGTGGAAACCAAACCAAAGCATGTATGCTGTTAATGGGTCTGATCTACGCTTTCAACCTCGAGTATCCCAAGATGCTAAAGAATACTTTTGATGTATTCCAGAAAATTTTCCTGGAGCTTGATAGAGCAAAGCTGCTCAAAAAAGTCCATAGCCTCTAAGGCAAACTAATGGAATGTACTTAGTTTATTATGGTTGTTTTGTCATGCCACAAGAAAGACTGATCTGTTTAATTTGAGAAACTTCTTGCAGGTTTATAGATTTCCAAAAATGTTGTATTTATTTGTTTTCCTGGTTCTCAGTAATGTTAATTGAATCGCCCTTTGCCAAAATTCTCTCCCTGGCACAGACAAAAGAGAATAGATACTTGAAAGCGACCAGCTACAACTGACTACAACCTTTCATTGTCTTCTAAACAAAAAAATGTCCAACTACTAATTGATGCTGCAGCAGGACTACCGCTCAATCTGGATATGTCTTGGTTAAGGTGCTGGAAACCAAAAATAGTCCAAAGGCAAACAGAAGATTTCTTCACACTTATTCTGTGCAAGATTTCACCTTGAAGAAGCTACTAATTTATGAGTGATAGGATCTCCATGATATTTGGGAAAATACAGTCAGTCTGAAGTTCTTTGCCTGAAATTGAGGTTTTTTAACAGTTAATTGGCTTTTTACAATTTCAAAAAAAACATGATGATGTTTTCCTATTTTTACTGTTTCAAAAGTTCAGTAAATTGCATCCTGCCACTACTATTAAGATTTTTGATTCCCATTACTTGTGCAGCCTTGTTGGGTAAGCAGTGAATAACTGCTGAAGAGTCAAGAAATGTATCTTTGCAAATGTTTTGTGAACTGTAGCACATTTCTAAGTATGTGAACTGGAGGATCATTTTGTACCATCTTTGTACCATGTTTATTTTTGAGCATTTGGTTAATTAAATCAAAAGTTGGTCCTATCAGTATGATCTCCTGTGTCTGAAAATGCATTTCACCTTCCCAGTAATAGTTAATTATATTTATTAATAATTATTAAATACACTGACAAGAAAAAATAAGCATTAATATTACAATTTTTTTGAGGTTTTTAGTACTGAAATGTATCCAGAAATGTTATGTAGACTTTACCTAATTTCTCTTAGTGTTTTATAGCTGTTGAAATTAGATATTGTTGAAATTAGAAGTTAACATAGCTTTTTTGGATAAATTCTATAGGTTGGTTTTTATAGTGTAGCAGTGGTAAGCACTCTTGCATTACAGCGCTAACAGCAGATTTTTGAAGAAACACAAAATTTCCCTATGATTATTTTACACTCTACCTTTGTGTTTTTTTTGTTGATATAATGTTAGCCATTTGTCCTTTTCAGCTTTCTTACTATGCAGGCCCTTCTGTGCAATGATTTTTGCCATGATAAAGGTGGATTGGTACTAATAAAGATGCCAAGTTTTTGTATTAAACTAAAAAGTGCAACTTACTAGATACTGCTGAGCTATACGGCTTTACGGGACCGCAAGAATCTTCTATTCTTTCTGGTAAGCACATTGGCAGCTGACATACAGGGGTCTGCCTTAGTGGATTAAATGGAAAAAATAAATTTGATCCACTACCCTGATTAAATAAACCTTAAGAGTTGGGTTTCAGTGGTTTTGGAAGCCAGCGTGGAGAAGGATGAGTTTTTAGACATTATATAAAAAGCTTGTTAAAGGAATTCAATGAAAAGAAGCGAGGACGCCTTGTGTGCCTCTCATCAAATCTCCCGTTGTTTCACTCTGGATCAAATGGGATGAATTGGCACTCATCCCAGATGAGTGCCTTTACTTTGCATCCTACATGCAGCAGTTTCCCAACTTTTCTAACAGCTTCCTGCTCTTGGAGAAAAGGGTTCAGAACAGGGATTAACTCTGTTCTTTTCTGGGTCCTCTTTGATAATAGCTGCTTAAACTGTCACATAATGACTGTCAGTGTCCCTTGGACTGGCTTTACTGGATGCTTCTGGGGTAACGATTTTTTCCAAATGTAAATGTAACAAAGAGTGGGAAGGAGTGAAGACAGAGAGAATGGGGAAAGTGTGAGAGGCACACACAAGCACATCTTATCTTTCCCACCATCTGGATTTCTCCCATTATTGATAATTTGATTGTTGAATGTATTTTGAGGTTACATTCTTCATTGTATGTTCTGTTTATTTAAAAGCTTCTGGTTTTTGGAACATTTCCAATTACTTTATTCAGTTATTAGGCTAAGAAGGAAAAAAAAACTATTATTTCTACACAGACGTCTCTGGCCACTAAAACCTTATAATAGAGGTCCTCAACTATATGTTGGTGAAAGTTGACAAATAAATGGAAATACAATTAACTCATACATAAAGCAGAAGAGGGGAAAAGGCACACGGTCCTACTAGCCCACAAATCTAAACTCTGAAGTATCAGATTTACTTGAAGCAGAAGGACTGGCACACAGTACACAGCAATCAATCATGGTTGTGATGTATTAGTTATCCTACTCATTTGTAGATTTCTTCAAACCTGAGTATGCTATTTTCACTAACTCTACAGTATTGTTTCTTATCTTGTAAATTTGACTACTGTAAAGTCTCTTATTTCATAGTTTTTTATTATTATTTTAATATTTAACCTTTGTGTCAATCGTTTTGCTTCCATTTGGCTGTCACTTTGGAACTTAAGATGTTCAATTCAATTTCAATTCAGTTTATTTATATAGCGCCAATTCACAACACATGTCGTCTCAAGGCACTTCACAAAAGTCAGGTACATGCATTACAATTAATCCAAATCATTGAACAGTGCAGTCATGTTCACATTTCCCATATTGTAAAATTAAATATTATGCCGATTTGTCAGTGTAAATTGCAGAAAATTGCTGCAGCAAAACAAAAGACAAATAATGTAGCTCCACCTGATATCATACCTTTATAATATCAGTTTAAAATAAATATCATTTATAATATAAAACTGAAACAAGCTTGTCTCCTTTAGTTCCCCACTCACACTCTTCTTTGTGCACAACTATAGTTGTTCCATATGTTTTAGTGACAATGGCAGCAGAAAGATGTGCATAACACCAACACAAAATGAACATGGTGTTAATGAAAGCATTTAGTTCAAAACATGGTTGTGCAAAGTCTTTCTTTCCCAAACTTTAAATGAAGTGGCTTTGCTCTGAAAACTTAAAAAAACAACAGAACAATACAGTAAACAGTATTTGCAGAATACATTGGACATTTTAGTATCTGTTTAGTCCTACACCATTTAGTTTGCTGAACTGCAATTGGGTGTGTTATGTCCACTGACCTCTAGGGGCTCTCTTGCTTGAAGTGAGTTTTATTTCTTTTCTTTTCTTGTTTATTTCCAGGCCTGCGGTCGCACCTTGATGCACAGCTAAAGTTAGGTCTTCTTCACCAATGGACTGCATAAAAACTTTAGTCAGGTGCTACGCTCCTTCCCCTCGGGCATCTGTGATGTAGCTGACTGTGAAACGTAATCCTGTGTAGTGAGAGTGGTGTGTTTCTCTTGTTTTGGTGAAATGTTTTATTAAAGAAATCCTGTTGTAGATGGGAAGTTTCGTATGAGTTCTCTGCCAGTTTCTTTCAGCTAGTTTTCTTCTGCATTGTGGCCAGCCAGGGGGCTTAGGCATTGTACTTTAGATAAGAATTTATATTTATTTTCTGTCAGAAGAAGGTATTTTTGTTTGTTATTTTGGCCTTGGAGACCCTGAAGGTTAACGCTTTCTTTCTGTTTAAGTCATGTGTGAAAATATTTTGTGAAACTTAATCACTTTTTCTCTGAGCTGGGTTTTGTTGAGTCATTTCAAGTTGATGGTTGCTAGATTTATTTTATACATTTTGTGTACATGCTGTACCTCCTTGACTTCCATTCTGAGGGTTGTAACATAAGTAATTGTTATGACCTGGCTTAAAGGCCAAAGAAAAAGGGGAGCCACATATAAGAGTTCTGAAATATATATTTATTCAACAAAAATAAAGTAATATAGTTATAATCAAAGTTTCTATTATGAAGTGTGAAAAACAGTGAAATCAAGGGTGTATGGTGTGCATGAGTGGGGGGATGTATGTGAAAGTGACATGCATTCAAAACACTCTACAAAGCAAAAGGTGGTAGCATACCTGTAGAGGGGAGAAGAGACGAGTTAGTTGACACTCAGGGTTTCAAAAAAACTGATGGCCTTACCAGGTCCTCAGGTGTCCTATATCAGTAACCAGTGTTGCATATGAAAGGTAAACACCCAACCTGTCCATAAGGGTGCTGCAACGGTTGTAACAGCATGTCTTCCTGCAGATCATGCGGATGTCACTGTATTGCCTGATATCCCCCAAATGCTGTATCCCATCCCTTCAAAACACCAGTGGCTGAACATCTTGCTCTTATAGGTTACCTTCATTCGGAAATAAAAGCTTATTTTTTTTCCTGACACCTGGTCCTGCCAGGGAAAAGTCTAGTCAACTCCTCAAATGGGTCATTTTTATCAGAAAGTAGTTGGATTCCTCTGCATTCGTCTGTGCTCAGATTAAGGTTAATCTATAGAGGTTAAGTATTGATTTATGTTCCATAATATCACATCCACTCTGTTTTTTAAGATTAAAATCATCGAATCAGCTCATGATTTTTTTTGTCTATATTTCTTGCATTTGAGATCCCAAGTGAGAAAATAACTAATATATAAATGCATTTATGGGGAATAACCTTTTAAAGCACTAAAATTCAATGCTATTCCTGATCTTATAGACATAGCTTTTAAAGAAATGCTAAAGCAACAAAGTATTTCTGCTGTCTTAAGTAACTCATTTTCAAGGATTATACTCTTAGACACATTCAGTTTCAGCCAATATTTATCATTGAAGTACTTTAAACCAGGTATTCATTTGCCAGTCTGTGTTGACCACTATTAGTTAGGATTATGACAAACATATAATACAAGTTAGGTCAGGGACATTTGAGACTACTTCATGACTTGCTTTGTGTGAGGCATGTCAAGACCTGGAAAATCTTTCCAACTGTGTTTTCACTTCTCACAAAGTTCCTTCACTGCTTTCAAATCCATGCCAAGTTCAGTGTGGGAACGACAAACATCCCTCGTACCCAAGCTCTGAAGTGCCAGCAGCAATATCACACAGCAGGTCTCCTTTATTTTAGCTGTAGACTGTGCTCCTATAATGAACAGGATTCATTTAGAGTTGCACAAAGCCAGTGTTAGCTGTGACCATGTCAACATAGCTAATAAGTCTCCTACAGTTATCAGCAGAACTGGGAGGAATACAGGAAAGAGCAGCAGACTTGGAGAGTGAGTTAGAGGCACAGAAAGAGATATTTAATAGACAGTGGACATAGATTGGCATGCATGCAGTACTGGCCTCTTCCATGTTCCCTAGGATTACTGTTAACATTTAAACGCCTACCATAGTTTTAATATTCAATTCTGTCCTCACAGCTCAAGATTCAATTGAATATTCTTAATGAAACATGATTGCACAAAGCCTTATTATAATGGGAAATACTTAATAAAAATGCCAGCATAAAGAGATAGTCTAAGTTTAACTTACATTCTTCCTTTCTTTTGAAATATGTTTTGAACCAGATAGACTTCTGGCCCCTGACTTTATCAATGATACTATCTTGCCCTTTATGAACGTCTTTTAGTGAAATTCTAACTTAACTCAGACCCATGGGGGGTCAGTGCACTCTTATCACCACACAACACACCATCTATGATCTGGTCTTGCACTAGTCACAACAAAATAGTCAAAGCAATAACAACTGACTAAACCAATAACTGGACATTTTAAGTTTGGTGCTTCTATGCTAAGTGACCTAATTTCTCCATTCTCTTTTCTCCAGTTGTCTTTGAAGCGTTTTGAATTTCATGCTGCATTGCTCCTCCAATGCCTGGTACATCTTCACACACTATCACAGAATGATGAGGTAATTTTTAGGGTAAATGCAGAACTAAACACTCAACAGCAGATCTTGTTTATTATATCACCTGATATCAACATAGCACCAAACAGGGAGTTGTCAGTAAAATATGGGTCGACAAAATATTTATTAACTTGACTTCCATGAGGATACAGTGTTTCAATTTCAGTAAAAAAAACTCAGCAAAACACCCACTCCTTCATCACAGGCTGAACAATGTTGGTCCTTAAATTTATTGTCTCTCCAACCATTTTTCCTCCCCTTCTTATGTGACTGTCTTTTACTAACAGCAGCTCAGTCACAACATTTAGTTTTCTGCTGTGGCAATTACAGAATTTGCCTTCGCTCTTATTCTAACCCCTCACCCAGGCCTGGATGACATGACCTCTAGAATCATTGGGGTATTTTTTGTGCCCTCTGTTTGTACTTTAGAAGTTTTATTTTCCAAGTTCTTTGTGGTAAATGCCCCCTTAGCTTGGACTTACTTTAAAAGTTATGGATCTCAAACCATCCTACAGTTCAATTTCCAAAATGGCTGCCATTCATATAAATTGTCGAATTGACAGTTTTTGACAGTTTTCATTTCATTATACAAGTGACACATAGTATTTTGCAATCTCTGTTTGTGGACATGCATAAAATGTAGTGAAGAATTACTTTTACTGCAATGCGTAGTTGAAGGCAATAGTTTGCATATGATATGATATGATATTGCATATCAGAATATTTAATCTTCTCAAGCTTAAGATCTTAATATTTCAGATCTTTAAAAAGTAAAGGGTGAATAGTGATTTTGTAGGTGTTTGTGGCTTTTTACTGGCATGAAATACATTATAAAATTCGTAGGTGGATACTTTTAGAGTCCTCTACAGACAAATAGATGTAAATTAATGAGAAATAATATGTGATCATAGGTTAGATAGAATTATGATCCTTTATCTCCTGAGGGAAAATTTGGTGGTCTGTTGAATCCATGATGATGCTTGAATTCAATGCATAGTTCAAGTAACTGTTTTTATATTGGAGCAGAAATTTAAGACAACTCCTGAAAGATTTTTAACAAAAAGTAGTTCACTGTTAAAATACTCGTACTCGCACTCATACTTTTTGTCTTCCGCTTTATCCGGGACCGGGTTGCGGGGGCAGCAGACTCAGCAGAGACACCCAGATGTCCCTCTCCCCAGACACCTCCTCCAGCTCCTCCAGGGGGAGCCCAAGGCGTTCCCATGCCAGTCGAGAGACATAGTCCCTCCAGCCTGTCCTTGGCCGTCCTCTGGTCCTCCTCCCGGTGGGACGTGCCTGGAACACCTCCCGAGGAAGGTGTCTAGGAGGCACCCGGCAGAGATGCCCGAGCCACCTCAACTGGCTCCTCTCGATGTGGAGGAGCAGCAGCTCTACTCCGAGCCCCTCCCGGATGGCCGATATAAGGGATCTCGTTCTTTCAGTCATGACCCGAAGTTCATGGCCAAAGGTGAGGGTAGGAACGTAGACTGACTGGTAAATCAAGAGCTTTGCTTTTCGGCTCAGCTCTCTCTTCACCACAACGGACCGGCACAGCGCCCCCATTACTGCGGCAGCTGCACCGCTCCATCTGTCAGTCTCCCGCTCCATTCTTCTCTCACTCGTGAACAAGACCCTAAGATACTTGAACTCCTTCACTTGAGGCAGGAACTTCCCTCCAACCTGAAGAGGACAAGCCACTCTTTTCCGGTCGAGAACCATGGCCTCGGACTTGGAGGAGCTGATCTTCATCCCAGCCGCTTCACACTCGGCTGTGAAACGCCCTAGTGCATGCTGTAGGTCTTGGCTAGAGGGGGCCAGCAGGACCACATCATCTGCAAAAAGAAGAGACGAAATCCACTGGTCCCCAAACCCCCTCCGGCCCTTGGCTGCGCCTAGAAATCCTGGCCATAAAAGTTATGAACAGGACCGGTGACAAAGGGCAGCCCTGCCGGAGTCCAACATGCACCTGGAACAGGTCCAACTTAGTGCCGGCAATGCGGACCAAACTCCTGCTCCGCTTGTACAGAGACCGGAGGGCCCCTAATAAAGGGCCCCCGATTCCATACTCCTGGAGCACCCCCCACAGGGCACCACGAGGGACACAGTCGAATGCCTTCTCCAGGTCCACAAAACACATGTAGACCGGTTGGGCAAACTCCCATGAACCTTCGAGTACCCTGCAGAGGGTATAGAGCTGGTCCAGTGTTCCTTGGCCGGGACGAAAACCACATTGTTCCTCCTGAAACTGAGGTTTGACTATTGGCCAGACTCTCCTCTCCAATACCCTGGCGTTGGCCTTACCAGGAAGGCCTAACCCTAACCCCCTGTAGTTGGAACACACTCTCTGGTCACCCTTCTTATGAAAGGGGACAACCACCCCAGTCTGCAAGTCCAGAGGCACTGTCGCCAACCGCCATGCAATGTTGAAGAGGTGTGTCAACCATGACAGCCCCACAACATCCGGAGAATTGAGGTACTCAGGGCGGATCGCATCCAAACCCCGAAGCCCTGCCACCGTGGAGCTTTTTAACCACCTCGGTGACTTCAGCCTGAGTGATGAAAGAATCTAACCCCGAGTCCCCAGCCTCTGCTTCCACCAGGGAATGCGTGATGGTGGGATTGAGGAGTTCCTCGAAGTACTCCTTCCACCGCTCGATAATGTCCCCATTTGAGGTCAGCAGCTTCCCACCTCCACTGTAAACAGTGTTGGCAAAGCACTGTTTCCCCCTCCTGAGGCGCCTGAGGGTTTTGCCAGAATCGCTTCGAGGCCAACCGGTTGTCCTTCTCCATGGCCTCACCGAACTCATCCCAGGCCCGAGTTTTTGCCTCTGCCACAGACCAGGGCGCGGCACGCTTGGCCTCACATTACCCGTCAGCAACCTCAGGAGTCCCACAAGCCAACCACAGCCGATAGGACTCCTTCTTCAGCTTGACAGCGTCCCTTACTGCCGGTGTCCACCACCGGGTTCGGGGATTGCCGCCGTGACAGGCACTGCAGACCTTACGGACGCTGCTACGGGCAGCAGCATTGACAATAGATGCGGAGAACATGGTCCACTTGGACTCTGTCTCCAACTTCCCCCAGAATCTGGTCAAAGCTCTCCCGGAGGTGGGAGTTGATTACATCCCTGGCCGAGGGCTGTGCCAGACGTTCCCAGCAGACCCTCACTATGCGCTTGGGCCTGCCAAGTCTGTCCGGCTTTCTCCTCTTCCAGCGGATCCAACTTACCACCAGGTGGTGATCAGTAGGCAGCTCAGCCCCTCTCTTCACCCGAGTGTCCACAACATGCGGCTGAAGGTCTGACGACACGACAACAAAGTCGATCATCGACCTCCTGCCTAGGGTGTCCTGTTGCCAAGTGCACTGATGCACACCCTTATGCTTGAACATGGTGTTCATTATGGACAATCCGTGACTAGCACAGAAGTCCAATAATGAAACACTACTCAGATCAGGGAGGCCAGTCCTCCTGATCACGCCTCTCCAGGTGTCACTGTCATTTCACACGTTGAACTCCCCCAGCAGAATAATGGAGTCCCCGGGAGGGGCACTATCCAGCACCCCCGACAGGGATGCAAAGAAGGCCGGTACTCTGCACTACCGCTCGGCCCGTAGGTCGAAACGACAGTCAGAGACCTGTCCCCAACCCGAAGGCGCAGGGATGCGACCCTCTCATCCACTGGGGTAAACCCCAACACGAGACAGCTGAGCTCGGGGTCAACAAGCAAACCCACCCCAGCACGCCGCCTCTCCCCGTGGGCCACTCCAGAGTAAAGGAGAATCCAGCCCCTCTCGAGGAGATGGGTTCCAGAGCCCACGCTGTGTGTGGAGGCGAGCCCGACTATTTCTAGTCAATATCTCTCGACCTCCCACACAAGCTCAGGCTCCTTCCCCCCCAACGAGGTGACATTCCATGTCCCTAGAGCCAGCCTAAGCCTCCGGAGATCGGGCAGCCGAGGTCTCCACCTTTGTCTGCTGCCCAATCCTCTTTGCACCGGTCCCTTGTGGTTCCCCCTGCAGGTGGTGGGCCCACTGGGGGATGGCCTCGCATCTCTCATTCGGGCTTGGCCCAGCTGGGTCCCACGAGGAGCACCCAGCCACCAGGCACCTTTGGGACACAGATTAAGTGTGATTAGTTTAGCTCAGTCATTTTATGAAGTTGATGGAATTCCAAGATCATTTTCTCCAAGAACTTGATTTAGTAAGTCGTGGGGGCTTTGCATACCTTGTGTACATTCAGTTCATAATAATTACTTTAAATATTCATGCACACCTAATAAGAACTGAAATTATTGCAGAACCTGCTTTATAGATTGAGTTATTTTTCACATACTCTTACACTAAGATATTTCGTTATTGATTCTCCAGGCACTATTTGTTTCCTCTACAATAAACTATGGTAGCATCTGTTAAGTGCAGCAGTCTCTTCAGCTGAGCAGCAGTCATCTGACCAACACTGTAACAGCTGTGACTGAGAACGGGTCAAGAACCCATTTAAACTCAAATGATTCAGTCCACTGTCATATGTGCAATGACTTCATTTATATGTAGACTACAAAGCTTGGTCCAAATTGTGAGAAATCAATGGACCCTATGGTAAAAAGAGAATTACTTATAGAATCAGAATCAGAATCAGAATCAGCTTTATTGCCAAGTTTGTGCATACAAACAAGGAATTTGACTCCGGTACACTTTGCTCTTGGGTTTTTGTTTTTGCACTACAGAATATACATATTTACAATGTACAATATACACATATATAAATAAAAAGGTGCATTTGCAACATCTGTATGCTGTTGTTTTGTATTTTATTGAATGTTCAACAGAGAAACAGCCTGGGGGAAGAAACTGACTCTGTGGCGGCTGGTTTTTGTGAACAGCGCTCTGTAGCGTCGGCCTGAAGGCAGAACTCTAAACAGTTTATGTGCACGGTGTGTGGGGTCTGCAGAGATTTTAGCAGCTCTTTTCCTGACCCTAGACCTGTATAAGTCCTGGATGGAGGGAAGGTCAGCCTGATGATTCTCTCTGCAGTCCTGATTATTCTTTTGCAGTCTGGACCTGTCCTGTTTTGTGGATGAACCGAACCACACTGAGATGGATGAAGACAGGACAGACTGAATGATGGCAGTGTAGAAGATGACCAGCAGCTCCTGTGGAGGTTGTACTTCTTGGTTGCCTCAGGAAGTACAGTCTCTGCTGGGCCTTTTTCCGAACAGTGTCTATGTGGTGAAGACCATCTCAGGTCCTCAGAGATGGTGGTTCCTAAGAACCTGAAGTAATCCACAGCCGACACGGTGTTGTTAAGGATGGTGAGGGGGGTGTATGGAGGTGGTGTTTTCCGAAAGTCCCCACCATCTCCACAGTCTTGAGTGGGTTTAGCTCCAGGCATTTTCTGGACAAACACCAGTGTACCAGGCGATCCCCCTCCTGTCTGTAACAGACTCATCACCGTCCTGGATCAGTCCAATGACAGTGGTGTCATCTGCAAACTTCAGGAGTTTCACGGACGAGTCCGCTGGGGTGCAGTCATTTGTGTACAGGGAAAGAGGAGTGGGGATAGAACACACCCCTGGGGGCACCAGTACTTATTGATCTGGTTCGGAGAAGATGCTCCCCAGTCTCACCTGCTGCTGTCGGTCCGTCAGGAAGCTGTTGTCCACTGACAGGTGAGGCTGGGACGTTGAGCTGAGTGAGCTTCTGGTGGAGATGTCTGGTATGATGGTGTTGAAGGGCCGAGCTGAAGTCTACAAACAGGATCCTGGCGTAGGTCCCTGGGTGGTCGAGGTGTTGCAGGATGAAGTGTAGACCCAAGTTAACAGCATCATCTGCCGACCTTTTGCTCGGTACGGAAACTGCAGGGCGTCCAGTAGAGGGTCTGTGATGTCTTTCAGGTGCTTAAACACCAGCCGCTCAAAGGTTTTTCATGACCACAGACGTCAGGGCTACAGGCCTGTAGTCATTTAATCCTAGGAGGATGGTGGGTTTCTTGGGCAATTTGTGGGATGATGGTGGATCGTTTGAAGGCAGGAGGGGACCTCACACTTCTCCAGTGACTTGTTGAAGATCGGGTGAAGATTGGGAGCGAGTTGATTGCACAGGCTTTCAGGCATGATGGGGAGACATTATCAGGTCCTCCAGCTTTCTTTGTTTTCATGCGCTGAAAGAGCCTATTTACATCTTCCTCAGGGATCTTTAGTGCAGGCAGAGGATCTAAAGTGGGGGGTTGGTTGCTTTGCTGGTCGAACCTGTTCCTGAATGGGATGTGGGGGAGTTGGTTTGAGGTGTGAATGGCTTCTTGTCATGTCTGCAGTAGAAGCCATTCAGACGGTTGGCCAGGCGAGGACTTTGTTCAGGAAGGGTAGTGGGGCTTCTGTAGGCAGTCAGGTTTCTCAGACCAGTCCATACAGCCGAAGTGTCACCAGTAGAAAGGCTGTTTTTCAGCTTCTCACTATAGCTTCTCTTGGCTGCTTTGATCTCCTTTGTTGAGTCTGTTCCTGGCCCTGCCTGTACGCGCCCAGTCTCCACTGCTGTGAGCTTCTTCCTTGTCCCTGCGCAGATTCCTGAGGTGTGGAGTGAACCATGGCTTGTTTTTCCCAAAGGTGCAGAAGGTTTGGTCTGCACCACATGTTCTCACAGAAAACTGATGTATGATGTCACCACATCAGTTAGTTCGTTTTAAAATCAGTGGCTGAGGTTTCAAAACAGTCCAGTCTGTGGCATTCAAAGCAGGCCTGTAGCATCTGTTTCGATTTTCTCAAATCAACTTTTTAACAGTGTGAACCGTGGGTTTGGAAGCTCTTAGTTTCTGTCTGTAAGTTGGGATGAGGTGGATAAGGCAATGATCCGAAAGTCCCAGAGCAGCCCCGGTAACAGCATGGTATGAGTCCTTAAAAGCTGTGTAACAGTGGTCCAAGTGTGTTTTTGTCTCTGGTGGGACACTAATATGGTGTCTGTATTTTGGAGCTCATTAGAGAGATCTGCCGCTGTTAAAATCTCCCAGTATTATAATGAAAAAGTCGGGGGTTTTTTCTCCACGTCTGTAATCAGCTCAGCAAAATGTTTTTCCACGGTAGAAGTGCAGCCATGCGGAGGAAAATATGAGCCGATTATTATGAACGGGAAAAACCCTCTCGGTGAGTAAAAAAGGTTTACAGATTATGGAAAATGACTCCAGATCCGGACTACATGTTTTCCCCAGCACTTTTATGTCTCTGCACCAACCTTCGTTTATATAAAAGCAGATTCCGCCTCCTCGTTTCTTCCCTGATAGCTCCACGCTGCGATCCGCTCTGAACAGCTGAAGTCCGGTATCAGCAGTGCGCGGGCCGGGATGTTGTCACTCAGCCATGTCTCGGTGAAGCAGAGAACCGCTGAATCTGCAGAGGTCCGAGTTTTTACCGTGAGAAGAAGTAGCTCGTCCATCTTGTTGCTTAGAGAGCGGACATTTGCCAGGTGGATTGAAGGCAGTGGTGTGCGAAGTCCTCTTTTTTGGAGCTTTTCCAGGGCGCCAGCACGCTTTTTCCCCCCCGACGCCTCCCGGCGCAGTATCCCGTAGAGTGCCGCCGCTCCGCTTGCCAGAAGCTCAGTGAACCTCGGATGGATGAAAGATGGTGAAAAAATCCCAAGAGAGGACTCTCTGATGTTGAGAAGTTCCTCTCTACTGAATGAGACCACCAAATTGTGGCCCGAGACCACAGTACTGTGGCTCGAAAAACATATAAACACACAAAATACAAAAACAAGGAGAGAGCGAAGCTCCGAGGCTGCCATCGTCGGCGCCATCTTGAATAGCTTTAGAGTTTTTTTTTTTCTGTAGTCGTTCCCGTTTTTTAAGTTGGTGGTAAATCCAATCCCACGAGGAACAACCCAGCCACCAGGCGCTCTCCGACGAGTCCCGACCCCAGGCCTGGCTCCAGGGTGGGACCCGGGCTCCGCTGTACTGGGCGACGTCACGTGCCTCGATTGTGTAGTCCTCATGAAGGTGTCTTGAACCGCTCTTTGTCTGACCCGCCACCTAGAGCCTGTTTACCACGTGAGACCCTGCCAGGGTCATTTTAGCCCCAGACAACATATCCTCTAGCATCATTCGAGCACTCAAACCCCTCCATCATGTTAAGGTGGCGGTTCAAGGAGGGGACTGTTAAAATAATTCAGTGTTAACATAGATTAGTTCTTTTACTTTTAAGAACAAGTATTTCCAAAATGAAATTATTTGAGTTAGAAGAAATCTGTCAGTCTGTCATAAACCTTTTCTTTCATTTTTATAGGTCAGCTCAAGCTGTCAGTCTTCAAAGAGCATCAAACACTCGTTGTCAGTGGTGAGTCATCTTAAAGGCTGGAGAGACACTGCTTTTATTCATCTCAATGAAAGCAGTGTACTACAATCTGTTCCCTCGAGCTACTTCGTTGTCTGCACATTATTAATCTTAGAAATATTACAGAAAATAGATTACAGGGACAACTTTATTTAAACGGCAAACATAATTTGCTAAAATGTAAACATTAAATAACTGACTGCAGATCACTGTTGAAAGCACAACAGGAGACCATTAATGATAAAAAGCTTGGATGGTGGTACATTGATTCAACAAGACTGTTTATTTTGGTTTCCCAGCAACCAACCCTACCACCCTTGTCTTTTTGTTTGGGATTCTCCATCTAACCACTCAGTATATATTTTTTTTCCCCTCCTCCGATTTGACTGCTTCATTTTCATTTCTCACTGCTCATTTATTCTTGTAAAACAGTAAAACTGCATTACATAGTAGCTCTTGAAAATCTTAGAAACATACCTAAATACAAGCTACAAAAATATAGGTGAAACTTATTAGTAAAATTACTAAGCATGTTAAATCTAAGCTCTTTCATGAAGAATTGGAGGTTAAAGTGGACTTAAAACCTGCTGTTATTTTTCACTATATTCAAACAATGACCCAAATGTGAATTTATTAAATAATAGACAATTAAATGTTTTGTTTTATGTTTTTTTTTAGAATTCTTTCCTTTTATTATAAGCAGGTTATTATGTACAAAAGCTAAAAAAAACAAGCAGGAGCTTAATTCTTACAAAACCTCTCTGTTATTCTGTTCAAGTATCCTTTGATTATAAAAGCACGGAGTAGTTCAGATTTAATTACTTTATTTTTCACTACATCTTTAAGTAATCAGGTGTCTTTTTTATATGAAGCTAACAATGCACCAACTTAATAAGGAACATTTGAGCCTACATTTCACTAAACAAAAATACTGGAAGAAATAGATGTTTTTTATTTCTGTCCTACAAAAATAAATCTGCCAAATAAACATCCTCCAAGACTGTTTATTCCCTTATTTTGTTAGAGGTCACTGATACAAATATTGAATGTGAAAAACATAGCATGGAACATAACTCATATGTGCAACACTATTATTTTTTCCCTACAGTTTTGGAGGCAAGAGACATGCTAAGTGAGTGCCAAGGGTCCTGTAACTCCTACGTTAAGGTACGTTGTGCTTTTTAGGATAATATTCAAATCCTGGATTTTACATACAGTAACCTGTAGGATAAACGTTTGTACTTTTGTTTTGCAGGTTGGCATGTTTCCTGACAGTGATCCAGAAGGAAGGCAGAAGACTCTGATGGTTCCTCAATGTAGGAACCCTATCTTTTTACAGACCTTTTACTTGTAAGCATTTAGTTTGTTTAGCAGATTATTTCCTAAGCTTGTTACATAACTTCATTAAATGATATCTTTGGTGCTGCACCATAAAATGATTCGTTTTCTTGTAAAACACATAGCATACAGTATTAACTATATTATACCCACTATAATTTGTTTTTCATATCTTACTATGCCTAAATAACACGATGAATGTAATAAATTAGTATAGTGCTGCACGAAATGATACATTCTTAATTTTTTACTTTTAGTTTAAGACCTTTATTGTCTCATTGTTGCTGAAAAATGCCTAAAATGTTGCCTAAAATTCAGCAGCTCATAATTTTATTATTTGGTTAAAATGCACAGTATCTTTGCTCCTATTAAGCAATCTTCTATACTGTTAATGAACTAGCTGCCACCAGAAACTGAAACCAACAGGAGCATTTTGTCTGTTTCTGGTCAGAATGCTGTAATTCACAGTTCACAATAAACCTAGTATTATTTAAAAGCAAGCACCAGAATCACATATCAAATGTTTATAACCTTAATGCTTTTTGGGTACTAAAACAAACCTGTGTTTTTGTTGTGGTTTTTATGCATACATTTTTTATGTAACTGTCCTATGCTTTAAACCCTCTCTTGTAATACTTGTGTTTTGTTTGCGCTTTGCACATTTTTTTCTGTGTTTGCAGTACCGTCAGTGAGGAGGAGGACCTTCGTAAGAGACTGCTCTTCACAGTTTGGAACTCTGACTCTGCGTCAAGGTACATGCTGGAGTAGTTGAACATGGTGTCAATGATAACACAATTTAAACAAATGAAGCATGAAATTAATATAGAACTATTATTGTCCTATGTAATCTGTATTAATTAAATATTTGCTTTTTAACAAAAAAGTAGAAGATTTAAAGTTTACTGACACAAACCTTTCTACCAGAGCAGTAAAACTGTTATTTTTAATTTTAAACTGATGCTGCTGCTTGCAGTTTGCGTTTCTCACAGTGTATAGTTTTGCTGTATACTTGTCTACATGTCTGACTAGATGATTGTGTTTCTTTTGCTAACTTCTTAGACTTAAAAAAGGCTTATTGGATCTTTGGTTAAATGAGTCAGAAATTTTCCTGTGTGTGTTGTATTAAGAAGGCAGGTAAAAAGAATTACTGTGGCCTGAAAATACCGAAGAAAACCCATCTGAACGTGTCTTATGTGATTAATGAATTTTTACCTTAAGCATAAAAGAATGACAGAATATTCCTGTCTTCTCTGATATAAATTTTTCTTAATCAAGGTACATAAAATACTAGATACAGCATGTGATAAAAGGAAATAGACACAAGTCTTATAGCAGTGATTTTGTTAAGATCGTGGAATGATCTTAAAGATTAGGACCTCTTTGGGAGAGTTTTTGGGACACAGATTAAGTGTGATTAGTTTAGTTCAGTCATTTTATGAAGTTGATGGAATTCCAAGATCATTTTCTCCAAGAACTTGATTTAGTAAGTCGTGGGGGCTTTGCATACCTTGTGTACATTCAGTTCATAATAATTACTTTAAATATTCATGCACACCTAATAAGAACTGAAATTATTGCAGAACCTGCTTTATAGATTTATTTTTCACATACTCTTACACTAAGATATTTCATTATTGATTCTCCAGGCACTATTTGTTTCCTCTACAATAAACTATGGTAGCATCTGTTAAGTGCAGCAGTCTCTTCAGCTGAGCAGCAGTCATCTGACCAACACTGTAACAGCTGTGACTGAGAACAGGTCAAGAACCCATTTAAACTCAAATGATTCAGTCCACTGTCATATGTGCAATGACTTAATTTATATGTAGACTACAAAGCTTGGTCCAAATTGTGAGAAATCAATGGACCCTATGGTAAAAAGAGAATTACTTATAGCTTTAGAGGTTTTTTTTTTCTGTAGTCGTTCCCGTTTTTTAAGTTGGTGGTAAATCCAAGCAAAATCGAAGCATTACCAGGAATCATAACCCTGATCTCTGCCGGGATGACCTTCAACCATGCAGTACCTGTGCTCATCTCAGAACAAGATGCATCTGAAATGTAATGTAATATGCTTGCTCAACATGCTCTGTCTTTGCTGAAGTCAGAAGTTATGGGAAGCACTGCCTCCTCAGCAAATCCCCTTAAACACTAATGAGCATTTGCCAAAGCGCTGCACCAGTCAAACTCAGCTGATTCTTTAATGGACTTTGCCCTTTATGGGCTATTAATACAATGACAACATTAAACGGATATTTTCTTAGAAGTCATTTATGGTTTCTAAAACCCTAAAACAGATAAAGATTGAATTTTTGTCACGGTTCTCCAAAGACAAAAATCGTTCTTGGCTGATAGGATAGCTCCAAAAACAAGTATTCATATACATGCACTGTAATTATAATGAATACATGAAAAGGTAGTGAATAAAAGTAATGTTGAGATGGACTGCTGGGCAGTTCAGCTCCTCCCTTAGCTACCACAAAACCTAAAAGAGACCGGAAAACTTGGAGATAGAAGCTTATTTACTTATTTGCAAAACTGGGCAAATTTGTAAAGAACTATATATTGTATGAACTTTCAGTAAACATGTCCTATGTAGACATCATAGGCAGGACATTTCTCCTTTCACTTTTGCTACAACAAACCAGATACAGACAAAAAAATTATGAGAATGGAAACTTTACCTTTTTTGCAAGATTATTTCTAAAGAACTGCATTAGATGAACCTATATACAAATAATCTCCAACTAATACCCTGATCTGCAATATAATTGAAAGGATACAATCTTTTCTATTTTGGGAACTGTTTGGTTAAAATAAGTAAGAGTTAGATAATGTGTTATCTCAGTTTTTATATAGATTTTAGATATTTTGATGAGAATATGTGAATGTGGCTGCCCTCATATTTCACATAAGATCCAGCAAAACCACTATTGATGGATTATGATGCTCATGATATGACTTTATGGATGAGACTCGGCAGCTCTTGAGGTACTGATCAGTTCAGCTCTTAGACTCCCAAGTATATAAGACTATAGATGTTTGGTAGTCTGTCCGAATATTAATTTTGAGTAAATTATGTAAAGTGGCTCTCAATTAAAACATAAGGAACTCACCGTTTTATTTCCCCAATGTGATACTTTCTCAGCTGCTGAATCATTTTACTCTCTGCAGATGCAGTCCAGGTGTTCATTTACCATGGCGGCCAGTTTGCCCTCAAAACAGCGTCAGCAGCTGCCCTACGCGTTTCCAGCTGAGAGCTTGTCGAGAACTAATATTTTCAAACTTCTATTGTCCTTTAGTAATTTTATGTCCGTTCATTAGGCATTTATTGCTCTGACAACATCAAAAGCTGTGTTATGAATTTATTTGATGCAATTTTCAACTTAAAGAATACATATGAAAAAAGAAAACACTTAAATTCTTAAACATATAAATTTGACTGGTTTGATTTTATGTTTGTTTCATGTTTAGCCCCTGATGGATTAAAACTGTATTTGAAGCGTCTGACCTGAGTTAGTCGAGACCCTTGGCTCTTTGATTTTCATTCTGCTGATTTATTCTCTCTGATGTCTCTCAACGTCAACAGAACGAGTGTTCTGCTTGGTTGCATGAGCTTTGGCCTGCGCTCCCTTATGGATGCAGACAAGGTAAGTTTGAACACAGAGATTTCAGCTCTAAAGCCATTTTGTGTCATTTTGCAGCTCTGTGCAAGTGTGTCCCTCTGTTGTGTGTCTTATCCATCAGACCATGAATTTAAGAGTTTAATTCAGTGCGAAATGAATTCCAGTGACCTCAATAGTTTGGAGGAAACACTTTTGGGTTAATAGTGTCACAGCAATGCACTGCTGCCTCTACATACTGGAATGGCAACACAGTTCGACTCATTGAGTCTTTCTGCTTTAGGGTTAAGGTTCACACACTTCATACAAACATTATTTTATTGTGTATAATTACTTGAATTATTGTTAATGAATACTGCTTATTATTCTGTGGAAAGTAAAAATACATTATAGTGATCCTCACTGAAAGTTGTTCTGCTGTTTCACAAACCAGTGAGTGGATTCCCATTTATCTCAGAAAGTGTTCAGAAACTGATTTTTGCCTCATTTATCTTGTTGTCCAACTTTTCTTCTCTCAGATGTTTAAATAATTATTGTCTCTGACAGCCCAAAATGTCCATCCAATCATGCTAGAAGAATGACTGGCATTTTACGAGAAACAAAGTTTCTGGCCTTTCATCCTTTTTAAGTTCAACAGAGCTGTACCACAAACAAATTATTTACAATTCTTCATACACTAAAATAACCTAAAACTGAAAAGAAACAATCTACATGGTATAAACTACCTAACATATGAAGTTTACTATCTTCTGACCGAGCACGCAAAGGCAAACCACCTAAATAGCATTGTAAGAGTTCAATTAATTGCAGTTCACTTTAGTTACATAGCGCCGATTCACAAATTGATTCAACAAATATCTTCTTAAGGTACTTTAAAAGTCAAACAGATCAAATTTAAATACAGGCATGTTTAAATGTCAGCTTTGCAGGTAATATTTCATCCCACAATCCAAAAACAGGAATGTTATACTAATCAGTGACTCCAAAACTAACTTTTTAGGAGTGGCTGTGAGTGTGGGTGATTGTGTGTCTCATATTTCTTTGTGTGTGCCGTGTGACAACCTGAAAACTTCTTCATGGTGTACTCAACCTCTTGCCTGATGTCATCTAATACTGACTCCAGCCACTGTGCAAACTAAATGCCCAAAGCTGCTGATAATAAGTACATGTTGTAACAGTTCCACTCAGTCAACCTAGGTCCTCGTCAGACTTGATAAAATCTCTTGTTTTTATTTTAAAAATATATGGTGATTAGTTTGACCTTCTGGTACCAATTTAAACATTTGTAACCCTCCTGCCATGTTAGGCCATAAGGTATTTATATGGTAAGCAGAGACTATGTCACACTGTCTGTGTGCGAGAACATACGTTGTGAAAAACACAAAAAACTGATTACAGCATTGACATTTTAAATTGTATTTGGCATTTAAAATTAGTACAGTTAGCATGGTTAACATTGCCAGTGTCAAACATCACACTTGGTGTGTATTCTCTAGACAGAGTTACCCTTACTTTTGCCCAAAAGGCAGTCCTTATTCCAAATCCAGCACATGGGATGAAAGAAAAAGGTCAGATGTGTTCATTCTGCTTTCCTGGTCAATTTGCCATTTTCCATTTAAAGCAAATGCCCCAAGGTATGAAAAATCTATGTCCTGTGGCAGACAGCTCCTGTTAATGCCCGAAAAAACTACACAATGGTGAAGGAGCACAATGAGAAGCACGTGAAGCAGAGGTCTCTTGTAGCACTTAGAATCAACATTTTTCTGTAACAACTACATTTTTCTTTTAGGAAACGTCTTACAACTACAGTATCTGTTGTGCTTCCTCTTGCTTAATTTTTAAAAACCTCACTGATAATGAAAATAGCGGTAAGCCTTCTTTCCACAATTACAACTTCCAGATTTCAGTGTTTTGTGAGTGTTGTGGTTAGTGTAATCTGGTAGCGCTAAGGTATGGTATGTTCACTAATTGGAAAAATATATTTTTTTTTGAGTTTCCAGCCGATTATCTATGCATTTACTTCTCTCTTTGTATGGTCATGCAGATATAAAAAAAACGACTCATCAAGGCAAAAACATGTATTTGTATCTTATCAATACATCTTTTTGTCATAGTTAGGTGCTACACTGTTCTTTTAACATTCAAATCCACATGGAAACTCAAAGACAAATTAAAAAAAATCTTACTGGGCTTACTGCTTGCTTCTCTTAACATTTATCTCAATGAATATTTTATTGGCTTAGTATGCAAATCAGTCAGATTCACCTTTGAGTCATAGGGAGTATTTTCTCCTCATCTTCCTCACAACATCCATTATTCTCTTCTGCTGTTTTCCATTCATCCTTTCTTTCAAGCCAGTCCCACTCTGTCTCCTCGGCCTACTTGATTTTCAGAATAATTTTGGGCTCATGAGCACTGGCTGATGTTTTGGCAACTTCTTAATTCGGCTGTCACATCTCATCATTTGTTTTCACCCTTTTCCAGTGCATTGCTTCTTACTTCTTTGTCATCTTCTGCTTTCTCTTTTCATTCCTCTCCTTTGTGTCCCTCTGACCCAACTGCTCTTTTTGTCGCTATCTTTCATCACGTGTGTAGGGTAATATTGCATGATTGCAGAAATCCCTCTGTTTCTTAGGACTTATGCCCATCCCCCCCCCCCAAATAAGTATGTTGCCTACCCCCCGCCCCTTGTTTTTCAGCCTGTAGAAATCTGTCAATTCCTATAAGATGCTCCTACAATGAAAATTATTGCCACAGTCTGACGCCACATTTATTGAGCACAAAAGAGAAATCAGCTACTGTGGCAAATGTGTGTCAAATTAAACAGAACAAATTTGTAACAGTAAACTGATAGCAGGATGTAATCGACTTGCCATGCTATAGTTTGTCAGACTGAATCCATCAGTGTTACAAATCATGTCCAATCTGTCAGCGTGCATACACTCATTAAGTCACAAAAGATAATGTAAAAATATTTTCTCTTCCCTGCATAAACTCACAAGCCATTTGATTTAAAGACCAGAAGTGTGCAGCTGTAGAAGCATCATCTGTTGGCAAAAAAACAACAAAAGCGTAGAGAGCGTTTTAGGCTCTGGAGAAACAAACAAACTCCATGTTTTTTAGAGGTTTCTGTCTGGACCACATGTTCATGCAGCCACATAGATGATTCACTTTTAGGCCTCATTATGTTAAACTCTTGACCTCATAGTCAGCATTCATATATTCGTGTTTACAATAGACACAATCCTGAGTGTGTGTGGTCGATTATTTGTGTGGTTGCCCTCCAGGGAGTTCAAGGATGGTACTACCTACTTGGGGAAGAGCTGGGGAGATGGAAGCATCTTAAAGTGCCAACAGAACACAACCATCACAACACTGGTAAGTTCATCGTAACATAAATGATGTGTTTAAAACTAAAGATATTTTTTAGTGGCAATGATAAATTTGTATTGTATTCTCTATGTAGACGAGGTTAAACATTTAAAGACTACACAAGAAAATGGGAAAACGTAGGTATTGCTGGGCACATACAACAGACAGCCCTGTGCCAGATGTTTATAGCAGCATAACAATGTTTTGGAAGGTAAAGCTGGTAAGGTAGTAAAGTCATTAAGAAACTACAACTAAGGTGTTTCAGTGCCAACACAAGAGATGCAACTCTGCCAGAAGCAACTTTTTTTTAATAAAACCTTGTTGTGGAGATGGAAATAATGAATATTTTTTTCCAGTAGCTGGACAGACTGTTCATTATCTTGGGTGTATGTTTGTTATGAACCCAAAACAGAAAGAAATTAATACTGTTTTATTATATGTTTATACATCGCGAGTCGTTATCAGAACATTCATCAACATTATCTCATAGTGCATATTGTCCTAATATTGTACAGCCCTGATATGGTCATCTTATTGCCAATATCTTTCTCACATGATTTTAATTGCTAGACGTTTAGAGAAACCAGTTCATAGATATGTGTTCTTCTCTTTCTTCTTTTATTTCTTCTTCACTATATCTGTCAAAGGAAATTTGATTTAGATCCTAGGTTGTTTCTAAGCGTTTGGCCTCCAGGGAAGATAATTTATCAAGATAAATGAAACTGATTGTAGTTGCTTGTGTTTAGAAGCAAAAATAGTTGGAATATTTTGGCTTGCATTTAGAGTAAGATCAAGTGGAGATAAAATGTAATATCTCTCTCATTTCTGGGATAACTCCTGCACAATTAAATAAGGAAAAGTTCTTTAATCCCTCCTTTCAGTTGTACTTAACTGAGCTTTTTCCTTCCTTGTTATATTTTTAGGGTGTTTAGAGCTATTGGACATCTCTACATTAGCTTTACATTAAAGCTAATGTTACATTTGACTGTCATTTCAGCCAAATGTGCTCATTTGTTTATATTTATAACACTCATTCACTGAAACACAGTTTTATGTCATTAATAAATGTTATATTTATCTGTATGCATTAAAATGTAACCTGATAAAACAAACTGAACAGAAAAGCTAAACTATACAGTACACACAATAATGAAAAACAAGAAGGTAAACTCAGATAGACGGGTTGGAAATAGTCTAATGTCCAGCAATGCATGAAACCTTATTTTTTGTTTTTGGCCTCTGGCAATAAGTTTTTATCTGCCTTCAGAGCAGGAGGCGGGCCGATCAGGGAAGCGAGGGATTAAGAGAGAGAAGGAGAAAGGGATTAGGACAGCGAATGAGGGGAAAACAGAGAGAGCAGAGTGGACTATATGGGAGAGGAGGGAGGGGTCTGGATGAAGCCCTAACGCGTCACAGTTGCCAGAGAGCGAGATTGAGACAGAGCTCTCCCATACCATTCACTGCTGGAGCAGATCTGCCCGTACACTCAGACACACACTCACTCAACTCACACTTGCTCACACACACTCACCACACACTGACACACTGGACCAGACATCTATTTCTTTCTCCTCAACATCTCTGAGTTCTCCCTCTTTTTTCTGCCTGTTTCTTCCCACTCGTAGTTGATGGCTGTGTTGGTTTGTGTGCTTGTGTTGGAGTCAAGCTTCTCTGTGCCAGCCCAAAAGCGCAGCCTAGACTAGGTGAGTACATTGTTTGTATTATCCTGCTTGACAGTACTCACCTCACATGGTTTTGGAAGTTTCATGATCAATTGCAAAGCAGCAAATGTGCAACTTGGACTGGATTGGTTGCATTTATTATTGATGTGGATATACAATGTGTTATCTTCTTACTTTTTCTTGCTCTCATTCTGCTTTTTCATTTACTTTGCATCTTTATCCTTGTGTCTTTGTTTTTGCTGGTATTATATAAGGATATTTTTGTACCGCTGTGGGCGTGTTGTTAATATGTCAGTCCTCATTTAACTTTTGCTTGGTAGGCTAACTTGGTCACAATTATTTTCCATGATATACCCCTGAAGGGGTTAGCGTACCCATCGAGTAGATTATTGATTGCCAAGCATTAGTGTGACCCTTTGACACAGATGTGCTCCTATTTCCCTCCTCACAGCTCAAGGGTTCTCCTTTCTAAGATACTTTCCTGTCCTTTTTTTTTTTTTACATAGTTCCAGTTTGGATTGTTAATGACATGGATATCATACAGCGTTAGCAAACTCATCCCAATTTACACTGCTTGGCTGAACAAGGCTAATCTGCCTCATGAAAGTTTAAAATGAGTTTTATGCTTCTGTGGATGGAACTAGGACAGGAGTATCAGATTGGACAAGACTCAGCCAGGAGGAAATAATTGCAAAGCTTCCATGTGGAGAAACTGACTTTTACTTTGGGGTGTTACAAACACAAGTTGTCCTTCTAGCTGTTAGATCTGATCATTTGAAAAGCTGTTCATATATTTTTTCCCTGATAAAGGGGAATGATGGAAATTGCAAGATTGTTACTTTCACAGCATGGCTAAAAAGTGAAAGCCAAACGATTTGTTGTATTATTAAATTTGTTGTCTTTTCATCTTCTTCTTTGACAATACTGCCCTACTACTGTCTCATCTGGTCTCTGCATATGTGTGTCAGTGGAGGATGCATACTCATGCATGCTGCTGTTCATTGCCAGCTGTCAGAATATAGGCCATGGAGGCGCTGCTGCAGCATGACATGTAATAACGTAGAAAACTCCAAAATCGAAGTCGTTACCATGGCATTCAATAAGCATCTACCTTGTTTGTGTTTCTTCTTCTTAGTTTGCACGTTCATATTTCATCTGTCACAGTGAATATTCCTGTTGTCTTGTTCATTTCACACTTCTTTCTGATGTGTATTTTTGTTTACTTGTCTCTTTGTTTTCTCTTGTATAGCAAGAGAAAACTTGTATAGCATTTTCTCTTGATCCAGAGTGACGCCTTTGTCACATCCCCTTTCTTCTCTGTTTGTCACTGTCTGTTCTCTGAGACTCTGGCAAAATAAACTTTTTTACTAAACTAACAATATGGCATCATGACAGTAGCCAAATGGTGGTGAATGTTGAGGTTTGGTAACCAGCCAACCAGCCTGTCAATAACCTAAAGGGCTGTGGCTCCTATATGTAGTAACGCTCAGTGTCCAGCACTCTTGCTCAGTTTACTGGAGTATTAGTGACAATGCAGCAATGTAATACATGTATGATATCTTTAGTTGTAGATCTGATTCACCACTGTCTCTAAAAAATTTTAGATATTATTTTTTGTGGATTCAGAGACCATTCTTTTTCATCGGGATGTTAAAGTTTATATTTTAGATTGCTTACTTAATTGATATAAACCAATGATTTGTATAATATTTAGCAGTGTCTAATCAGTAAATAACCTATAATATTGGTTAAGAATAGGGGGAAACTGAAAGCTTTGAAGGCTCTCCATGTTCTCTGAGTTATTTGGACTGAGGCAAAATTATCATTATGCTCCATGTCATCGTTGGTCTTCTCAAAAACTCAGTTTTCTCTCAAGTAAGGATTTGAATTTTTCTGCTTTGAGAGTTTTATGTGTTCAGGTCAATATACTGATCAGTTAAATTTTTTGGGAAAGGTCTGCTGTATAAATTAAACTTATAGTATAAGTATAAAGGCTAAGTTTTAGGATTTGGTTTAATTCAATGAATAAAGCAAATGGTGTTCAACTATGATATAATTAAAGAATTTTATTTTTTTCACTATGGGAATTTTGGAAAAAAATGGGTTTATGCCATGAAATGGGCTGCCTATTTTATAAGATGCCGTCTTTAACTTGTAGACATCACTTCAACAATGATTTGAAGTTTTACAGAATGTAAAAAAAATTTAAACTGGTCTTCCGTTTTCTTTTCTTTTACCCCACTTCTCTGTGTTAAGCTTGAGCGAGTTCATTGTAAAGATGAGGGTCTGGTTTCAGTATTTTGTGGCAAATGTGTGATGCCATCAGGTTTTCGGTTACACCACCTGTCAAAAGTTTGAATACACCTTCTTATTCAATGGTTTATGTTTATTTTTATTCATACCTCTTGAAACTCCTTCAAGACTGCTGGAAAACCATTTCAGGTCAATATCTCATGAAGCTCATCGTGAGAATGTCAAGAGTGCAAAGTAGCAATCAAACCAAAGGGGAGCTATTTTCCAGAGTATAAAATATATATGTTTTGAGTTATTTCACACTTTTTGTTTGCCGCATAGTTTTATATACTTTTGGTTCACAGTTTTGATCGGTTCACTTTCTATCTACAATGTAGAAAGTAATACAAAAATTGAAAGGGGTGTGTGCAAATGTTTTTTCACAAAATTTTTGTTCATAGCTATTATTATCTTTCTTTTTGTTGGAGAAATCTGCTTACAGACATCCCACATTAGTTGTGTATTTGGAATCCTGGTTTTTGTCACTTTTCTCTTTACACAACCACAGTCTCATCATTTATCATTCATCAGGGAATTGCCTCTGTGCGGTTATTTTGGATACGGAAGACCAGAGTCTTATAGGCAACCATTCTTAACTTTAACAAAACTTTTTTAAATTTAAGAAAAAAACTAAGAAGTTCAAAGATTTTTCTAAAAAACAGCTTTGGAAGTTTTTATTTTACCCCAAATTTTAAGATTTATAACCAGAAGTTAACTTATTTTTTTATTACCCACAGGTTACAAGGTTATTATTATAAAATCTGCTGGTTTTATCATATGTTGTGATAGTATCCCAATTTTTTATGTTGTTTCAAAGCAACAATTGCAATTCTGAGGTGATTCTGTTTCCTGCCACCCAGAGAACCATCCAGGTTCACAATTTTTTGCATGATTGTTTTCCTTCTTTACCAAAACAAAATTAGAAAAGAGTTAGGTTTTGAAGTTGACAGGAATTAAAATCTCCAGCTCAGTTTTGGTATGCCTTGAACTGCAGTTGAACCTTGTTTTATTCAGGTTAACTGCAGCAGTGTGGGAAATTCAAAGGCCCCTCGGATTTATCTCAAAGCCGAAACTATCATATGTTCAGGATCTTTTAGTTATAACTGTAAAAGCAAGCCTCTGTTTCGATTATAATCAGCCTTCCCTCTAAGGCTATGTTGTGTTGTTATGTGTACTAGATTTACGTCTTACCAAAATAATATTACAGTACTATTCAAGTAGTTGATCAACATGGACACCACAGGTGCACTGTTTATTAGAGTTAGTCGGGTTAATCCCTCACTCAGAGATGTGTGCCAGGTTAGAGCATTGTCAGTGTCAGGCCAAATCTCTGGTGGCAGATTTATGTTTGACAACAAACCTGCCAGCATGCCTGCACTTCATGTAGCATCAATCCGAATGAGCAGGAAAAGATAGCGTTGGCTTTGGGTAAAGGGTTTTACAATGATCAGAGATTTAATTATTTCCATGAGGAATAAATTAAAGTTGGTTCCTTTTTCTAATGCCAAACCCACTCTTACAACTCAGCCTAGGAAACTCTCTGTCGTTCTTTGTTGATCTCCTGTCTCTTATCTGGACTATAAAAGAAAATCCCCTCAGCATTGATCACTTTCCTCCTTTGCTTTTGTTATTCCAGACAGGCCTTTCGCTCCCCAGACGCCATCAGATCCCATTAGACTGAAATCTGCGGTGTTTTGAAGCTGCATGAAAACACCAGAATCTGTCATGGTTTTTAAATCTTTCGTAAGAAGTTTTTATGGGGCCCAGGGCTGTCCGGCTTACCTCTGCATGATGAGGTTGTTGCCATGGGAGGAGAGTGATTGGTCTTCAAAAATGTTTAGGTATAGATTTCAAAGTAAAATCTTTGGGAATGCCAGGACACAGATTTTCTCAGCAAAACATTGTGACAAGAGATGCTTAAGTCTCAAATTAGCTGTTAGCATCAGCCTCAGAGACCAATCTAGATTGGATATGATGCGATATTCCTTTGTTATCAGAAAGTCTTGCATCACAGCACTATTATTAACAGACATATACACAAAGACTCAGACAGAGTTAAAAAGTAAACATTGTAAGATGAACAGATGATGGCATTCCACTCTGGTAAATTAGACATGTACTAAATAAAGAGAGTTTTCTGCTGAAGGTAAGATATTAACAGCTTGTAAGTTTTTAACAGAACCTCATCTAATGAATCCTGAAGTATCTTTTTAAAGCTGGACAGATTATCCATGTTCTGTGATAGCCATTAAATCATATGAAAATTAAGATAAAAAGAATAAGTTGATTCAGCAAAATTTAGCTTACAATGCTAAAGGAAGAATTTTAAAACACCAGGCAAGAGTTTTTTCAGTACTGATACTTAATATAAATGTCTCCATAGTCAAGAAAAAGGTTAATTGTTTGGTAGTCAAAATGTTATTAGTGGTGTTTCTCTTTACTTTCTCGCGCCATTGTTGCTCAGGATGCCCTTTTGCTTAGTTTAGGCTTTCTGTTGCAATAACAAAACCTATCTGCTGAGTGTTGACAGCTAATTACAGTGTAGGGCTGTAATAAAAAGGCTGCCATGTTAACTTTGCTAAACAGGACATGAGAGACTTAAATAGAAAGGCTCAGTATGAGTGGCAGCTAAACAGAATTTTCTCTGATAAGCAAGACAGGGCAATTAGCCCCAATGTTCAAGCAACCTTTTGATGGCAACAATTCAATCCTCTTTATGCCAATGTAATATATGGTTTTAAATGCTGCCCCATTGGTAATAACATCTACAATAAGTAATTTGGAGTGTGCTCAAACCTTATTCTGTAGGTTTAGACCCTGAAATTACAAGGGTTAGAGTAATCCTCTAGTTATGTGCCTTACCTGTCCCACCATGGACACACCCCAAAAAAAAAACAAAAAACGCTCCTTTAAAGATTGCCACAGAAATAATACTATGTATGAATATGTTCTTTTCACATGTATGAATGCCATTGTTAACTTTAGTCCTCAGAATACTTTTCGGAAATTATTAACCTCTTAAATTCTGCTTATTATGATAAAACTATCTCCCATTTGTTATTATATATATATTTTTATCTTTTGGAAACAACACAAACTTATTTTTTTGCATAAATGGGGTGGAAGGGGTTATTATTAAACCCTGGAAGTATAAAAACTTGGCAGCAACATTGATTCTGATCAAGTTTTACTTTTTTGTAAAAAAATTGCTCCCCATTGATGGACACAAAACAGTACTCATTTGAAGATTGCCATAGAAAATATCATTATATTTTTGTGATTTTTTTAATGAATAACATTGTTTACTTCTGTCCTCATCATACATAACAAATGTTCATACATTTTCTGAAATTTTAGCCCCTTTGATACCAGTTTTAGCAGTTCAAGTCTCTCACGTTTTAGTACAAAAAACACAGAAAGTTGAGACTGGTAGTGTCCAAAATTGACAGTTCTCTTCTTATCTAGTGTATGCAAATTGTTAGTTTTACAGTGCGTAGAAAAAATCTTGTCACCTATTGGAAAACAATGAAACATTGAAATTTTGAAGGGATTTCAACACAATGAGATGAAAAAACAAAGTGAAATTGCATTGATAGTTTATTTAGAGTGAGAGTCAATGACACAATGTCATCTGTTAGCTTAAAAAAAAACTAAAAAAGAAAATATTACTAAAATTCATCCAAAATACACAACCTGGAGAATGCCAAAGTTATGGAAAAATAAAATTCAAAAAACACAAAAAATACCAAAGGCCAAGTGAGAGAGAAAAATAAAATGTAAAAAAAAACTGTAGTACTTGTCATAGTTGATTTGACGAATGTGACCCACATGCAGAAAACAATCAGGAGACAAAGATTTACGGTAAGAAGTTTTATTGAAGGTGACGTGGCATGAGCAGGGAACCGGAACCGGAACGTGGACTGCAAAATAAACAAAAAGGTAAGCAGGGAAATAATCCGCAAATAATAATAAAAAATAATCCGGCCTAACTTGAGACACGTGGAACACAGGATGAATGCAAAGACTGGAAGGTAGGTGCAGACGAAGAGCTGAAGGACTGATTATTGAGTCAATAGTGTAGGGACCAATGAAGCGAGGAGACAGTTTCTTAGACATGGCCTTCAATGGGATATCCCGAGAGGACAATCAAACCTTTTGGCCAGGATGATAGGTGGGGGCTGGTCGTCGTTTGCGGTCTGCGTATTTCTTGTTTTGGTCGGCCGTGCGAAGGAGAGCCCTCGTAGCAGTACCCCAGATCCACTTGCACCGGCGGATGTGATGGCGAACGAAGGCCACAGCTATGTCCTTCTCATCTGCAGGGAACAGGGGTGGTTGGTAACCTATAGATACCTCGAATGGTGAGAGGCCAGTAGCAGAAGAGATTTGCGAGTTGATGGCATACTCAACCCAGGGAAGATAAGCTGACCAGTCCAAGGGTTCAGTGGGAGTCATACATCTAAGTATGGACTCCATCTGCTGGTTCATGTGCTCGGTCTGTCCATTAGATTGAGGGTAGTAACCAGACGTCAGAGAGACCTTAGCTCCAAGAGCTAAACAAAACTGCTTCCAAACCTGAGAAATAAATTGGGGACCAAGGTCTGACAATATGTCTTGAGGAATGCCATGAAGACGAAAAACATGCTGAACTAGCAGCTGAGCTGTTTGGAAAGCAGAAGGAAGTTTCTTTAATGGAACCAAATGACAAGACTTAGAAAAACGGTCAACAATGGTTAAAATGACCGTGTGTCCCTTGGACATGGGTAACCCCGTTACAAAATCTAGAGCTAAATGAGACCAAGGACATTTTGGAACACTGAGAGGCTGAAGTAATCCAAAAGGTGGCTGGTTACCAGATTTTTGCCTGGCACAGACCGAACAAGCTTGAATGTATTCTTTGACGTCCTTATGCAAAGAAGGCCACCAATAGTGCCTAGAAATGAATGAAATGGTTCTACTGACTCCTGGATGACCTGAGAATTTGGCTGAATGGAACCAACGAATCTAAACCGAGTCTAAACCTAACTGATGTAGGAACATATACCCTGTTAGGAGGACCAGTACCTGGATCTGGTTCACTACGCCTTCCCTGGTTTACCAGATCCTCTACCTCCCAGACCACTGCTCCAAAGGTCCAATGAGATGGTATGATGGGTTCAGGTTCATTGTCAGAGGTGTCAGGCGAATACAGCCGAGAAAAGGCATCTGGCTTCAAATTTTTTGAACCAGGTCTGTAAGAAATGGTCGAAGCGAGAAAAAAACTAAGACCATCGTGATTGACGTGAATTTAGTCTCTTGGCTGACTGTAAATAGGCTAGATTCTTGTGATCTGTCCACACTAAAACAGGATGTTTTGCTCCCTCCAGCCAATGTCACCATTCTTCGAGAGCTAGTTTTATAGCTAGAAGTTCCCTGTCTCCCACATCATAGTTCCACTCAGTGTTAGTCAACCTGCGGGAAAAAAAGGCACAAGGATGGAGTTTTCCGTCAGAGGCGGACTGCTGGGAGAGTACGGCGCCAACACCCGTGTCAGAGGCCTCCACCTCCAGGATGAACTGTTTAGAGGTGTCTGGATGAACCAATATGGGAGTCTGTGAAAACCTCTCTTTAAGGTTCTGGAAGGCCTTGTCCGCTTCAGGAGTCCAGGTGAACTTAATGTTAGTGGACGTTAAGGCAGTGAGAGGAGCAGCTATCAGACTGAAGTCCTTTATGAACCTCCTATAAAAGTTCGCAAATCCCAGGAAACGTTGCAACTGCTTGCGGGAGTCCGGGACCGGCCACTCCAGTACTGCCTTGATCTTCTCCGGATCTGAGCGAACCTTCCCACCCTCCAAGACGTAACCCAAAATGTGATAGAGGGTTTATGGAACTCACATTTTTCGGCTTTTAAAAATAGTCTATTTTCTAGGAGTCTCTGGTGGACAAGATGGACATGACGGGTAATTTCCTTAATGTTCTTGGAGTAAATCAAAATGTCATCGAGATAAACAAAGACAAAAACGTTCAAAAAATCCCAGAACGTCATTAATGAGTGACTGGAAGACTGCTGGTGCGTTACTCAGTCCAAAGGGCATGACCAGATACTCAAAGTTACCTAAGCGGGACGAATGGAAGGGGACGAATGGAAGACCGCCTTAAAGGCGGTCTTCCATTCGTTCCCCTGGTGGATTCTGACTAAATGATAGGCGTTACGGAGATCTAACTTGGTGAATATGGTGGAACCGTGAACAGGTTCAAAGGCAGAGGAAAGGAGTGGAAGAGGGTATTTATTTTTTATTGTGATTTGGTTTAATCCCCGGTAATCAATACAAGGGCGAAGAGAACCATCTTTCTTGCCTACAAAGAAAAACCCTGCACCTAGTGGAGATGAAGAAGGGCGAATTAAGCCTGCAACCAAAGATTCATTAATGTAATCCTCCATAACCTTTCTTTCTGGTCCAGAAATATTATAAAGCCTACTGGAAGGCAAAGGGGCACCGGAAAGTAAATCTATTGCACAGTCGTAAGGTCTATGAGGGGGCAGAGACAGAGCCTTAGTTTTACTGAAAACTAACCTTAGGTCATGGTATTCTGCGGGAACGCTGGAGAGATCTAATTTCTCACCCTCTTCTGACGGTGATTCAGAGGGCAAGGTGGCGACTGCTGACTGCAGACAGGAAGAAAGACAGTTAGAGGACCAGGATTCTATCCGGCTGTCAGCCCAGTTAAGGTGAGGGTTATGTCTTTTTAGCCACGGGTAACCTAACACAATGGAGTTTAGTGCTATAGGGAACACAAAGAAAGAAATCTCCTCCCTGTGACTACCGGAAAGAATAAGAGTTATGGGTTTGGTGCGATGAGTGATGCGTGGCAATTTCTGACCATCCAAAGAGGAGACTGACTGAGGTGCGGGTAACGGTTCTGTCTCGATCCGGGCTTCCTTAACAAAATCTTGGTCGATCAGATTCTGATCACTTCCTGAGTCAATGAGGGCACAAAGGTTCTGAAATGGGCGATGAGAGATTAACGCGGCAGGCAAACAAAGTCTAGGGATAAGTGATCGGTCCGTCAGTTCTCCCTTACTCACTGACGGACCTGGCCTTTTAGTCCCGAGGGACGGAGAGAGCAGTCTGCAAGAAAATGCTCACCTGAGCTGCAGTAGAAACACTGGTTATTTTGACGGCGCTTTAATCTTTCCTCCCGAGATAGTCTAGTACGCCCGATTTGCATGAGTTCTATTTCTGGACTAAGAAGTGGAGAGGTGGAACGAGCCGTTTCAGTGATTTGGCTGGTGGCACGGGTTCTAACAGTTTCGAGTCGAGCTCTCTTTCTCTCCCTCATTCGGTTGTCTAGTCTGACAGCTAAATTAATTAGCTCATTCAAAGTCTTTGGCACGTCGGTTAAAGCTAACTCGTCTTTTAAAGGTTCATTTAAAGATTGAAAAAATGCAGTTCTGAGTGCACAGTCATTCCATCCAGAGGACGCAGCAAGGGTACGAAAATCTATGGAGAAGTCTGCAACTGACTGGTTTCCCTGCTTGATCGAATATAGATTACGAGCTGAAGTAGTCTGATCTATTTCCGAAGAAAATACCTGTCGGAACTCCTCCTCAAACTCAGAAAAGGAACAACCAAAATCAAAACAGTTAGAGAAACGTGATTCTGCCCATCTAAGTGCCCTACCCGTCAATAAACCCAAAATGTAGGAGATTTTAACTGAGTCGTGGGGAAAAGACTGTGGGGAGCGGTTGTAAACGAGAGTGCATTGGAGGAGAAAACCACTACAGTCTCCCTTTTCTCCAGAAAATTTTTCAGGATTAGGGGAAGTGACCTCATGAGAGCTTGGCAGTTGCTGAGAGACCGGAGGAGATGAAGCGCCCTCTATGGCCGAGGCGGTGAAATTACTTAAGGTGTGCTGAAATAGAGAAGTGAGTTGTTCTATTTGTTGATTTGTTTCTCTATGCTGTTCTACTAGGGACCGGAGGGAGGAATCAAGGGTTTGAATTTGGTGATGCTGATCTGAAAGGGTTCTCCTGAATGCTTCTGCTGGGTCAGGTTGGCCAGAGTGTTCTGTCATAGTTGATTTAACGAATTTGACCCACATGCAGAAAACAATCAGGAGACAAAGATTTACGATAAGAAGTTTTATTGAAGGTGACGTGGCATGAGCAGGGAACCGGAACCGGAACATGGACAGCAAAATAAACAAAAAGGTAAGCAGGGAAATAATCCGCAAACTATATCATAAATGATTATGCTGTCTTACTGGAGTGGTGGAGTGATCCGCCAAGGGGGGTGTGAACGAAGGAAGAACCAGAGAGTTGTTTACCAGACAAGACAGAGAGTGTGAATACTGGTTTGCCAGGATGTAGGAATGTCCAAGGTTTACTGTAGTTGGTGCTGTGAATGTAGGAGGGTGGACAGGGTTCGCCAAGGAGGTCCGAGGAACGGAGGAATCAGGAAGCTGCCAGCCGGGACGATCCACCGAAGTAACTGAAGGCTTGAGTCCTTTGTTCATGAAGATGAATGACTTCTTTCCAGAAGACGATAATCCAAGAGGCGATCAATGCTGACGGCAACGTCAGGTTCAGGTAATCCTGTAAAGCACAATACAATAATTACTTAGGTAGCAAAGCAAGGACCAGACAAAGAGCAATGTGGCTGAAGTAGTACCACTAAGGGCAACACTCTGGCAATGAGTTGCTGGCAGCCCCCTCCTTAAATACTCCTCTTGTGGTAATCAGGCAGATAGAGAACTCCTGTCGCACCCCTCCAGGTTCCAACGCCATCTAGAGGCTAAACACAGTAAACAGCACCACAAAAACATCCATAGCATAGATCCTGACAGTACTATCATTAAACTTGAATGTAAATGTACCTGTTCCCAAAATTAAATGGGTTTAAGTACTTAATTATTCTTTAAATTGTCAAATTGGATAAGGCCGTCTTGACCCACATGCAGAAAACACGGAAGACTGAGAAGCGTTTCAGGAACTTTATTTACAGGTGACTTGGGGCTGGAAAACCAAAATCTGCTGACCGGCTGCAAAGGAACGGACGCAGGTAAGAAACTGCAAATGCAACCCTTGAACACTACTCTGTAAGGGGGCTTACAGTCTGGTTGGAGGTCGGTCCGCCAGGGAGAGAGATTGTCGATCCTGGGGGGCAGCGTGGCTACGCTGAACCGCCGGAGCTTCAGATTGTCTTGGCAGGACGGAGGAGGGTGGACAGGGTTCGCCTGGAAGCTGCGGAGGAACCACCAGGGCCAGCAGCCGGCAAGGAATAAACGATCAGAATCCAAGTTATTGTCTGATGAGTTCCTCAGAGGTTCTTTTACTTGGAGCATGACTTGGGCAACCTGAGACAAATACAGACTATTAGTCAAGGTTATCAAAACTCTTCAAAGATACAAAGTTTCTTCAAGGTTCTTTCAAACTAGAAATAGCCAGGTAATAGTACCACAAAGAGGCAAAACACTCAGCCATCAAAGTGCTGGCTTGCCACTTGTAGTCCTCCAGCTGATGACAAGATGCGACACACCTGTCCACCCTGATCCTTCAGCTCCAACGGTCCCTACTGGTGGAAAAGGGTTAGTCGCAGGCAGATGATAACCAGGATCTGACATAAATAAAGCATAAAGTTTGTTTGTTCATGTACTATTGACAGAAACAGTGTTTAAGTGATATAGCTCAGCTCTTTTTGGCTTGCCCACATTGTGCCAGTTGAGAAAAGTGACCCACAGTACATGTACATGTGTGTGTGTTTTGAGCCTGGCTAATGCACTTCCATACAACAAGCTTAGGATGGGGGTCTGTAAATGTGTAAAACCAAGAATAGCAAAATGCCCACTGGGGGTTGTGCTTATAAAAACTGTGTCATCCGCATTATTACGCACATTTGTTTCACATTTTTATAACCTATTCACACTGTACAACCGTCTATAAACACTATCAAGCTATTCCAGATGGCACGCCGGGCCTTAAAATCAGATTATATTGAACACCATGTGATTGACTTAAATCAGGGAGATTTACATTGGTTTGGGGGGAGGGGCTAGTGTTTTTATCTTCTCCTTTGCACTGGTTAACCCTGCTCCGATAATGTGCGTGTCTGGGTGTGTGATGACGTTAGATAATGGGTTTGTGAGTTCATGAATTTCTGACATTTCTTGCATCTGATGCTTGAATTGAAGGGTAACAAGGACTCCAGGCTCACATCCACTTGATGTGAAGCGAAGCCTTTGACCCAGTGGTGCTCTCTGAGATTTGTGCTACATTCTGCTCTTTTAAAACAGCTCATACACAGCACAAAAAACTTAATCAATTGGGGCCTACATAAAGTAAATTGTTAAAAAATTAAATTATAATGTGTGATAAATGTAACATATTGTTATGGCTGCTTTGGGCATTACCATTCAATGGTAACACATCTACTTCCACAACTACACTAGTGGGCATTTAGTGTCTTAGTGACTAATCTGTGGAGGCAAATCATGTACTTATTTAGCCCTGGTTGGCCAAAGCTCTGGTCAACTTTCATTCAGACAAAAGTATTTTTTGGATTATCAACAGGATGTGAATTATACCTTGACATTTGTGAGATTGCTACTTTTTTTTCTTCCACAGTGTGACAGCAGACCTATACAATGCAGCCATTAAGGCCTAGAATATTTCAGTAGTTTTCTTGTTTTAATAAAATGCCTACAATCTGTATAGATTACAATTAATTGATCCAAAGTCTCTGTAGTTACATGTCACTTAAAAATGATTTTCTTCACCTCATGGAAAAAAAATAGACCCTTAGACCCTCAATTTACCACGGGCACATCTGCACTGGTGCCACAATTAAAACACAATCATCATGACAAAGAGGGAGCATTTACATCAGATTTGTTCCTCACTAACAGTGATGGAATAATCTAATCATTTATTTTCCCAACTACCCTCTTGTGAATATTCAAAAAGGGAAAGAATTTCATTTAACATGCTAGACAACTAATATTGTGAACAAAGTCATATATAGATAAAAATATCATTTTCTACAATATATTTGGAAGGTGACAAATAAAATACAAATCTTAATAGTTAAAAGCGTGATTTTGAGTGTTCTACCTTTTTCAAAAATATAAAACACATTTTCAGTCTTTCCTTTTAGATGATAGGTTTTAAGTAGTGTTCTTTTCCTGGCTGATCTAAAACCAGATGTTTCCTGGTAAATTAGGATTACCAAAAATATTTCTGTTAGCTAAATCCCAACAAAATGAGAGAGACTTTTTGAGATTTCCCTTTTTAACTTTGTTCTAATTCAGAAGTTTACATATAGTTCCCTAGTTTGTAAGATTGCACTTTGGAAGAGTCATTTGTGCCCAAGCTTTGAGTGACTTGCTGATGTTTTGAGATGCCGCTTCAACGAAATGGTCTTTCCTCATTATACAGTCTGTTTTGTGAAGTACATTAGTCCCAAAATGCAGCAAAACACTCAAATGGTGTAGCCACAACCCCTGTACTTGAAAATTAATATTTAATTAATAATAATAATTATATAATAATTACACTCTCCTACCAGGCTTCAGGTAATAGTCTCCAAGGAACCAAACCATTAGGAATCCACAGTTCTCTTCCCGATACCTTGGCTGATTTGTTGATTTGTTAAATTTTTTCCATGATGTCACACAACGAAGCAGAGTGTTTTTAGGTGTTGATTAAAAATACATCCACAGGTGTGTCTGCATTTAACTCAAATGTTATAATTTCATTTATCAGAAGCTTAAAATCCATGGAGTCATCATCTGCACTTTTCCAAACTGTCCAAAGGCAGTGTTAACTCAGAAAAGTGTAAACCTCTGAATATGAAGAAAATAATAAAAAGTTCGCTAAATCCTCCTCATCACTCTGGGATTTAGGAAATAAAAATATTTTTGGTAATCAACACTCATCTTAAACAATAACAGTGTGGAGAGAAATTGACACTAACAAATGACAGCAAAACAAAGAAGAAACTAATATCTGTTCACACAAAAAAACACATACATTTCTAGTTACTAACAAAATCCTTGGTTATTACTGCATCTAGAAGTCAAATCTGATAATAAAGAGTCTGATCTTGAGTAAAACATACTTGCTATCTGGGCTTTTGGAACCAGTTATTTTTTTGTCCTTTTGTCTGGTTTTCTCTTCATCCTTGAGGTAGAGGATCTGCTGTTTAACAACCATTCCCCTGATGATCTTAAAGGCTGTTCTATCATCAGTTCACAACTCTTTCCAGTGGAAAATAAAAGACTAAAGTCAGCCTTTAATTTCAATTTTGTGAAAAAATAAGGGAAATAGCTCTTTACCCAGCTGCCAAATCACAAACTTTAAAAGGGGACTACTGTATATGAAACCTGAAAGACCTAACATTAATTAGCAAAACTGTAATTTAGAGGAATTAGCATTCACCTCAGGCTCTTTGAAGTGGTTTAATTAGGAAGCTCTGAAAAGAAATCCTGAAAGTGGACTAACTTAAACATTTATTTATCTATTTACTTTGGATCAGCTAAAAATGTTCTAAAGCATCTCTAGCCAACAAAGCCAACAAAAAAGTCTTGTATGAGAGAAACGTTTTGCAACGCTTACATGAAAAGGATTAGAATTTTATGATGCATGTGTGAGTGTTTAAATATTTTTTAGTAATGTTCATCATTCATGTTTGTTCTCCGAGGGTCATTCCAAAGGCCTAAATCTTTAGCTTATTCACCTTGAAGGCCTACTTTGTGGACTTTTGCCTGTTTTCCATTTACATGTCCAGCACTACACAGTTCCACTCTGCTTTACCTCGGTCTACTCGGCACAAAACCAGTTGTGTTTCCATTGACGGGTGGGGATGTGGCTTAAAGCCCCACCTCCAACCATCAGCATCATGTTCTGTGCAAAGTAAAATAAACGATTGCCATCACACATCATGTCCTCTTAAAACAGCGAGGTTGTAGAGTTCATACCACCCTCCCATCCACAACTCAAGGGAGGATGGCCATAAACGGCGTCCATGATTTCAAACCACCTCCATGGCTTTTGGTTTGATCCACTATGGCCATTGTGGTCCTTAATATTTTTGTACTTGCTCTTGAGTTTTTGAGCTTTTCCCAACACAATGGTGTGGGGTAAAATCCGGCTTGCTAAAAGTTTCTTATTCTTATGTGCCACTCTTAACACAAGTCCAAAGCATGATCAATTAACTCATCTGCTTAGAAGATGGATGCTTATAATTTTCATTTCTGCACCCTTTCAACAAATACGACCTAATTTAACTTTATTAGTCCACAGAGGTCCTCTTTTTCATCTAAATTCATCTAAAATTTACCACGAGACAGGAGTTAAGAAACATAAGGCCTTTATTATTAAAAGAAAATAACCTAAGATTTGTACAAAAGCGATTTAAACAAATTAGTGAAGGGAATTGCACCAGCAAGGATCTTGTGGTGCCACTAGCAGGTCAGTGGGAATACACAGTAGCATAGCCAAGGCTGTGTTTGTGTAGATGCTCCACAGCTTTTGAGCCACTCAAGAGTGTCCTAAATTATTTCTTCGGGCTGTGCTCTGCCAAAAATGGTGCTGAGTTTGACACGAATTGCAAACTTGATTTACCTTTCTACTGAGTTCAGTGCAAACTTCTCTGGGTTTCAGTAACTCTATTTTGACTTCCACTCTTGTTAAATAATTTTTCCTAATTACATTTAAAGTGTGGAAATGGCTTTATTGCTTCCCTTTTTTAGCCCTTTTCTGTTATATGAGCATTCATTATTTCTGCTTGGGAGCTGCTTAAGAGGTTTTGAGGAGTCAGAGCCTTTCCAAAGCTTTTAAATGTCCTTGTTTTGACTTTGTTATTGAGATTGAAAAGTTGAAGCTTTATGGAGCTTAATGGGGTCTATTTTTTCCCTTCCAACCTGGAATTAGTTGTTAGGGTTTGTTCAGGAGTCATAATCTATCAAATATATTAAAGTGTGTAAGAGTCAACCTCCCCGAAGTTTGCTTTGATGCTCAAGCTGTCTTGTTACTCCGCCCCACCCCCATCCCTCCCACACACACGCCACACACACACACACACACACACACACACACACACACACAGGAAATCAAAATTCCTCACAGAAACAACCGCCATCTCTCAGCAGGATGTCAGGAAGATCACCAAAAGCTGCTAAGGGGACGGCTTAACAATCCAAAAAAATGTCTGAGATGTTCAGATTCCGTAGATACCAATCTGATTGGATCTCATGGGACCTATGTCCAGCAAACTCACTTCACAAGAACACCAAGCCATAATCTACAGCACTCAACAGGTCTATTCTTTAAAACTAGATATCAGACAACCTGCACACTATCAGATGTTCTCGGGTATGCCTTTACTGGTCAAAGCCATTTTAATGTTTAGAGAATAATCTGATAAATATTAAGCAGGGTATGATTATATATTAGAGCTTATTTTAGATAGAGGCAAAACCAGGGCCCAAAAAATGTTCTCCTTGTTTTGTTTTAAGAGGCGTTCTTAAGGATTTGTGTTGTTTACCTATAAAGCAGTGAACAGACATGCTCCTAGTTATCTGTTTGACCTCCTGCAGCCATAAGTACCCTCCAGATCTCTTAGCTCTAAGGAGCAAGTTGAGTTGGCTGTACCAACGTCTAGGCTGGTCTACAGAGGCGATTGAGCCTTTGGCGTTGCACCCCCTAAATTGTGGAACAAACTGCTACTACACATCAAACGGGCTCCAACTTGTTGGCTTTAAATACAGTATAGGAGTTACGTTTATTGTCAGATTTTCTCTGTTTAAATTGTCCTTTCTACTTTGCTGTTGCCTTCTTTACTTTATGTACAGTCAACGCTGCAGTTGGCTTTGAGAAATATTATACATAATAAACTTGAACTTCTTCTGGCACATTTAAAATGTATGTGGTGTTTGGAGTGTAACACTTATAGAACTTAAGCAAACACATTTCATATGACTCCAGGATTAAACAATGAAACTCCAATAACCTTTTAAAAACAAGAAAAGTTTGAATGTTGCTGTTTGCTTGTTACAATACGCCAGCAAAATATGCCTTAATTTAACTGAATTATAGACATGATTTCTTTTATATTCAGTTTGATGCCTTTTTTGTTATTCTGTGTTATAGGAATAACATTAAACCATATAACCAAGATGGCGCCGACGATGGCAGCCTTGGAGCTTCGCTCTCTCTTTGTTTTTGTAGTTTGTGTGTTTATATGTTTTTCGAGCCACAGTACCGTGGTCTCGGGCCACAATTCGGTGGTCTCATTCAGTAGAGAGGAACTTCTCAACATCAGAGAGTCCTCTTTTGGGTTTTTTTCACCATCCTTCATTGATCCGAGGTTCACTGAGCTTCTGGCAAGCGGAGCAGCGGCGCTCTACGGGATACTGCGCCGGAAGCGTCGGAGGGGAAAGCGTGCTGGCGCCCTGGTAAAGCTCCGCAAAAGAGGACTTCGCACACCACTGCCTTCAATACATCTGGCAAATGTCCGCTCTCTAAGCAACAAGATGGACGAGCTACTTCTTCTCACCGGTAAAAACTCGGACCTCCGCAGATCAGCGGTTCTCTGCTTCACCAAGACATGGCTGAGTGACAACATCCAGGACCGCGCACTGCTGATACCGGACTTCCAGCTGTTCAGAGCGGATCGCAGCGCGGAGCTATCAGGGAAGAAGCGAGGAGGCGGAATCTGCTTTTATATAAACGAAGCTTGGTGCAGAGACATAAAAGTGCTGGGGAAAACATGTAGTCCGGATCTGGAGTCATTTTCCATAATCTGTAAACCGTTTTACTCACCGAGAGAGTTTTCCTCGTTCATAATAATTTTCCTCCGCATGGCTGCACTTCTGCTGCGGAAAAACATCTTGCTGAGCTGATTACAGACGTGGACAAAAAACACCCTGACTCTTTCATCATAATACTGGGAGATTTTAACAGCGCAGATCTCTCTAATGAGCTCCCAAAATACAGACAGCATATTAAGTGTCCCACCAGAGACAAAAACACACTGGACCACTGTTACACAGCTTTTAAGGACTCATACCATGCTGTTACCAGGGCTGCTCTGGGACTTTCGGATCATTGCCTTATCCACCTCATCCCAACTTACAGACAAAAACTAAGAGCTTCCAAACCCGTGGTTCACACTGTTAAAAAGTGGACTGAGGAATCGAAGCAGATGCTACAGGCCTGCTTTGAATGCACAGACTGGACTGTTTTTGAAACCTCAGCCACTGATTTAAACAAACTAACTGATGTGGTGACATCATACATCAGTTTCTGTGAGGACATGTGTGTGCAGACCAAGACCTTCTGCACCTTTGGGAACAACAAGCCATGGTTTACTCCACACCTCAGGAATCTGCGCAGGGACAAAGAAGAAGCTCACAGCAGTGGAGATTGGGCGCGGTACAGGCAGGCCAGGAACAGACTTACAAAGGAGATCAAAGCAGCCAAGAGAAGCTATAGCGAGAAGCTGAAAAACAGCCTTTCTACTGGTGACACTTCGGCTGTATGGACTGGTCTGAGAAACCTGACTGCCTACAGAAGCCCCACCACCCTTCCTGAACAAAGTCCACGCCTGGCCAACCGTCTGAATGGCTTCTACTGCAGACATGACAAGAAGCCATTCACACCTCAAACCAACTCCTCCACATCCCATTCAGGAACAAATTCGACCAGTAAAGCAACCAACCCCTTACCTTCAGATCCTCTGCCTGCACTAAAGATCTCTGAGGAAGATGTAAATAGGCTCTTTCAGAGCATGAAAACAAAGAAAGCTGGAGGACGTGATAATGTCTCCCCATCATGCCTGAAAACCTGTGCACATCAACTCGCTCCAATCTTCACCCGGATCTTCAACAAGTCACTGGAGAAGTGTGAGGTCCCCTCCTGCTTCAAACGATCCACCATCATCCCAGTGCCCAAGAAACCCACCATCCTAGGATTAAATGACTACAGGCCTGTAGCCCTGACGTCTGTGGTCATGAAATCCTTTGAGCGGCTGGTGTTGAAGCACCTGAAAGACATCACAGGCCCTCTACTGGACGCCCTGCAGTTTGCTTACCGAGCAAACAGGTCGGCAGATGATGCTGTTAACTTAGGTCTACACTTCATCCTGCAACACCTCGACCGCCCAGAGACCTACGCCAGGATCCTGTTTGTAGACTTCAGCTCGGCCTTCAACACTATCATACCAGACATCCTCCACCAGAAGCTCACCCAGCTCAATGTCCCAGCCTCCACCTGTTGGTGGATCAACAGCTTCCTGACGGACCGACAGCAGCAGGTAAGTCTGGGGAGCATCTTCTCCCGAACCAGATCAATAAGTACTGGTGCCCCCCAGGGGTGTGTTCTATCCCCACTCCTCTTCTCCCTGTACACAAATGACTGCACCTCAGCAGACTCGTCTGTGAAACTCCTTAAGTTTGCAGATGACACCACTGTCATTGGACTGATCCAGGATGGTGATGAGTCTGCATACAGGCAGGAGGTGGATTGCCTGATACACTGGTGTAGTCAGAACTGCCTGGAACTAAACCCACTCAAGACTGTGGAGATGGTGGTGGACTTTCGGAAAACACCACCTCCATACACCCCCCTCACCATCCTCAACAACACCGTGTCGGCTGTGGATCACTTCAGGTTCTTAGGAACCACCATCTCTGAGGACCTGAGATGGTCTTCACACATAGACACTGTTCGAAAGAAGGCCCAGCAGAGACTGTACTTCCTGAGGCAACTCAAGAAGTACAACCTTCCACAGGAGCTGCTGGTCATCTTCTACACTGCCATCATTCAGTCTGTCCTGTCTTCATCCATCTCAGTGTGGTTTGGTTCATCCACAAAACAGGACAGGTCCAGACTGCAACGAATAATCAGGACTGCAGAGAGAATCATCAGGGCTGACCTTCCCTCCATCCAGGACTTATACAGGTCAGGGGTCAGGAAAAGAGCTGCTAAAATCTCTGCAGACCCCACACACCCTGCACATAAACTATTTAGAGTTCTGCCTTCAGGCCGACGCTACAGAGCGCTGTTCACTAAAACCAGCCGCCACAGAGACAGTTTCTTCCCCCAGGCTGTTTCTCTGTTGAACATTCAATAGAGTACAAAACAACAGCATACAGATGTTGCAAATGCACCTTTTTATTTATTTATATATGTGTATATTGTACATTGTAGATATGTATATTCTGTAGTGCAAAAACAAAAACCAAAGAGCAAAGTGTACCGTAGTCAAATTCCTTGTTTGTATGTACAAACTTGGCAATAAAGCTGATTCTGATTTTCTGTTATTTTTCTCTGTCTTTATGCAAGGCTGTCTGGAAATCTAAATAAAAAATGATGATGAGTCTGTTTGCTTATTACAATACGCCAGCAAAATATGCCTTAATTTAATTGAATTATAGACATGATTTCATTTATATTCAGTTTGATGCCTTTTTTGTCATTCTGTGTTATAGGAATAACATTAAACCATATTTCCTGTTATTTTTCTCTGTCTTTATGCAATTCTGTCTGGAAAACTAAATAAAAAATGATGATGAGTCTGTTTAATGTTTAATTCTTTACTTCTGGGTAACAGTACAATAGTGGCATCAATTATTTAGTAAATCAGGACATAGTCAGTAGTATTTTACTAAAACAAAAAAGACAATCTGATAAAATAAATGGCTGATGTATCAAATCATACTTCACTGAAAGGGTTTTATTTTTAACACATTTATTAAGAGCTTTTATTAGAATACAGAATTTCAAATGCTACACTATTTTACAGTTAAATTAACAGAAAACTCTGAAGTATAAGATTCAGTCAGTTTCATAGCAAAGCTTTGAATTACCCTAAATACACATGTGTTATAACGAGTTTTGTAGAGTAATTTAATATACCCAATGTTACAGGGCTACAATACTCTGTTAAAACATTGTTAAAAATCTTAATCTCAACATTAAATTCATGTTGTCCTGAAGTCTAAGCAAAAATTATAAGCTGTCTTAGAGCATCAGAAAAAAATAAATGTAAAGATTATTTTAGATATCGTTCCCTTCATAATATTAACCAAAGGTTTCACTGTTACTAAAGGGTTGAATTGTTGAGTTGGAATAAAGAACCAACTCAGCATAAGATCTCTGTGAAGTATGAAGTTCAAAGAGGACGTCATTATTGAAAGAGAGGCCCAACAAAGACTAATGTTAAAAAACATCTCATGGGTAGGCCAGTCTTTCGAGGATAATGCACAGAGGGATGCCAAATAAGTCATGTTTGAAAATGCAAAGCATTAGTGAAATCACCAGAAAAAGAGTACAAAAGAAACTGCCATAATGAAGCACTGAAGAGCTGCGCTATCCAGCATTTAGGCTGCTTTACAGGATTTTATATGGGAGGACATAATTTCAATGTACAAAACAGACACAATTTTTCAGCTTGAAAATGTTCTGAGACATTTCAAGCTTAGTCTGTTACAAAAGACAATTGGCAAACAACTGAACTACCTTCAACCTTTTTATCCCAGCTGAACCAAATGGCCCCAAATCTTCTATCTATCTTGTGCTGTTTGATATCTGTGTTTACACTGCAGTGCTTTTTATGTGTATTTTGTTTGCTGATGCTAAGTGAATCACTTGACTTGCTCCTCTTGTGTAGCCCACTGTGTAACCAATGATTCTTTCACAGTGCCTTTTGTCATGATTTATAGATGTTTCAGTTTTGTTTTGGGTCTTGCCTCTGATTGTTGTTTATAATATTCAGGTGGTGCATTACAGGTTCACTCCTTTAGTTTTAGTTTCTTAATTATTCTGTTGATGGTGTATTTTAGTTATGTCATATCCTATTTTACTTCTGTTATATATGTAGGACAATTTCTTTGGTTAGATTGTGTCCTTGTATTTCTTTTTAGTTCCAGTCATCTTTTGATTTCACTCTCTGCCACTGCAATTAACCATCATTTATTTCAACTGCGTTTGCTAATCAGCTTCCTTGTTTTTACCTGCACCATGCCATATATACACTGGTCAGTTTCTTTCACTCCTCATGGGGGAAGACTGTTAACATTTCAAGTCTGTCCATTTCCTCGACTGTTTCCCTTCCTGCCTGCTTCTGCCACTTCACTTTTTATTTATTAAAACCCTTCTACTCACTGTGCTGCTTCCTGTCTGTCTGCATCCAGGGGCCCAATCCAAAAACCACATCTTGACAGCCTTTACTGTTTAACTTATGCAAAGCCACTACAAACTTTGTGCAATAATGTAACTAACATGTTTTAAATCTACCACCACCTTCACCACATTTTTCTGAAAAGCAAAATACAGTTGGTCTAATCAGGATTATAACCTGGTATTGTAAAACCAGAACATCTGATTCTAATGTTTACACCCTGAAGCACTCTCCAAACTCTGAGGAAAATGGTATTTTAACTGCATTTTATTAGATTTGCTCAGTGCTCAAAATTGGCCACTTTCTTTCTTGTTAACGATGAACATTCATGGAAGGATGGCTGCACAATGTATAGCAAATTTATTGTTATTGGATTATCCCTGTACTCAATATGCATATTGCCATTAATTGCTTGGACTGCATTACACATTAGCCAATTATTTAAATACAATGCATTGAGGCTTTCTGTCCCAGTAATATATTTGGTGATGCTAGTGGTTCAATGCAAAACAAAATGGTTAAAGAGATGGTAAAGTCATTTTCATTGCCAAAATAGCAATAGAAGCAACTTTTTTCAGTAAAACATTATGGTTGAAATGAAAATAATGAATTTGATTTTTTTTTCCCAGAAGATGATAAGACTATGTAAGAGATTCTGATTATTGATTATAAATATTTATCAAAAATTCTAATTAAAAATCATAATTCAGAAGAAATAAATTGTAACCAAAAATCATTTCTTACGAATCGAGATCAGAGATACACTGTTGTTGTGATTATTGGGCTCACAGCACTTAATAATTACAATTAGTTAATTGTCATTGATAATTTTTAATTATTAACCAAAACCACACTGAATGACACTGTGTTATCAACCGTTTTACTAAATAGTGTGGAACACCATCCACATTTTAACAGAAAATCACCCTTACACAAAATAAACACAAACGCTGTCTCTTTATTTGTTTGGAAATGTATTAAACCAATAGTCTCTCTTATAACCAACTCTTCATGTTCAACAACTTTTGACCTAATTAAGCATTCGCTGTCCCACAAGAGGGGGTACATTAATAACCAAAAATAAGGAGGCGTGCTGAGTCGAGATGGAGATCAAACCAGCAGTTTATGGACTGAGTGGGAAGAAAATAACAATTTGGATTTACTCGGAAAGTGGAGCAGAATTAATAATGGTGAAGCCTTCTTCGGTCCTTTGATGATTCTTGATTGCGGCTGTCAGCTGTTATACGGTAGAGACATACCAGCTCAGACGCGATAAAACACCTAGCATCCGGCCCCTTAGCTCCTAACAGTTGATAGCGGGCTAGTCTCGAAACAAATGGTCATAAAACTCTGAGGGAGGAACACAAAGGCCATAAACGGTGAAACAATGGAAATAAACACGAGGCTCAATTCGTAGCCTCAGTCTGCTTTAAATTCCACTTTAACTCCAACTGAGTCAGCGCTTAGTTGATCAAAACACGGTACACATGCACCGGCATTCAGCTTTGCTGCGCAGCCGCGCTTCAGAGTCCAACAGTATTCAAACAGCAGCCAAAACAGTTCAGCATAAACTTCAATCAAGATTGCATGCAACAAGTTAATACCTTGGATTAATTACTGGTGATCGTAGATCACCTTAACTATGCCTCACCCTGCCCAGACTAGAGACAACAAAACAAGTTTACTTGGTAGTAAATCCTCTGGGAGAAGGGGTGCAGGCCAGTGGGCTTCCATCTAGGAAGGGGTGAAGTTATGAGGGGCAAGTGTTGCACATCCGCGAACACTCCAAACAGTCACCTTCTCCTCTTTCGTCCAAAAAAAAGACATGCACCCTTGCAGTCAACTGAAACAACAAGGAGGAAACTCGTCTCTTTAGGAACTCTCTGTGGGTTTTTACTTTAGCCTGGATGGTGACTTCGATCAGGTTATGAATCTTCTGATCTTCTAATATCAGACAGATGTCCAGCTTTGTCAAGCTCTTCCGGGAATGGCCAGTGTTGAGGTTAAAGTAAATCCACCCGCGAGCATCGATTTCTCCAGAGATCGCCTCCGAACGCTGCACCAGTGAGATACTATGGGCGGAAATGTCAAAGGCGGAGCGTTTTGCTTGCCCTTATATAGCTCACCTCCAGTGACGTCAGAGCTGAGATGCATGCTGGTAGGTGTAGTAGCAGTGAGTTTCTGGTCAAAATGGACATGACCCAACATCTGCTTATTATCTGGGGTTTATTTTATTTATTTTTTTATTTTTAAAGTAGGGCAAAATATGTCAAAATAAACTTTGTATTATTTTTTTTCAATGGTTTAATTTTTTTTCAATATCCTCAGGCATTTTAAATAATTACTCAGTTCAGATTAATCATTAGTGGTTTCAATTCAATGTAACTTATATTTTCAAAATAAAGTGCACAATTGAAAGAAAAATAATATCTTGGATTTGAATAAAGGCCCAAATCCGAAACATTGTCAGATTATAGTTTCGTGTATTGCTATAACGTGTGCCAGGTACATCGACTAGACATGAAATAAATTATAAAAGCAGCCAAAATCTAAAGAAATTCTTATAAAGTCCAGAGAATAACCGATCAATACCTATGTGAAAGCTGAAATTAAAATCCAACTTAATTTAAACAGAAATTTTAAAAAAGGCATGGTTAAAACTTTACACTGTACTGGTATTGTGCAAAGATGTTTTTTTTTCTATTACAGTATTTGTTTATTAGCTTCACAATTTCCTATAAAAGTAGAATAACCCTTAAGGATAAATGCAGTTCAGTTTAAATGTTTTGTAAAGCAAACTGTGTGTTGAACTACAAAAGAATTGTAAGTCATATTTTACGTCCTGACATTCGCCTCTTTTCATTCACTTTTTATTTATTTACTTGTTGGCAACAGCAGGTGAAAAGAGAGACTTGTAGTAAGATGAATGGGCACAATAACAAGAGACCTGAGCAAAGTCAAGAGCTTTATTTATGTTCTGGCAGATCTAAGAGTATCTGGCTTAACGTCAATAGAGTGTGGAAACCTTTTGATTTTCTTTATAATCTATTTTTCTGCCTCCTCTTTTGTGTTTTTGTAATGTCTTCTGTCTTTTTAAAACATCTGCTCTTCCCTGCTACATTTATCTTTCTTGAAAGTGTCAAGTGTATACTTTTCCCACTGTCCACTGTTTCTGTCTGGTATTATTCCTCTCTCCTTCCCCCTTTCCAATGTCAGTCATGCTCGGTCTTCATTGCAAGCTGCTCCACATCTTCACCCTACCGCTTGTGTCTTTGTCAGACAAAGGCTTCTCATCTGGGCTCATAGCCAACCAGGTTAGCTTTTCTTTTTTGGTGCATCCCCAGGAGGTTTGAGATTAACGTGTGACTTAATCTCTCTTTCATTGGCCTTGTAGACCAATCCAACAATGGTCACTCAGGAATGTCTGTAGAGGAGCTCAATGACTGTTTCTCTTGTCTCTTTCTGGTGTGAACTGTCAGTCGTTTTGTTCTGTAGAAGTTGGCACTGAAAGGCTGTTTAGAATAGTAAAGTTCTTTTTCAATAGTTCTTTTTCAATTCATGAAGCATAGATGTTCAGTAAATGCAACACAACGTACAAAACAATCAAAATCAAAATTGCAGGTTTTTGAGCATGCACACTAATTGAGGTGGACATATTTTGGATGGCTAAAGTTTAATCTCAGATATAAAAAAAACATCAGGGTTTTTACATTTAAATGGACTGATTTCTTAAATGGTTGAACACATACAAAAGATTCTGGCTGTGTTAGAGGCATAAGTACAATTTTGTTCATAACATCGACACCAATGTGGACTTTTCTGCAGTAATCTCTATAAAGACTTATTGTATTACTTGGATTTTTGTTTAGATTGATTAAATGCACAGTGACTTATAAGAGGATTTTTCTATCTGTTGAAAGTTGACATATTCTTTTTTCATAGTGTTCATGTTCAGCATTTACTTATGTGAACACGAAAAGAATTAGCAAGATACCAACAGGAATCCAGTGTGTCAAGATAGGCTATGTATAGTGTGAACATGAAACCTTTAAAAAATAAAAACTGAATGGTACAAACTAGAGTATTTCAAAAGTCTTCTAGGGGCCCACTTATCTGATGCACGTATTAAAGAAAATGTAAAAATAAACAAGACTTGGATCCTGTTTAAACCATAGGTAATCTTAGGGGGAAAGAGAATATAATTGATGGCCTTTGTTATCATGAGTATAATAATAACCTCTGTTATTTCAGTGGATAATTTTGATGCTTATAGAAAACTAATTTTGGCTAAAGGAAGGAAACAGGAAACAAACATCATCTCCTATAGTGCTATGTTTGGTTGTTATCTTCCTTCCAATGGACAGCAGCCATAATTTCCAAGTCTGCTAACCTAGCATGTCACCGAAAGTGAAAACATTGGCTACCTTTTGTTGTCACCGGAAGTAGGCGGCCTTTAGGGCTGTGGTGGCTGAACGACATAGAAACGTAATACATCTAATTTTAAACATGCACTAGCAACGAACATTGTATTTCTTTATAATATTAACAGTATCAGTGTTTTGGAGGAGGGCATAAATAAAAATCACACAGCTAAATCCAAATCTCCACTTACTTCTGTTTGCCTACAAGTTTGATTTAGCACTGCAGCGCAGCTCCCCTATATAGGAAGTTAGAAAGGCATCAGCATAAAACTCTCCTGAGACAATTTTTCAAAAGCTGTGGGATTTTTTAAATGAATGAGGTAATTCTCGTAGTGAGTATATTCAATGAGGGTCAATATTTGTGTTACTTTAATAGTGGCAAAAATAGCCGCAATAAGTAGGCTATAAGTAGTTGCTAGTGTTTGTACAATAAGGCTGTCAAAAACTAAAGCAGCTGTTTGTTAAATGCAGATTTTTTTGAGAAGTGTCTTCAAAAAGCACAATTAATGTAGCACTTACACAAGTTTTCAGCACAGTTTCACACATTTGACTGAAGGACACTGTGAGAAATTATTTGAACCCAGTTGACATGATTTAAAACATTTCACAGCCTAAGGAAGGATTGAGATAACAGTTTGAAAGGAATTTATCGAGTACAGAAGATCAGACATTTCAAACAGAGAGACAGTGGTTGTTGCAGAAAGATAAACGTGAAATAGAGGTGGGTCGATCCTCAAAATAAAAGGTGAGAGATGTACACAGATGGAAGCAGAAGACTGAAATAAAAACAAATAGACGGAGAAAGTGAGAGAGGCAGATCTGCATTATGGACCAACATTCAATGGTGCCTTTATGAGCAATAGTTAGAAGGACACTGAGGCGTGAGTCCCTGTAACCACAGCAACTTCATGGGAGCTCTGTGACAGACGCATAATAGAGTGGGAGAGGAGTTCCTTTTCTCCTTTTTACCCCTCCCTAGCTTCTACCCTCCCTCCCACTTGTTCCGTCTTCCATTGCTCCCTTTGGCAAGTTGTTGGATTCTCACATCTTCACACAATTTTCTTTCATGCCGCTGGCCTGGTGTGTTTGTTTGTTTTTTTCTCTTAATTTTACCCGTAAAGTTTGAGCAGTCGCAACCCCACAGATGCGGTTCCCAGCAGCTGAGGGAATGATTTTGTGTTCTTATCAATCCTCAGTCACTTTTATGGACTCTCAGAGTTGTTTGAGGGTTTAATTTTCCAGAAAACTGTTTTACACTGGAACAAGGAGAAATGTGCTCTAAAGGTACTGTCTCAGCCCGTGATTCCTTTGTCTACATTTCAGAGGCTGTGCTGTCAAACCATGATGCTGCTGCTGAGACTGATCACCCTGAAAATATGCAATGCTTAACAGTAAGTGCTATTTAGCATTTTTCTCTTCACGTTGTGTGTATCAAACTTCAGTAGTTCTCTATTCTGTGCGTGGTTGCATTTGAACTGTGTCCAAATAATTTTAAATGGCAAATGCCAGACATATGTATAAACCAGGTTGATAGTGGTATTGTTGTTTTTTACTAAAAGTACAGTATTTTTCCACAGAGATGTATAACTTTTTATTGCTTTTTTTAGATTACTGCATGAGCACTTTGTTTTTATTTATTGCATAATCATGTGTGTGCACAATGAATGGATGGGTCAATTTAAAACACAAAATAGTTGACCTGTGATATACCTAGGATTGTTTCAAACAAAGTCATCACACAGAGGCATGCCTTCAGTAAGATAGTGACTGCACAAATTCCACACTGCACGTCCTTTGCAGCCGTAGCAACTAATTGAATTACGTGTCTGAGCTCTGAGCAGCGAATAGACGAATACGTATTTTTTTTTAGAGTGTTTGTCAAAAAGGCCTGCATCACGTGAGTTGCATGTGGAGCAGAAAATTGGAATTGTGCAGATAGAGGTTGCTTTCTCCTAATTATCAGTTTTCTTTCCGTGCACTCTCCTTTTCTTTACATTTTGTGTCTTCTTTGCGTTTTTTGTGTTCACAGTATTTCAAAGCATAAGATCACTGAAGAGACTGTTACCACACCACTGCCAAAAGTGATGCTGTGCATTAATCTTAGTGAATGGCAAAGACAGCTCAAATCAAATGAGCCATTTGTAAGCTAAGGAATACTGTACCTACAGTAACATGAAAGGAAATGTACCAATGTGCAAAGATCTTAGTAGAGAAAAAAGAGGCTTTCTAAATGCATGGGTGCAAGTATTCATATAGTACTGTGAAAAGGTATTTTTCCCTTACGTTTTTGCTTTTGTATCACAGTTAATTCCCATCATCAAAAAAAAAAAAATTATATCAGACAAGGATAACCTAAGTAAATACAAAAAGCAGCTTAAAATGATGATTTTATTTCTAAAAGAAAGAAAGCTACCAAAAAAGAACCTCGCCCTTGTTAAATTATGAAATAACTTTGATTACCCACATTTTTTAGAAATCTGAATTAAATCCCACAAATTCAGTCAGGCCTGTAGAACACAGAAATAACTTAAATAGAGTAAAATAGAACATCTTAAATAGAACATGTTTCACATCATGAAGTAGGCTGAAAGAGCCATCCATCCATCCTGTCTGCTTTTCCACAACTGGTGAGTCAAGTCAGATCTGTCCATCCATCCATCCATCCATCCATCCATCCATCCATCCATCCATCCATCCATCCATCCATCCATCCATCCATCCATCCATCCATCCATCCATCCATCCATCCATCCATCCATCCTGTTTGCTTTTCCACCACTGGTGAGTCAGACCCACATAAATATTGCATTAGAAATGTCTCAGGCGTTTATTGTTTGATTCTCCCTGTGTTTTATTCTGTGTTTTTGTGAAGGGTTTAGGTGCAAGAAGACAGTTTAACCACACAAATATTTTTTCCAGTATCTCTACTAATTCATATTATAATTTCCCCACTGTTTTTGTTTTTTTTCTTTACCACTGTTTTAAACAATCAGCTGATCTCTCATCCAAACCAGCAACTGGAAACAGGGGCTAAACATGTTTTAGAACAAGATTTATTAACACCACCTGGTGATAATAAAAGACCAGCAGTGTTAAAGAACTGGGTTGAAAATAACATTTATGGATTCTGGGAAAAATACTAAGCTGTGAGTCAACTGTAAGTGGTTCGTTGTCATACTTAAACTCTGTGGCAGGCAATTTCATAATAAACATCAGGAAGATAAGAGACAGCTTCTGTTATTCTGACACAAATCTGACATTTTATGCCCATTAAAGTGCAATGTTTTACTGTTCTTGTGTTTTAAATGTAACCAGGCAATGATTAAACTAAACCAATTTAAACGCTGTTTACAATGTTTTGATTGACTTCTGTTTGTAAATCTGCCTGTAGCTCCTGACAAAACCAGTGTTTTTCACTGGCCCAGCAGCAAACTGGGGCTGGGACAGCTCCGGTTTTTCGGGGCTAGAGCCAGAGTTTGTCTTAGTGCTCTTAGTAAGCACTAGCACTAGTTAAGTACTGGAACCAGTTTGGTGGAAAATGACCCCAACAGTCACTGGGTGGTAGGGGAGGTACACCCTGGACAGGTCACCAGTCCATTGCAGGACTCAGTTCAATTCAGTTCATTTTGTAGTGCTGATTCACAACAAAAGTCATTTCAAGGAACTCTACAAAACAAAGATGTAATTTATATACAGAAATGTATGGTCAGTTCAATTTAATCATATAAGTAGATTTAAGGTCAATTACATAAATTCCAATTCAGTTCAAGATATAAAACACTGCAGTCAATTTGAGTTCATTATGTCACTTGATAAAACTTTTACTTTCTAAGAAAACCCAGCCGATTGCGTCATGTCACTATTTTTGCAGCAATCCCTCCTCCTGATCGGGAGTGTTGCGACAGTGGAAAGTAAAGGCTACTTTTAAACAGGAAGACATTTCCCACAGAACAGTGCGATTGACCATCTGCCACTACCTGCTGGGGGTTAGAGAAAACAGGGCAGACACAAAATAAACAGAGCTACTGGTTCAACAGTATGTTCTGTTAAAGAAGGGGGAAAAAGGATGGGAGCATCTGCTCTCTACCACAGATACTGGAAGGGGGATATCCGGCCATCAGTCTGTCACCTGAAGCTCAACTAAACTTAGGTTATGGAACAAGATAAGGATGCAACACACACCAGCATTACCACCACTGAATAACTAAAAAAAAATACTTTATTGCTTTATTTATTACGTTTATTGGCCTAGTCAAAGACCCTCAGCTTGTTCATGAGATATGGATCATGACGAAGAAGAAGATCCCGGATACAAGCGGCCAAAATGAGCTTCCTCCAGAGCATGACTGGACTAGGCCTTAGAGACACGGTGAAGAGCTCCGTTATCTAGGGGGAGCTGAATGTGGAGCCACTGCATCTCTGCATAGAGTCAAGTCAGTTGAGGTGGTTAGGGAATGTGATCAGGACACCCCCTGGGTGCATCCCACTGCAAGGAGACCCCAAGGAAGACCCAGAACTCCCTGGGGGGACTGTATATCATGTCTGCCCTGGGAACACCTTGGGATCCCTCTAAATGTGATTAGAGACACCTTCTCTTTTTGGGGAATGTGAGGCTCAGGTTCTTTTTTCTACAGAAGCTCAGAGAGAAGGGGTAAAGTGACCAGTCTTATTTTCTGGTGGGATAGAGTTGTCGGATGCACAAGCAAAAGACCATACTCAGCTTTGGATCCTCAATGTAGTACTTTAGGCCAGGACATTCAGATGCTCATGCGTGTCTTCCCTTGTGCAGCTCTGGAAGAGCTGTGGGTAAGAGGATGTGCAGGGATGTGTGCCTCCAGCTGTGACTCCTACCTGTGAGCTTTTCTTAACAATGGGTTAATGCTGTGCATTCTGGTTTTTACCAGTCTGTTGTTCTGTGTGTGTAGTTCAGTGGTTGTTCCATCCATTGGCTGGCCCAACAGGGGAAAAATATTTTCTTTCAGATATAATTTCTTTATTTACTACTTTTAATCAAATTTTGTTATGTTTTTCTTACAATTATTATTTTTTTACCTAACCATTTTCTTTATTGAAGGTCGCAATGTGAAGACATGGGATCACTTGAATTTGGGATTGATATTCAGTCAGCTCAAGGCAGTGTTTTTTTAACCCTGGTCCTCAAGGCACACTGCTCTGCATGTGTGCTGAAGCAGGGGAAATTAAGGTAACCCCAAATAGGAGTGAATAAGCAGAAAACTACCCTTATACCAAGCTTGTTTGCAAGTCATCATTTTAATAAAATTACTAGGTCGAATTTAGATGTTTTAAATATTTTTTCACCCAGAGCACGATTAAATGATTAAATGAATAATAAAACTAGGGGTGGGGGCAGGATGGCAGCAAGTGTGGAGAGGGCACTTTGAACATATATCAGCAGGTTACGATGCAGGTCCCCATTAAAGTGGCTCTATTTAAATAAGCTCTGTCTTTGTTGAAAGTTAGATGAGAAGTCAGGTGGCACATAAAAGGAATAATATGTCCTTACAATGTTTTCTGTGTTGCTGAATCCCATCATGCAGATGCTTAAAGGAAATATTCTCTAGATGCAGCTACAACAAAGGAAGGAGGGGGCAATATAAACAGATTACCCTACTTTATGTTTAAAACTGTGGTTTGCTGACCCATACATTCACTCTGATTAAGCACCCTTGTGAACGGTCAGTCTGTCAAAACACCAGTTGACTTCTCCCATTACCTCTGTCAGAGAGAATTGTGTCACTTGGACAAGTACCATTTGAAGAGAATAACTCATACCACAAAGAATGTTTTTTGATTGAAGAAAAATTTCACAAAATTGTTGTTGTTGGTGTTCCTTCAGCTGAATACATAAAACAAAGGCTTACTTGAAACTGAGCTGCTGCTCGCAGCAACTTCAGACCAACTTATTTTGTTTCATTTTTAAAATGTTTTCCATGGCTCTAGATTTTGACCAGTTTAGTCAGATTTGGCAACCTGACATCAAGCTTGGAGCATGCTTAATGTATTGTCTGGGATACAAACTCTGTGAGACAAAGATGTAATAAGATCTGTATAATTGCAATATTTTATCTTCTCTAGTTTTTGCTGTCTATATAATACTAATTGTGCTCAATCAGAACTGAAAATTAATATTTCACAATGTTCTGCTATTACAATTTCTTGTTTCTCTGACACTGAATATCAAAGCAAAGCATGTGCACATATTCAGGTTTTCTGCAAGATCTTAAAAACTTTAGGTTCATAATCTTAATTTAAGGTCTTCAGAAGTCTTTAATCCACTTAGATTTTAAATATTAGATTCTAATTCATTTATTGCTTCTAAAGTTTAAAGACCCTGTCAGCTTTCCCTGCAAACCTGCAATATGATTCTACTAAAACTGAATTTTTGTATGTTTAGGTAATTAAAATGAAACTTTCTTGTTGTTCACCATCAGCTCCTATGTCAAGGAAACATCTGTACCTGTGCTAGGCTTGCATACAGGGATTTTGACTCTTCATCTGTTACTGTTTTGAAGATTACTGCATACTGTAGACCAGGGGTGTCCAAGTCCAATCCTCAAGGGCTGGTTTCCTGCAGGTTTTAGATGTGTCTCTGCTTCAACGCAACCGATTTTAAACAGTTGAACTACCTCCTCAGTTTCTTACCAGGTCTTCGAGAGGCCTGGTAATGAACAATATTTTGACTGATCCAGGAAATTATCTAAAAAATGCAAGATACTCGCCCGTGATACTGACTTTGGACACCATTGTGGAGGTTATAGTTAAGTCACTTAGGAGGAAAGGCACTGAAGTCTCACGTGGAAATTTTCACATTTGTATTTGTGAATGGTTGTTTCCTTTCTCTGTGCCCTCCCTCCTCCTCCCTCCATCCTGCTGAATCAAAGTAACATATTAAGCAGTTTGTGAAGGAGATTCTCAGGGGAGATTTAAAGACGAGAGAAGAGAGCACATTCACAGACTAAATTAGGGGCGAATTGAAAACCTTTCAGACTTTCTCCTCTTTTTACTTCCAGTTTTTTGTTGCCTTGTTCTTGTTTCTTTCCAGACCACTGAATGTTTTCCTCCCTCACTGTGCCGTGTCCTCCTCCACCTCGTTGTCCTCTTTTCTCCCTCTCTGTTCCCTGTAATTTCTGTCTCTGTCACCCCATGGCCATAACCCTGACTAGACAAAGAGCTGCATGGTACCATCTGCTGCCCACTCCTTACTAACTCAGACATTTTTCAGTGTTTAATGATGGCCTTACACATAATCTGCTGTGCAGATTTGCATTGTATTCAAACTATTTTCCAGGTAAAACCATAATTGAGGGCTAAACTGTGCTTTTTACATGCTGACAGGTGCTAGAGTTTTTGCTGATTAAAAGTAATGTTGAATATCATCTCTTCATCAAAATAACCCCTTAAATGTTCCACATTACTCATCCATTACTTTAGTTTCCATATCAGCATTTAAATGAGGTTTCATGCAAAAAGAATGAGTTACAGGTTGTTCATGTCATGGATAGGAAGTTGCATGTTTGCCAATATTAACAACAGTGGCACCTTGGGTAGGGTGTCCCCCAGCATCACTTTGCTTGTCAACCAGCATTAGCTCCTTAACTGTCCCGGTGGAAATTAGTTTGACACTTCTGTATATTAGGGAAAAGATGAAGAGTGAGGGTGAAGGGTTCCAAAAATAAACAGAAGTTTTTGAATTTTTAACTTGCTTTGTGCAAATTTTCAATATCTGGTTGATTTTAGTGTTATAAAATATTCTGTTTTCAGTATTTGGTACCTGCTGGGTCTTAAAGCTTCGTCTTCTCTTCTAGATGCGGAATAAATTCTCACGCTCTTATATTGCTCCTTCATGTGATTTGAAAGGATTTTAATAGAAACTGAAAGCAGCACATGCATGTTTGGGCAGGTAGTATTCAGACTGAAGGATCTTTTATTACCATCACTGCAGGCAAAGATTAGTTACAGTTCATCCTAATCAGTTTGAAATCTGCTCTAGAGATGGCAGTGCTGGCCTGTCAATACGTCTGTGCACAAATTTAGCCCAGATTTAAATAGCATTATTACTGCTGCATCTGATATATATGTCATCTTAAATATTTATTTGTACTTTCCATTTAATAATAATCAGTCTGGAGTGTTAACTTACAGGACAACGCTAAATGTGCAACCATGACTCAGCCTCTATGGTTTTACTTTCTGGGACATGTACAGTTTATTTAATCTATGAGGCTATTGTCAGTTAGTGTCAGATACTGACATACAAATGTAAAAAAATAAGTGTATACTCTTAAAAAAGTGCTTAAAGTGATCTCTAAAATTAAAAATGCACAAGTCAGGCTTTTCCTGGACAATAACAATTTCTAGTTTTCTAAGAAGTATCGTTTTATGTTTTTTTGAAGGATTGTAAGGGAGTAAAAAAGTGCTGCAGGTCCTTTGATAGAAGTAGTAGTTTTGAATCCAGCAGAAAATCATATTCATGGGAACCTTTCTTCCTTAACATTTTAAAAATTTTCATTGAGCTCCAAAAGGTACAGTACATCAAAGTACAAATTACACTCTGTTGATTAATGTTTATATAGATGGAAAAGAGTTGAGTTTCTATTTATTTAATGAATAACCAAATTAAAATTTCAGATTTTTCAGAATTTCACCTGACAATGCACCAATTAGAGCCAATTAAGGCCACATTGGCCGATTTCGATCTCTGGCTGATGAATTGGCCCATCTCTAAATATGTGTTCTTTTATCATAGGACAAACTTTAATATGCCTTCATATAACTTTTACATTTTTTGAACAGTATATATTAGTTTTATGACTTTTTGTGCACTAATATTTAAATTAAAAACATTTTTTTTTGTCTTGAAACTGAAAAAATCCAAATGGGTTTTGCAAACACTGCAGACCAAGACTACCTTTGACTCCATTGACAAAACACAATGTACTGTAAATCATGTTTGTTTATTTACGCCTATTAACCTGCTCCAAATTCTGAAAATTGTAGATGGTTGTAGTCAAAGAATCAATGTTGTTGTTTAATACCTTTCAATTGAATAGGTATTGAACTGGCTTCAGTTGTTTAATTCACAATGTCTTCTTGCTGCTCCTACAAATACGTTTGCAAAAATAAAATCTTCCATTTTGATAGTTGTATTTCAACAATCTGCCTGTGCTGTGTTGTAACTTGTGTAATTATGACTGCTTAATCAATCTCTTACTGTTTGAATTCCAAGTGCAGTGAGCTGTGAGCCTGAACTTGGCCTTACACCCATCTTGTGTGTTCACTGGCTCGAAAGAGACCTCTTCCTTTGATAGCAGTTTATTCAGGTCAGAAAGAGTGAGATGGGGAGACACAAAGTAAGACAGAGATCCCACACTGCTGAAAAGCAGATTGGCCTTGCCTGGCTCCTCGACAGGCTTTTCAAAACCGTTCTTTCAGTCCTCTGCCCGAGACGTGTTTTCTTCTCTCACTCTAATCCGTCCTTCTGCCCATTTAGAGGTGAACAGCGTGGTGTGAAAGAGAGAGAAAGTGTTTTTGCAAGCTTGATGGCTAACCCTCGCCCTTTGAAAAGGCAAACAGGGACAGGCTCCCATTACCAGTGGCATAAAGAGACCTTAAAACAATTGTGTTTTCTGCCACTTTATTAACATTGTAGAGACAAGTGCAGCATTGCTCCTCTGTCACTTCTCTGTCCATGTTTCATTCCACGAGCCAGACATCCAAGCAATTAAAGGAGAAAGTGGCACGCTGGTAAATAATGGGGCTGCTAAGGGTGACACAGGCCACTGCAGTTTTGGTAATTAAAGAGACTTTCCCCCCCCTGCACTGCTATTAATGTATTAATTATTTGCAACCCCCCCCCAAAAAAATAGATACTGATTTTCAAAAACAGTTATGTTTGGATAACCAGAAGGAGGGGGCGGGGGTGGGGGTAGGGGGACTTTTAAGTGTTCACAGCCCTGTGAATTTCCGTACAGAGCAGTTTGAGGTGAGAGGGAACAGCTGAAAGGAAAAGCAGAGGAAATATGGAAGTTGAAAGCATAACAAACAACCATAATGTCTGGACGCAGGCTGGGGAGTGTGGGAACGATGCTGGAAAGAGTCAGATGAGGTGTGAAGTTTGTGTGAGAGTAAAATACGTCCCTAAGCAAACCTGGTGTCATTGTGTTTTTGTTAGGATTCAAGGCCATTAAAATCTCTTAGACACAAAAGTCATAAGCAGTCTAAAACTATCTCACTTAAAAATCCAATTTTTGGGAGATCAACACTACTACTAAGCAGCTACTTCATATAAATTTTTATATACACTTTTTACTGATGCCATTTTATTTAAATGTGTCTCTGCCATGCCACCTACATTAGAACTGTAGCACCTCTCACAACCTCATAGTGAGGAATCAGGAAGCAAACTGGCCTTATCGGAGGCAGACACACAAAGCCGCTCGGCCTGTAGGATGGCGAGGTATGCATAAGTGCATGCATGTTGGTGTGTGTGTGTGTGTTTTTTGGTGGAGGGGTGTTGTTGAGGTGGGAGGCACTTCCTCCTATTCTTCTACTGTTGAAGAGTTCCCATGAGCGCCCCTGCCAGGAGCTACAGTGTGGCCTCAGCAGGCTGAGCCAGCGCCAGTCTCGCCTGCATGACGCCACCACACACACTCACACAGCTGATTCCAGGAGCTTCTGCAGCTTCTGTTGTTCTGGACACTCAGCACGGAGCGGACAAGTCAAGTGTAAGTTGGAAGAAGAGAGAGAACCCGGGAGTGGAGGATTTAACCAAAGCTGAAAGAGAGTAAGTGAGACACAGAAAGCTGCAGTTATGAAGAAAGTGACTGAAACTTTGCATACATGAACGTGGATTGATTTCTTGAAAGGAAGACGGTTCAACTGGAGGTCGGTGGCAAAAAGACTGAATTGAGGATCATTAAGTTAATGCAGAGAGGATTCAAGTTTGGTTGAAGATTCCTGTTTGAGCCACCCTAACTGGACTGACATTAGGGTCACCACATCCACCCTTTGGAAACTGTCATGATGATTCACAACACCCTGAAGTCCACTCAGGCATCAGAAACCAGCCACAGGAGAACAAACTCGGCCGCTCAAAGAAAGCTGTGGCGATATTCCGGCTGCAGAGGGGGCAACCAGGTGGAAAGTCATCGACGTAGTGTTTGCGTGTTGACTGCTGACCTAAATGGTGGAGAGGGTGGAGGGAGAGGAGGTGGTGGTGTGATGCACACCATCCACGGGTTGTGTCACCTTTGCATCGGATGCAGGTTGCCTCAGGTGTGTAAAAAATAAATAACAGGAAGATGTAGTAAAAGGATGGAGTGGGGTTGATGTTAAAAGCTGCATTAGCTGTTTGGTATCAATCTGTGTCGCTACACTTTAAACACCAGCACATCGTTTTTATTACAGCGGGAGTCAAATGCACTTTTTATGGTCTTTCTACACGTAAATGCAGGGAATGGGAGGATGTGTTTCTTTCAGAATGGAAGAACCAGCTCTCTGTTTTTAAATTATTTATCTCTCACATTGTGAGAGAAAGATCTGATGGAGGAAAAAAAAAAAAGAAATGGACACGTAACAGAAAGGGTACAAACTATTAAAAAACTTAAAGGAATAAAACCCCAAGGGGAAGAAGGGGAAAAACACAAGTTATTTCTTCTCTTCAAAAATAATGTTGCAGCCTGAAAATAAGGCTGAGGTCACATGAAATACAGCAGGACATGTTGGTCAGATATTTTTGTGGAATTGCAGCTGAAAATACCTACCCAGATAACATTGTCTAATCACGTACATATATCATGACATGGCTGGTAAATTTAATTTAATCTATGTTAAACTGTCAGCAGTTAATGTTTACCCTTTCCTGTGCTGCTGGAAAGCAGATAAGACATGCTCTGCAATCATGAGATGGAGACTGGCAGGATACTTGCTCCTCCCTTCACCCAGTCAGGTCTGAAAATCATGGCTGTGCACTGTGGTGTGGGAGAGGGACACAGTCACAAATTTATAACAGCATGCTAAACACAGATGAACTTTGGATTTACTTTCTTCTTGTTGCAGCCTAACTCTATAAAGAAAGCTGGATTGCTGGATTTTTAAACATGTATTTATTAATGCTGATTTTCCCTATTGTTTCAACTGAATAATAGTTAAATACCAAAGAATCAACAAGCAAATTTTCCCTCAAATGGCTCTGATTGGCAGGTCTGAATACTGCAAAATCCTTGTTTGTATCAATACAGAGAGCTCTCACTTTTTTTGTTTTAGAAATGCAACAATTAAACATCCCATTCTTTGATGCACTTTGTTTTAAGCTAAAAAAAAAATCTGATAAAAGTTAGGATGCATGCTTTAAAGCATAAGTGAAAATAATCTTGTTATTTATGTATTCAGAACTACCACCACTACCAAGGAATCTACTGCTGTTGTTTTTTGACTGATAGTTGTGACATGAAATTGTTAAATAAAACAAATGAGCTTGAATGTGTTAAACTTCAGAAATAAAATTAGAATTAGCAAAAATCTGCAGGTAAGTCTTCAAAAAACGACAGTAATCGGTGTCGGCCAGTAAAAGCCTGATAAGTGCATTTCTCCTTGTTATATGTTGGCAAATTTACAAATGGATCATCCTTATTCATTGATTAACTGTTCTTGTCCCCGATTCATTAAAAACCTGGCTAAAGAACCTCCATCCTGGACCGCTGGATTAATAGTCATTTAAAAGGAAAAATGGGAACTCAGGCTGATAATTGTGGGGATTTCGGAGGTAATTAATTGCTTGGACTGAAAAGGATCCCCATTTTCTTAGATTAGATAACTTTGAATTTGGCTTTTGATTGAAAAAGCAGACTTAAGACTTATTAGGAAACTTTTTAGCCTCACATCTTTTCATTTTCACTTTGTTTTATTTTATTTAATGTCTGTTTTTTCTCAAAAATTCATTTACAGTAGTTTCTGGTGTGTCATCATTATTTCTAGCCCATTATTTAGTTTTTTCCATGGCTTTATCTGTTGTTCTTTGTCACCTGTTCTGTCTATGGCTACACACCCGTCTTTTTCCAAGATGTAATCTTCTGCCTTAAAAAAAAATCATAAAAACACCTCTATCATTCTTTCATATCTTCCCGCCTTGAGTTAAGTTTTATGTTTAGTCTATATTCTTTTCTTTTTTTTTATTCATATTTGTGAAGAAGACATAATTTTTACTTTATATTTATCCAAGTCAGACACATATGTGTGCCAGCATCTGACAATGTTTCTTCTCCTTCAGGTGAGAAAGATTGCCCTGATACATTTGAGCAGTCTAGGGTGATCTCGACTGTTCAGGGAGGAAAGTCCAGCGCCAAAATGAGTAATTAAACACACATCAGTGACTGAGTGTGTACACAATAACAGACGATGACCAGAAGTTCATTTTTATTGCAGGGGAATGAGTTATCCGATTTTCTCTGTAGCCCTATAATTGCTTTTCAAGCTGTTAAGTCTGATGACAGACTAAAACAGAGTCATATTCAACAGACTGAAGCTTGCTGTAATATGTCAAAAACAACATATATATAAGGTATTCAGGGCACATAAAATCGGCGGACTATAAAAACCCATGATTTTACCTGACATTTTAGGGTCATCATGAGCTTGGAGCTTCGGATTATTCACCAAATTTCTCTAAGCTACTGTGTACAGCTCATAGGCAGACTTTAACTTTACACGTGCTGGCTCACTACTCTAGAGAGAAAAAGCTGAGAAAATTTGGAAATTTCTATGTGTTTTAGGTCTGTGGCTTTCATCAGATGGGATGGAAAGAGAAATGTTTTGGATGGAGTTGTGTTTACTTTGGCTCAGACATATAGGAGTTGTTTGACAATGCAAGGGAAAGAGTCATCAGAGCTGTCCTTTTGTGTGTAGTGCCCTGTCTGGATACAATAAATGTGAGATTTTGAATAGTGGGGGGTTTATTTGTACTTTAAAAGAATACTGAAATTGCTTTAATTATATTTTAGTACATCCTCATTTGTCAGTGTGACCTCCTTTCTAACTTTCAAAGGGCAGATTAAAATTCATGAAGTACACGTTTTACAAAAGTTTTATCATTTTCAAACAAGTAAGGTATTCCGAAGTGACTATAGAATCTCAGCCAGCCTCGTTAGGCAGTCTGAAATTGCTCTTATTGATGTTTCGTGATTTACAGTTAAAGTATCTGCTGTATTCCAAGATAAATATTCATTACCTTAATTATAGCAGCAAGGAGATACAAAAAGACTGTAATCTAAATTCACTTTTTACATTAAGAGAAAACAATTTGGCTGTTTGGTTTATAAATATAAATACACTCATACAGCCACTCTTAAAAAATGTAACATCTGTCTGACTGGAATATCCCTGAAGTAACTTTTTGAAACCCTGAGTTCCCTGTGTAGATTTTAAGAAGGGAACCTTAATAAAAACTACATTATATTAACCACTTTTTTTCTTTCTCAGCTGTTGGACAAAGAGTGATTTTCTTTTAACTCTGGAGCTGGTTTTCTCACTCAGCTAGTTGTGTTCACTGGAAAACTGCTGTCAGGACAATTTTAATAGGAAACAGAAAACAAATCTACGTAATAATCCTATAGGAAGGAAGCTTTGCTCTTCTAGCTTTATTTTGCTCCGGATTCCTTGATCGGTGGGGGTGGAAGGGAGGCTCTGTCACTGTTTCACAAAATAACCAAGTGTGTGTATGTTTGTGTGTGTGTGTTTTGCAGGTGAGCATCCTTCGAGGGAAGGATGGATATGGATTCACTATCTGCTCGGATTCCCCCGTGAGGGTACAGGCTGTTGATCCAGGCAAGTTTTGCGTGCCCATGTCAGTGTATGTGAGAGTCAACAGTCCATGTCCAGTCCAGTATATAAAATGTTTACATGTGTCAACATTTCTTATTTCTTTTGGAACATTTTCAGTTTTGTTGAATTTTTTTGATTAACAAAAATTTGGAAAATCAGATTTTTTCTCAGCAGTTGCACTCAAAATGTATAGCTAGTTTAATATCACTATAAACTACATTACTACAGTTTGATATCACTAATGATATTCACATTGGGATAAACGTTGTTCTTGTTCGACACCAACCTTGTAAAGTCTATTTTTCTGAGTTAAGGTTTATGGGATACAGTTAGGCCCAATATCATTCATGTCATGGGCAGAATTAGGGTTTAATAGTCTTTTAACTTTAGACGCGTTTCTTCTGACTGGAGGGAATATGAAACTTTTAGAGAGGCCCAGCAAGAGTACTGACTTGAATCTGACAGAGAATCTTTGGCTGGAGCTAAAGGTTAGTGTGATGGCAAAGAGGCCTTCCAACCTCAAAAACGTAAATCATTAAACACGCCTTATTTTTTTTATGTGTTGCCAATAAAGATTTTTCCATTAAACATTGAGAAGGATATAAATAAATATCCCCTTTGCCATTTTTAAATAATATGTAAGTACAGATATTTTCCCCCAAAATTATTCTTCCTTTCACTTTGTTTTTACTAGCTTTTGAGTGTTCCCAGTCTCGTTTCCTATCAGAAACTGTTAAATAAAACAAATGTTTTTTTTCTAAACCTGCCGGTGGTATGAATAGTTTGGGGCAATTTAAGTGTAGCATGTTGAAGTCTGACAGGAAACATTATAGGAAAGCCGCAGCTAATAGCTCTTTCTGAAAATGTTCAAAATAAAAAAAATTTGTCTAGAAATCCACAATTTGTCCTCTAAAATGCCAGAGAAACTTAAATGGAGTTACAGGCTCCTGTAGCATCTGTGTTTCATGATTTGAATTCTCTTTCTTTTCTTACAGGGGGTCCAGCGGACCAGGCTGGTCTACAGCAGCTGGATACCCTTCTGCAGTTAAATGGTCAACCAGTGGAACAGTGGAAATGTGTGGACTTGGCCCATGCAATAAGGTAACATTGGTGATCAGTTCACAGTCTTTTTTTAGATCTTTACTTAGACTTAGAAGTCTTCCAATTTGCTCTCTTCCCAAACTGAAAAAAATCTGTAGTGCAAGCCAGTGTTTGGTCAGTTTAACTTGAAGATCACCATCTGTTGCGAATTTTTGTAGCTAGTGGCTGTCATTTTTTATTGGGTGGATAAACGTAATGAAAAGTGTTGTTGTTTTGCTTTCTTTTAATTGTTTACTTTTCTGCTCAACTACTTTTTAAATAATCTGCAAGCCATTCAACATTTAAATCTAGTCTTTCTCACAAAAATAGATAAATAAATATCATTTTATATCTGTCGCAGAAACAGTGCCAATGAGATTACAGTGGTGGTGTGGCGCACCGGTCCCTCAGCTAAGCCTAGTTTTGAAGGCCTCATCCATCGACCCTCCTACAAACCCTCAGCTTCGAACTACGATGCACCCTCACCACCCACACGCAGGCGTGCACCAGATCTTGGCCCGAGCAAACCTCCTCCAGCTGTGCCGCCTCTCCCAGTGCACCACCGCCCTACTACGGCCCGCAGGCCACTGGTGAACGGTTCTGAAACTGGAAATAGTGTCGAAGTGGGCAGAGGGACGCTGGCCTGGGGAGCCCACATGGGGTCGGCTGAGGAACTGGATGGAAAACCCCGTCTCATCCATCATCCTGCGACTGCCACATTAAAGGGAACCAGGGTGAAGGCATCCAATGGGGACAATTACATCATCCTGGCACCCATCAACCCTGGAAGCCAGGTACCACAGACTGGTGGAGGGCTGCATCTTTATCATCTTCTTCGTCCTCCTCATCCTCATTATGGTCATTTGGTGGCACAACCTAGATATGTTTCCTTACCTTACATCCCTGGTGCCGATAGATAGATTGATTGTATGTCCAGTGTGTCTGTTTCCTGTGGTTTAATGCTTTTTCAGTGATTTATGCATGTTTTCCACACATTACATGTTGCACATAGTTTATTTTCTCAATGACCTATACATATAGCATTTAATAATACATTATATATCAATTCTTTGTGATGATAGTTTTCTCATTACATTCTACCAACCAGAAATAATTTTTATTTTCGAAAATAATACTTATGTGCATCATTTATTTACAGATATCATCCAGATACATTATCTCTGTGTCATTAATTACTTATGCATACCTTTGATTTTTAGAGAAAATCCTCAAAAATATTTCTCTGAGGCAAAGATAATGGAACCAGTTACATAATTTCTGTATAACATGCATGTAGATTCACAACATGACATGTCAGTTATATTTTATACAGCTCATACTCCTTTTTGCTTTGTATTTACAGTAAAGTTTTAATCATAAAAATGAAATAAAGGAAACCAATTAAATCAAAAAGGCTGATCTGAATTCCTCAGCTAACACAATACTAACAAACATGTTGAATCACAAGATTCAAGTTCTGTTAAAAAAACAGAGAGTAAAAGTAGCAGATTAACCTACATACGGCTGTTTTCAATAATTAAATCATCAATTAAATCATGTATAGGGGATAAATTATAATATAAATTAGCTGTAAACTCTCTTACTAATTCATCTTTTTCTTTTTTTCTTACTTTTAAGTCTTGTCTTGAAACTGTCTATGTGTTGTGTGTTTAATATGTATGTATTCCTCTTGCAGTGTTCTCATCTGTGTGCTTTTCTGCTTAAGGTTCGTTCAAGGGACAAGGGAGTGTTACTAGCCATCTGAAATTACAAGATCAGTTTGATGTTAGGAGATAAAGCAGAGAAAGACTTACAGAAATAGCAGACTAATTTATTAAAAATAACGTGTACAGAGCCTCAGAAAAAAGAACTACATACCATCATTGTGAGCAAACCTTTCTTTCAGAGAGCTTAAACTTCAGCCTCACAAAAGGGAAGCAGAGCTGTGCTGAGTTTGGACAAGCTAAAAATAATAAAGGCCCTTTGGAAATGGGTCATGTTTGTGGTGTCTCAAATAGACAAAGTATTGTAGTTCATAGAAACGATTTGAAAGCTCACAGGATCTCTTCTGTTGCAATGTACTGATAGAGTAATGTAATATCTCAAAATATTGCATTTCTTCCCAATTGTTACTTTAACTTCCACATAAATCTAATTAATATATCAGGAGACCAGCAATACTTGACAGAGTTTACAGACAAATTAGGGGGATGATCACTACTGCACATTATGTCTCACGCAGCAAACAGCTGATAATGAAGTAAAATTGGTGAAAACAAATACATATCTCAGCAATCTAAACCAATAGCATCAGTAGTTGCTAGTTCTTAAAAGAAATTATGAGCTCTTGTAGCCAATTGGCATTCAGATGTTTAACTTATTACACCATTAGCATCATATATGGCTTGCATTTTTTTAGATCTTTTGAAAGGATACTTTGATGTTATTGGTTGTCACATGTAGTTTGGCTTTGCTGAAAAAATCAATCTCAGTGTCATTTCATCCTGCTTGTTTTCAGATATTGAGGCCTGTTTATCCTGACAACCAGGGCACGCTAGGTAAGTTCTGTGTCATGTTTCCGTTGTTATTACCTCGGATCTAAACCTTCACAGACTTTCCTTTAAAGTAAAAATACAAATTCTTGTTTTTTCAAATCCCTTAAAATCTACAATGATTTTATATTTCATAATATTCTCAGACTGGCGAGTGTTACCTGGCATTTGTTTAGCAGTAAATCACCAATGGGATGGTTTTATGTTTTTCATTTATTTTTCACCTCCAGGTTACAACAGATTATACCCCACGCGGCAGACTTCTACTCCACACCCTCAGAGTGGTGGTGGGGCTTTTTCTGGGGGAGTTAGCAGTGGTGGCGGAGGCTTCTCCAGCCGTACTGGCTTCCTACGACGATCTAACAACTCCAAGGTGTCAAAAGGGTCATCCACCACAGCCAATGCTGGCCTACCTAACTACCAACAGCAGAATGCCAATTTTGCCAACTACCAGAACTGTACGATTGTCCGCTCACATACTCCACATGCCAACTATGGATATGTCAAAGTCGCACCGAAGATCCTTATCTTTCCCATATTTGTTCAGGTTAGTCCTGTTTTATATTTCTTAATTCCTAAATTGAATTTTACTGTGGCAATATTTTACATCTGATTCTTCTTCCTTGTCAAACTTTTATTATGTGTGCTGAAACAGATTGTGTTTTTTGTTATACCTTGCTTTTTACACATACATTTAACCAAATGTTTACATATGCTTAATAAAAAGACACATGACCCTATTTTCACTGTCTTACATTCAGTCAGACTAAATGTTTCTTGTTTTAAGTCAGTAAGGCTTACTTAAATATATCTATTTGCTTAATGCGAGAATAATGAGTGAGCACAGTTTTAGAGATTTTGTTTTTTACTTTCTCCAAATTCAAGTATATAAACATTTCAACAATAGTCGGTAGCATTATCTTCATACTGGATGACTTGTGTCAAACAGTGAGGGTATCCTTCCACAAGCTTCTTGTAACAGTTTGCTGGAATTTGGCACATTCCTCCTGATAGAACTGATCCAAGTTGAAAGAGTTGAATTTTTTTTCCTTTAGCCCCTTTTTAACTAATTCAACTGTATAGTTAGGGTCATTGTTTATTTGGAAGACACTTTTGTGGCCAAGCTTTAACTTCCTGGCTGATGTCTTAAGATGCTTCAATAATTCTACATAATATTCTTTTCTTGTTATGCCATCTATTTTGTGAAGTGTATCTATTCTTCCTGTAGCAAAACACCCCACAACATAATGCTGACACTCCTAGTTAAGATGATGTTTTCAGTCTTGCAGGCATTCATCTTTTTCCTTAAAATGTAACAATGCTTATCATGGACACCATCACACATCGTGACAAGTCTAAAAGATTAAGGACTTTGTCTCTGTGTTTATTTTGAAACTGTAAATTGTTTTTTTATGTTGATGAATGGCTTCTTGCCCGTCAAGTAGCTTTTCAGGCCATGTAGGTACCGGAATCCATTTACTGTGGGTAATGACACTCCTCCACCAGCTTTAGCGGATATCTTCAAAAAAGTTTTAGCTTTTGTTCTGGGGTTGATACACACATTTTATTAGAGACAAGTTAATGTCTGGGACACAGAATCTCTGGACAGCATGATGGCTGGACATTCCCATAGTGTTTATACTTGCATATAATAATTTGAACAGATGAACATGTGACCTTTAGGCATATGGAAATTGTATCCAAGATAAACCAGACTTGTTGAGGTCCATAGTTTTCTTCTTGACATCTTGTAGGTTTTCTTTTGATTTTCTCATGATTTCACACAAGAAACCAGTGTGGCATGTTGCCTTAAATTACTTCCACAGGGGTGCCTCTAATTAAGTCAAGTTTGCAATGCCATTATTATCTGGTCTTTTACAAAATGTTTGAAATCATAGTAATTTTATTTTGTGGAAATGATCAAACCACTGTTGAAAAAGAACAGTCTGGACAAGTTGCTCTTGCAAAATTACTGGCCCATCGCCAGTCTCCCATTGAGAGTACTGAGACTGCTCTTGTCAAGGTGTTCAATGACATCCGCATAAATGCAGACTGTGGAAAAAGCACATTGCTGGTATTATTGGACATCAGCACAGCATTCAACCCTGTTGTCTATAGTATATTACTGGAGAGACGGGAGAACTGGGTCAGTCTATCTGGTACAGTACTTGACTGGTTTGAGTCGTACTTGCAGGACAGGGACTGCTTTGTGTCAATAGGTAAGTTTACATCACATGTGGAGTTCCACAAGGCTCCATCTTTGGGACCCTCCTAGTTAATATCTATATGATCCCACTAGCTCAGATCATAACAAATGATAAGAAAAGTTACAATAACTACGCAGATGACACACAGCTCTACATTACAATGCTACCAGGTAACTATTAACCTATTCAAGTTTTACATAGATGCATATAACAAATCAATACATGAATAAGACATAATTATCTTTAGTTGAATGAAAAAAATACTGCAGTAATTATATTTGGACCAAAGGTGGGTCAATCAGGAGTCGGCAAACAGCTTGAGTTGAGTTCTCTTTCCTCTACTATGCCACTGCAATCTAATTTTTAATGTTTGTATCATGTAAAGCAATTTGAATTGTCTTGCTGCTGAAATGTGTTATACAAATAAACTTGCCTTGCACAAATTTTTGACTTTGAAGAAAGTAAGAAAGAAATATGCAAAAAGATCTCTCATTATTCTGGCATTTAGGAAATGGGAATAATTTTGGTAATCCCGACTGATCTAAAATGAGACATGTTTACTCCAATTTAACGTCCAACAGTGAGAAAAAAAAATCTTTTTAGTTATATATTAATATCTGGTTTCATATAAATATCTGGTTTCAGTTATATTTGAAACAAAAGTATTTATTTAATACAAATTAGACCGAGAATATACATACACAATGGCTTTTAAAAGGTTCAGGCAAGCCAAGTTTAAACAATTGTGTCGGACTGACGCCTGGTGACCATTGTTTAATACTGAGAGGGACAATAGCATGATGCTAAATAAGTAATTAAACATCCAAAAAACCTAAAAACAGAGTCTAAATGTTACTTGTTTAAATTTTTACACCTAGTATGAAACTAAAAATATAGCAGTTTTTATGATACACATCTTAAATTCTACGACACTTAAAATGATCTAAAGATGAGTCTTGCAAAGTCTACAAATAGAAATTCAGTTAAAGAAACGAAAACTTCTAAAGTCCATTTTAGGTAAAATGTTTGGTTTATTTAAATGTTTGGAAATCCTAACAAGATCACAAGTTTCAAATTGGGACACAATCAAAGCATTTTTAAATGATAGGTACCAGAGTCCCTGATAAATCTATAGTCCTGATACCTGATGTCGGCATACTGTCTGTACATACAATTTTATGTCTGATAATGTTATAGTTTTACACTGAGGGATGTGGCCATGTTTTGCGTAACAAATTTAAACAATCCTGGGCATTTTCCTTATGCAATATTTGCAAAAGTGCGTTAAAACATATTTTTTTTACCATAATCACAGGGAAGTTGCGACTGAACTGACTGCTTCAGTTTCCTGACTCTCTGTGTCATGTGACCAGCTCTGCACCCTGGACTCAGATATCCTCACAAATCTAAAACACAAGTACACAAATCATACAGTGTTTCTTAGAAAGTGCTAAATTTATGAAGGAGAACAACCTCTCTGTATGTTTTATCCAATTGACATAAGTCGCACTAAAATATGTTACGAGCCGAATAACAAAGTAGTCATATTGGAACAGAGCCCAAACATGCAAAATTTAATCTGCCACTTCCGCAGACTGCTTAACATGGCAACATCGCCAGTAGGAGCAAGATATGAGTTCATTAAAGAATGTAGGTGTGTCAGCCAATTCACATATGTCTTTACTAGCAACTGATTAAGAATCACACATTTTATGTGGAGCGTTGTCAGAACCTCTGAGCATCTTTCTTAACCGAGTTAAAGCAATGTTGGAGCAGCACATTAAGGGTGTCCTGAAGAAACTTTGATTAGAAGAAAATACTGTATCTGTAACTGTCAGTGGACCAGAACATGGTTGGGAACCTTGTTAAGTGGGACACAAACACTATTGATGAACAGTAGTGTGTGATCTAGTATTGGATTAGGAGTTGGCATCAGTAAATGTCTACTCTAAAACTACTCAAATATGTGTTACAACCAAAAGCATCTGAATTGCTCTGTGTTTAGTTTAGGATCTGTGTTTAGTTAAGGCCGTTGTTTAACTGTTTTGTCTCTTTATAGAACTATGTTAATAGATAAGAATAAATGAAAGAATACTTTTTATGGTTACGTTCATACATATTAACACTTAAAAAGCTGCAAAGATCTGGTAGCTTTCTTTATTTATTGTACAAAAGTACAAATAAAGCAAGTGAGGGCTTTTCCCTGAATAAATTTGGCTCAGAGGAAATATATTTATACACATTGTTTTGCAATAAAAATGTTTCTAAATACAGTTTTTGTCTTAAGGCTACAGTAGCAATAAGCCTGTATAAAAAGATTGTAAATCATTGATAAATGTGACCATGCAGGATAATTAACTTATAGTTGTTGAAGAAATAACTATATGGATGATTTTGGATTTAATTTAGGATTTTTACAATATTTAGCTTGTATCACTGTGCATAAAAGTCTAGTTCTGAACTTTATAGCAAGACTGGAAACGCCATAGTGAAAAATTAGGAAGCAGAGGAAACTTCGAAGTTATTTCTTATTGCTAAATGGACTGTCATTTCTGCATGTGAACACATGTAAGGCACCCACTGCTCTGAATATCTGTGGCAAAATCTTGAATTACAACCACACTGACAGAAGACAGTTCCTACTGCAACTGTTGTTTCTATCAAGAACTGTTTCCCCTTAAAAAATACAAAACGTTTCACAGTAAATCTTATTAAATAATGTGGAATCATATAAGAACCTGCTACACTGACCACACTCCACATATGATACAAGTTTGACATATACGCAGACATCGAAACAGCCCCTTGTCACACCCTGGACTTCAGAGGAAGTCCCCCTCCTCCCACGTTGTGGCACTTTTGCATTTTTTCTTTCAGTCTTTTGTCATTCTCAGCCACACATTTTGCCTCTGTGTCATGACTCACTGTCTTTCTCAGTAGAGTAACTTTCAGTTGTGCTGTTGTTAGTGAAAAAGACTTGCTCTTTGTTGTTAAGCAGATCAGTTGGACTAAGGAATCATAATGGATTTGGTATTGCACATTTTGTATTATCAATTTAATGCAAATGCATTATATCTGGCTAATAAATGAATCTAAAAACCCTATCCAGTGCTAATCTGTCTGTGTTTTTCTTCTGCATCCAGCCTCTTGACCTGTGCAGCCGAACACTCATCATATCTGAAGAGATGATTCTACATGAGAGCAAGCACCACTCTTTGAAGGTGGGTAATATCATTTTATTAAAAAGTGGATGCGTTTATTTGAATGAGATGTAAACATATGCATGAATAGTTATCGCAATCCCCCTCTTAAACTGGAGTGAACACAGAATGAAAGCTATGCATTTGTTTGGAGTAAAGCATCCAGCTTTAGTGATGTGAAAATGATTCATTTTGAAGTGGCTTACATTAAAGACCATCTATAGATAAAAGTAAGAACCAGCAGTTTGCCTTAAAAAGTACTCACATATTTTGGTGTTTACCTGTTGCGAGCAAAGAAAATACTGTATATATTGCTGTCCCTAATGTCCAGGAAAATGTTTTACCACGTACATTTGCTCATCTACACATTCACGTCTAAGTTATTCTGGAGCTCAACTTATGCTATGAAGTTATTTGTCATATGCATAAAAATTTAAATGAGATTCTGGGGTATTTTTTTTTAAAGATTACTGTACTCGACAGAACCAAATAGATTGTCTTACCTGGAGATGCTTTGACTTGAAAAATGGGCACAATTTTGTGTCTAGATTTCTTTTTACATATTTATTTGTTCTGTGCTTGTTTTTAATCAGTTAAAATTATTTTGTGCCTCCAATGCCGTGTACATGGTAGGCAGAAAAGGAGTAGCAAGCCCACATGGTTTTTCTATTTGACCAAACGTTATTGTCCATTCACAAGCATTGAAATACAAATAAATGTGGAGCAATTGCATAAGAGGTGAGTAGGCTGTAGAGAGATTCCTTAATGTATTCAGTATGATCATAACTACACTAAACTATCATGTCTATGTAAGTCCAGCAGAGACCTACAGATGTGACTCAAAGGTTCTTCTGAGTCACATCCACTTTATTTATTAAACAGCCTGGATTAACGACTAAATTAATGCAGTTCCTCTGGATGGAAAATTAGGATCTTCATCATTTCTGCTTCTTAATTGTAAAAGATTGTTTTTGCATCAATTGCTTGATTTGTGTAAACAGCCTCATTCCATGTCTTCCTGTTTTTCAGCGTGCAATATAACTAATAGATATTGTACAATGGAATGTGGGTAATCAGGCAGAAAAACCTGTGACCCATGTTCTGTCTCGATACTTTAGCTAAAGCTTTAATTTTGACCACAATACCCGCATAACAACATCTTTCTGCTTACAAAAGCTCTACTTCCGCCCAAAATGTATGGTTGGCACAATTGGATATGTGTGAAAACTTAAAACATTTACTATGTTTAAAATGTTCCCTTCTGTCAACGTATTTCTGCTTAAAGAAGATAAAGGCATGGTCGGTGTAGGGTGGTCTGTATGTAGAAAGCACAAAATATTGTTTATTTTCTTCCTTAAAATGAATCTTTTTTAAATTTGTGTATAATACATTGTGAATGCGTTGTGAAAAATACATCCAATCTGTGGTTTGCAGTGCAGTGGACTCTCATTGGGGTCATGAAACAAATATTTTGCTGCCAGTGTTTGTCATGAGGGAGTTTCTCTCCACTCTGTTTCTTTAAACAGTCTCTGTTGTTGCAGCTTTATGAGAGTCGAGTGAATATGTGAGGGGTACAACTGTTCACAGAAACTATTGACTTAAAAAGTTTTTTATGTATGGCTAAAGAGTAATCATTAAAGAGAAATAACCAGTTTTAATGTATTTGTTTATTTTCAATAGTATTTATGAGACAACAGAATGCTGTTATAAAATGCCATACAGTAATTATGCTAAAATAACATATTTTATTTTAAAAATCAAATCTATAAAAGAAGCAACAACAGCCTTTCAGCAGCTTTAAGCATGACTGCATGGCTTAAAGTTGTTTTTATAATCTGAATAAAATTAAGTTCTAAATGTTTTTAAGAAAATTACTCCCACATCTCGGATAATGCTGTCACTTCTACCCGAGCGAGACACCATTGAACGAGATATCCTGCAAATATCTGGGTATTTGAATGTTAACAAGCGTGTTATCAAAGTGCACATTTCTCGATGTGAAAAAATGGTTAAGGGACATTCGTGCATTATCTTCCACCCACTCAAACTTTTACACTTGCAGACTGAAATATTCACACACACTCTCTCACACACGCACAACACACTTCACCGCATAGTGGCTACAGCTATAATACCCTCCCTACTATCTCACCCCCTTAAGAGGAAGCCACAAATGCAAAAGCAATGTGTTAAAGTGTAGTACATCTAAAATGATCGCTCTCCATTGTAAATATTTGCTTTGCATTCCTTTAAACTCGTGACTAACTAAAGCATTTTAGACTTTTTTGTATCGTCAGGTTATTTAAATCTGTCAAACTTTTTCTTGTGTTTGCTGATTTTAATGCATCTGCAAATTGAAACTGACTTTATTTCAATAGAATCCATAATTTGCTTATTTGCTTGCACATGGCTTAGGAGAAAAACTTTAAGAGTTAAAGATCTTTTAGGCATCAGTAATGCATGTACTGGATCAAAGGTCTGGAAGGTGTGAGCCTGAACAACTGTATAATTCTGCACAAGTTTCACCACCTTTTCTTCCATCACTCCCACTCACCAATCCCCTGCCTTAATCTATTTCCTTTGAATTTCCCGTTTCTCTCTTTGTAATCTCCTCTCCCCCTGTTACTCTTGTAGGTCACAGTGTTTGTCTACAATGACTTGTTGCTCATAACGAGAGAAAATGAGCCAGGCAGATGTAACGTCCTGCAGAGTCCCCTGTACCTCAGACACCTCCGTCTACAGGACGGTAAGTTTGACTCAACAGGCCAATAAGATTCAGCGTTCTGAGAGCTCTGTGATCACAAGCGAGGTTGAAAAAAATGGAACAAAATTTAAATACTGCATATCTCCAAACAATCATATCTACCAGTTAAACCGTGTTTGACCTTCTACAATTCAACACTGAATAAGATCAGAAACCAAAATCTGCACAAACACAAATAAACATACAGTACTATGGTTGTGGATATATTTTCAGTTGAGTATTACCAAAGTATATTTAGGGAACAAGTGCAGAATTTCTTGTTGCTTTGTCTTCTCATTTCATCTCGATGTGAACAACTGGCCACCCTGGTATAATGCAGGGAATATCGAGACCATCAGGGTCACACAGTAACTGGGCAAATTAAATAAATAAGGCATGCTGTAAACATCAGTGTTTTTGAGTGGTGTGTGGAAACAGGGGGCTAGGGTCCAGAGGCTTGAGAGGCACAGAGCCAAGACAGAACGGCCACACTTAGACATAGAAAAGTGAAATCTAATCACTGCATTGTTCAGAAACTGCTTGCTCCAGCAAACAACAGCAGTTCAGATAATAAGTATGCACAGCATTATATTAATCATCACACATGTTTCATGTTGTTTAAATTCCGTGATTTATACATTTGAAAACCGAGTTGGGTTAAGCTGAGTGGAGATCTTTAGCAAATATGTGTGGAGTGGGTGCTGTATGCAAAAGACATTTCCTGTCAAGCAAACTGTGGCTTTGAAACTACTGACATTGATACATCAGTGATAATTGTGGTGAGAAAGTGATTAGAATATACCAACTGAGAATTTGACCTTTGTGAAACCATGAAGGTTTCAGTATAACCTAACAGCATCTGCAATAAATACACAAAAGCATTTGCCCGTTGCAGGTTTCTTCTGTTTTTGCTTTTTTGTCACACCTAAATGATATCATCAGACAGACTTTATTATCAGACATAGATAACCCTAGTAAAGATAAAAAAAACTGCTATCAAATAATTTATTTGCTATTAAATTTATTTATTAAGGGAGAAAAGCATCCAGACAAACCAGGTAATTACCCCCAAAACCTATTAACTGGTTGTGCTACAACTGGCGGCAACAACTGCCACCAAGTATTTGCTTTAAATTGCATTTAATCTTTTAAAAAAATTGGACCACTGTTCTTTGAAGAACTGTTTTAATTCATCCACGTTGGAGGGGTTCCTAGCAGCAGCACCCTGTTGTAGGCCGTGCTAAAGTAATTCAATCTCAAGATTTGAGGCCAAACTTTAACTAGAAAACTCAAAAACCTTCCTTTAAAGGTAGACTTACTGGGGCGCTTCAGATTATTCTCCTGCTGCATACCCCACGTGTGCTTCACCTTATGGTCAAAAATTAATTGCCTGACAATCTTCCATAGGATTTTCAGGTAGAAAGCAAAATTGGATATCAATGCATTTGTTTCTCCTCTGTTCTTAAACTCTTTAGATCTGGACAGGATGTGTTGCTTTTTGAGATCTTTTAGCCTTCTTCATGTTGTCAGACAGGTTCTTTTTACGTACTTGATTTAATAGGTTGCTAGCGTTCAGGCCTGCACATTCAAGAGACAGTGAAGGTGGTACTCAGTTGCAGTTAGAGAACAGCATGCTCCATGGACACTCATTCCTCTGAAAGCACTTTCATATTTAGAATATAAAGTATAAATGCAGATGTGAGTTGCTTTGTCCTCTCTAGATACTACTGATCTCCTCGGTGCCACTTCTGACCTCCACGCAGTGCCCTATCAATCAAAAAACACCAGGCTGAGGATTCAAAAGGCTCTGTGTGTATGATTTGTGAGGGGATACACACACAGTTACAGATATTCACCTCCACCCTGCAGCTTGTCATTGTTATTTTACTTCGGCAGCGTCACTCAGGAAGGAGGCGCCGGGGGATTGTGTTTGTTTCAGTGAGGGCGTGTTTGACTTGTCTGTGTGTGTGTGCATGTAATGACACAGAACAAGTTCAATACAGGGGCTTTCCTGTGTTCCCATTACCCCAATAGTAGCCTGAGGAGCGTGGGAAACAACAAAAGTAGTATAACAGACTAAAGAAAAGAAGACAACATGGTAGTCCAAGCATTGTCTTTACAATAAAGAATCTAGCACAGTGAATTCTTCCTTTAATCTTCAGTGCTGTGCTAAAGTATTCAGCTACCCATCATGTTATGCCTTAAATGATCCAAAGGTCAGGAACAGCTTTGTAAAACAGGAAAAAGCATGCCCTATGAAAAGTGTCAGATACAAGAAGATCGCAATTGAGTAAAAAAAAAAGCTGTAAAGAAAGAGAAAGACCTCCAAAACTCTTCGGAAAAGATTGCTTATCAGAATAAGTTAATAAGATTGCACAGTTCTGTGCATAGTAAAAAAGTTAAGGAAACCTACTGTAATAACATGTTTGTCTTAACCATACTAACCGTAAGTTATTTTTTTCCAGCAGATAAATATTATTGATTAAAGCTGATTAAAACAATATGATCCTTTTTCTATTTCAATAAAATACAACTACAAAAAAAATCTATAGTTGAATGCATTCCTTTTTAAGGTATTACAGAGGGGTTAAACGTTCAGTAAAACCACTATTGATTTTATGCAGGCTAAATAGTACAGGGGTTGGACAATGAAACTGAAACACCTGGTTTTAGACCACAATAATTTATTAGTATGGTGTAGGGCCTCCTTTTGCGGCCAATACAGCGTCAATTCGTCTTGGGAATGACATATACAAGTCCTGCACAGTGGTCAGAAGGATTTTAAGCCATTCTTCTTGCAGGATAGTGGCCAGGTCACTATGTGATACTGGTGGAGGAAAACGTTTCCTGACTCGCTCCTCCAAAACACCCAAAAGTGGCTCAATAATATTTAGATCTGGTGACTGTGCAGGCCATGGGAGATGTTCAACTACACTTTCATGTTCATCAAACCAATCTTTCACCAGTCTTGCTGTGTGCATTGGTGCATTGTCATCCTCATACACGGCACCGCCTTCAGGATACAATGTTTGAACCATTGGATGCACATGGTCCTCAAGAATGGTTCGGTAGTCCTTGGCAGTAACGCGCCCATCTAGCACAAGTATTGGGCCAAGGGAATGCCATGATATGGCAGCCCAAACCATCACTGATCCACCCCCATGCTTCACTCTGGGCATGCAACAGTCTGGGTGGTACGCTTCTTTGGGGCTTCTCCACACCGTAACTCTCCGGATGTGGGGAAAACAGTAAAGGTGGACTCATCAGAGAACAATACATGTTTCACATTGTCCACAGCCCAAAATTTGCGCTCCTTGCACCATTGAAACCAACGTTTGGCTTTGGCATGAGTGACCAAACGTTTGGCTATAGCAGCCCGGCCGTGTATATTGACCCTGTGGAGCTCCCGACGGACAGTTCTGGTGGAAACAGGAGAGTTGAGGTGCACAATTAATTCTGCCGTGATTTGGGCAGCCGTGGTTTTATGTTTTTTGGATACAATCCGGGTTAGCACCCGAACATCCCTTTCAGACAGCTTCCTCTTGCGTCCACAGTTAATCCTGTTGGATGTAGTTCGTCCTTCTTGGTGGTATGCTGACATTACCCTGGATACCGTGGCTCTTGATACATCACAAAGACTTGCTGTCTTGGTCACAGATGCACCAGCAAGACGTGCACCAACAATTTGTCCTCTTTTGAACTCTGGTATGTCACCCATAATGTTGTGTGCATTTCAATATTTTTTGCAAAACTGTGCTCTTACCCTGCTAATTGAACCTTCACACTCTGCTCTTACTGGTGCAATGTGCAATCAATGAAGACTGGCTACCAGGCTGGTCCATTTAGCCATGAAACCTCCTACACTAAAATGACAGGTGTTTCAGTTTCATTGTCCAACCCCTGTAAATATTAACTAAGGTTGTGCTTTTATTTTGGTGAGAACGCTGGTTTTAGGGGATCAGATAGTTATCCAACAGCGACCTCTGCTGTTAGGTCTGAAAATAATAGATTTTTAGGAATGGGAACAGAACTTTACATGTTTTTACTGTTTTTACTTGTAGAAAATGTCAGTTAGACTCCTTATCCTTCCCTTGTGTTATGTTCTGTTACTTGATTTACTGATTACTGATTTGGTGTGACAGTTTCTGCTCAGGGTGTTAAGATTGATGCAAAGTATGATTTTTATGTCTTTTATATGAAACCGAAAATTTTAGTTGGTTATCTTTTGAATGAATAAATGAGCAAATTTAAAATATGCTCTTTTGATTTCCTTTGTTAAATTGAAAATATAAAATTATTCCAATTAATTGATAAACTTGGTATTGATTTATTTTTTTTAACCAAGGGAAACATCTTTAAGGGAAATTTAAATATAATCCAAAGAGATACGGCCGCATCTTCCCTTTTGGAAAAAAATGACATTGTTACACTGATGGTAACAAGAAGTTTTCTTTATGATCTTATCAGTCTCTCACAACGATGTTGAGGAAGTTTAGCCCGCTACTTTTAGAAACATTCTTTGAACTTATTTACATTTGCAGATCTTTGTTTAAGCACAGCTCTGTTTAAGTTCAGCCACAGAATTTCAATAATTTTGAAGTCAAGTCAGTTTTTGAAGTCAATTGCTCTGAAGCTTTTTTCCATCTTTTCTGTTGTAGATTTGCTGCTATCCTATCATTGCTGATGTCTTTGTGCCTTGAAATTGTGTTTCACAGACCTGTAAAGACCAGGCTTGCAATCTGCAAAAACAACTTTTTATAAAGTTGGTCATACTTGTTAATAAACCATCTATCAAGTACCTCAATAGCAGCACTTTGCTTTTAAATTATGAATAGTCAGCAAAGGTGTACTTAGTTTTTCCACATACTGTTTTTCCATTTAGCCCTTGTTTTGTCTAACATACAAAACCCCAAAACAAATTCTGTTTTGGGGTTTTGTATATTTGAAGTCATATTCATTTAGTTTTGGAACCTGGGAAAGACCAGATCAGTTCTAATATGTCCAGATACTTAAGACACTGTAATAGAAAGAGGGTGTACTTTCTATTTACCACGACTATAAGCTAAAATGAATGTTGCATTGCCTAGAGTATAAAACAGGGGAAAAAAATGAGTCATAGCTATATTACTATTTACAGTGATGTTTGGATGTAGTATTGTATCTTTAAACAAATTTTAATTTGAGCCAAGACAGATCAGATAAACCGTTTTAGCCATTAGTTAGCATTTATATCCTTTTTTTTGCAATTTCATTTATATGTATTGAAATACTAATTTCACTGTGCTGATACAGAGTTTGGGTTCATGTATGTAGAGACGGTAATAAACTGAAAAAGGACTACTTTTTGAAAAAATGAATCATGAAAATGATGTTTTACTTGTTTTCATATTGTTTTGGTGTTTAACTTGATTTAAATTATGGATTCAAAGTGCTCATATATGTGCAGTGAAGTAAACATCACCTCTGCATATTGTGAGTGTAGGTCTAAGTGTGCATGTTCACTCGATTAAAACCATTTATCTTGCCTCCAGAGCCACAGGCTTGTCTCCCACAGCGCTTCATTAATGAATTATGGAAGGATGTCTATAAGGCTGACCCACAGTAAAAGCTTTCCATCAATAAAACTGTTTTGTCAGAATTGGAAATCAACGGTGCTGCTTTATGTACAAGATGGAGGAAAGTGTGTAAAAAAGGCACAAGAGGAAAGCTGGCTGTTAAAGGAAACCATTACTTAAAAAAGTTATATAACCATGTTCTTCTGTTGTTTCACAGATTATACTGATGGGATGAGGTTCTACCTGATCCACATGACTGAGGTAAGCGAAAGATTCAGTGTGTTGTCTGGAACAAAAGAAAGCAAGAGAAAAACATAGGATTTAATGTTAACAACTTATTTTGTCTGTGAGCCAGAGGGGCTATAGACTGTGGTCAAAATCACATTACAAAGCACTAATGAAAATGTCTTCTCTGTCTTCCAGAGAGCTTCTTCTTTCAAACATGCAACAAAGATTTTTCTCATTTATTCCACAACTTAAATGGTGTAATAAACACAGATGTTCTGGTAGTTTTTGTATAATCAAGCAAATTAGATTTTAAGAAGCAAACATCTAGACATGTAAGCACATTTTAAAATATATGCAAATGTGATTAATCTGTTTGTTTACACTGGGATTTGTTAAGCTGTTCAGATGATTCAAGTTATTATGAAAATGATCAGATTTTCTTCCATCTGCTTTTACAGCTATCATGCTGGCCTTTTTGAGATGAAAGGGAAAGTAGGAAATGACTCTTGAGTGGTTAAGAGTTTTCATTTTAATGGCATATGAAAAATGCAGGACTGTGTAAAAGTCCTGAACCTTTGGTTATTTTGTTAGATCCTGCTCAAGTATCTGGACTCCCTTATTTTTCAAAGTACTAGTTTTCTAGGCTTGTTGTAAGAACGTATGTAAAAGGTCCTAAAAATCAACAAAACTTGGTAATACCATCCATCCGTCGTTCGTCCGTCCGTCCATGCTTACCCTTGCCAAAACTGATTAGCGACTTCCTTCAGGTTCTTGCAGACTCACCGTCATTGATTGTTTTAGATTATGATCACATTTTAATTGTTGGGGATATTAATATACATGTGTGCAGTGAAACCAAGCCACTAACTAAAGACTCTTTAAACTTAATCAATACTTTTAACTTAACTGAGTTAATGAGCGGTCCAACACATGATAAAGAACACAACTTGCATTTGATTTTTACTTATGGTTTACATGGAGATGTCATAGAGATGTGTAACCTTGGCATTGCTGTTTTATTTGAATTTAATCTTTTAACATCTGAGAACGTCCTGTGCGCCACTGTGCGTTACCGTCGCCTGTTCAACACACAGACAACGTTGCAGTTTTCAATTGCTTTTACACACTTTGAGCTTCCTTCTCGCTGTGGTTCAATCAACACAGCCGCACACTAAGACGATGGAAGGAAGACAGGCTTCATATTCCTTTGCACATGTTAAAAAATTATTTGACTGAGCATGAGGCTGCTTTCAGAAATACTAAGAAAACTTTTATTTCCATTTTAGTGCCTGATAACACCAGCAAGCCTCAAATTCTTTTCAATTCTGTGAACTATTTGAATTCCTTATGATTCCTCTTGCCTGACTCCATCTGTTTTACTTTATGAAAGTTTTTTAATTTTTTTATTGATAGATTATTACCCTCACCTTGCACCCTTGACCCTGCTTTACCACCTATATTCTGAGCTATTTTAGATAATTTGGGACCTATGTCCATCTCTCAGATATCATAGTCAGAAAGCTGCGGCCTTCATATTGTCCTAGTATTCATCCCAGATCATTGGAGGAGGTTTTTAGTGCTGTTAGATCCCTGGATTTAAATTTTGTTAACATCTCTCTTTCTTGTTGTCCAACCTCTTCTTACAAAGAGCAATTTGGAGTCAAATGTTCTCTCAAACTTTAGGCAAGATATAAACAGTGTGACATCAGCTTGAAGTGGCTTAAAAAACATGTCCACAAAGAAACTTTGAAATACTGAATAATATTTGTTCAAAGTCATGTTAAGATTTTCCAAAATAAGACTTAATAAAAACAAAGAAGTAATAGTTCAAGAATTTGGGACAAAAAAATCCTAATTACATCTGTAGTACAGTTTATATTAGGCATGGGCGAGTGTATAATAAGCTACGGTTTCAAAACCACTAACGTTTTCTGTCATGTTATTCCTGCAGTTTAGAGTCCCTCGAACGAAAGGCTTGAGAAAGTTCAGGAGTGACTCTACTTTTTCCTGGCTGTTGGAACATAGTGCAATGCAGCATTGCCCCTCCCTAACCTGTTGCTGCACTGTCAGTTAGCTAAAAATAAGCCCTTGCTGATTTCCACTGCTCACTATGACAAATTCAGATGCTTGAAAGTATTTTTTTTCCAATGTGCTCTGCCTGAGCAGATAGCTCAACCAATTGCCTAAAACTAAGCAAAACTGCAGCTGCTAAAACTAGGTTATCATACTTGTGCCACTTTATAAAGAAAATGGGATAATATTCTGCTCAATAGGCACGTTTACTAGAAAACTCCTAATAGAGTGTTTACTCTGTATTTTTCCTTAAGTCTATATATCAAAATTACAATAATAAATAACTTTTAAATAACATTATTTTACAGTCTCTGTAATAATATATTGTATCATTTTAGCAGCTATAGGAAGAACTGTTACTTATGTGCCCTAAATGAAGCCAGTTAGCTCATTTTATAGTTTTTTTGTTATGTAAATACTAAAGTACCATGAAAACTATTCCAAATACATACATAACTTTCATGGAATGTTTTTAGCTTCAGATTCACAGATCTTCTCTTCTTTTTTTAATTACTGAAATATCAAAGCTGTTTTGATTTCTTACATCACTTCTGTTTTAATAGCCGTGTTTAAAAATCATTTATACAATCCAGTGGGATTCTTATCATAATATTTCTCTGCCCAACCCCAGTCATTGCAATATTTAGACAAATATTTTCACAGTAAAAAAAAGCATATCTGTTGCAATCAAACAGAGCAGGATGCAGAAAACAAAAAGCAAAAAGGCAAGCTGATTGGAAACAGACAGAAGCAGACAGAAACAGTGAAAATGTGATATTTATCTGACAGAGACCCTGAGAGAATCTGTTGTGGTGCTGGCTTGGTTGTCTTCCTTCTTCGTTTTTGGTAGTGGTGGTATATCTGCTGCTCTTTTTGAAGATATATATTACAGACATTGTCTTTTACAAAGTTCATATTTATCAGTCAGTCTAAAAAACAAACCTTGAAAACCAGTGTTTAACTGATATCATTGGATAACCGTTATTTAACATACACATTACAATTTAAGTGACCAATTTCCAGTTTATTCTAAAGATTATTCCTAAGTTAAAATTCATCAATTGACAGTCCTTGCAGGCATATATTAAAGTGCTCAGATTGCATAGGAAAGTTATGTACACTATTAAAATACAATTTTTCATGAATAATATTAGTAACAGAAACAGAATCAGATATTAAATATGCTGTCTAGTGTTGTATTTTTTCCACCAACAAATAGACACACAGCAGGGTAAGGACGCATGGATTGTCACTGGACAGTTTTGCAAAAGACTAAGTTTTTAAAAAGTATGCTAAAGAAAAAAAAGTTAATTCTGATTCATGTGCATTTGGGATGATGATATCAGAAAAGGAACAATAACAATGCAACTCCACTGGCATTGCTAACACCTTTAAGATATGCATTTTATTTAAAAACATGTGAGCGAAGAAGAAAAAACCAGAAAAATACAAAAGAACTCTGATCGATTGTCTTGTGGCTTTAGTGATGTCATCAAAAGTATGTAAGGTTGGAAAGTTGTTTTTGGGAGAGCAGATTTTGTCTTACTTAAATAAAGTTTTACAACAAAATAACAAAGCAAATGAAAAATTCACCATGACATGTTGCCTTATATGTGATAAACTACAGGGGTTGGACAATGAAACTGAAACACCTGGTTTTAGACCACAATAATTTATTAGTATGGTGTAGGGCCTCCTTTTGCGGCCAATACAGCGTCAATTCGTCTTGGGAATGACATATACAAGTCCTGCACAGTGGTCAGAGGGATTTTAAGCCATTCTTCTTGCAGGATAGTGGCCAGGTCACTACGTGATACTGGTGGAGGAAAACGTTTCCTGACTCGCTCCTCCAAAGCACCCCAAAGTGGCTCAATAATGATGTTCTACTTCACTTTTATGTTCATCAAACCAATCTTTCACCAGTCTTGCTGTGTGTATTGGTGCATTGTCATCCTCATACACGGCACCGCCTTCAGGATACAATGTTTGAACCACTGGATGCACATGGTCCTCAAGAATGGTTCGGTAGTCCTTGGCAGTAACGCGCCCATCTAGCACAAGTATTGGGCCAAGGGAATGCCATGATATGGCAGCCCAAACCATCACTGATCCACCCCCATGCTTCACTCTGGGCATGCAACAGTCTGGGTGGTACGCTTCTCTGGCGCTTCTCCAAACCGTAACTCTCCCGGATGTGGGGAAAACAGTAAAGGTGGACTCATCAGAGAACAATACATGTTTCACATTGTCCACAGCCCAAAATTTGCGCTCCTTGCACCATTGAAACCAACGTTTGGCTTTGGCATGAGTGACCAAACGTTTGGCTATAGCAGCCCGGCCGTGTATATTGACCCTGTGGAGCTCCCGACGGACAGTTCTGGTGGAAACAGGAGAGTTGAGGTGCACAATTAATTCTGCCGTGATTTGGGCAGCCGTGGTTTTATGTTTTTTGGATACAATCCAGGTTGGCACCCGAACATCCCTTTCAGACAGCTTCCTCTTGCGTCCACAGTTAATCCTGTTGGATGTAGTTCGTCCTTCTTGGTGGTATGCTGACATTACCCTGGATACCGTGGCTCTTGATACATCACAAAGACTTGCTGTCTTGGTCACAGATGCACCAGCAAGACGTGCACCAACAATTTGTCCTCTTTTGAACTCTGGTATGTCACCCATAATGTTGTGTGCATTTCAATATTTTTTGCAAAACTGTGCTCTTACCCTGCTAATTGAACCTTCACACTCTGCTCTTAATGGTGCAATGTGCAATCAATGAAGACCGGGTATCAGGCTGGTCCAATTTAGCCATGAAACCTCCCACACTAAAATGGTGTTTCAGTTTTATTGTCAAACCCCTGTATAACTAAAGAGGGTTTGGTTGATTTTTCAGAAGACATTGGTGGTGCTTTCATTTAGTTTTTGGGACAAAAAATAACTGCTGATATGTTTCAACATTAAGATGTTTTGCCATTTTAACAACTAAAGCATTAAATTCATTGGAAACACAGCCATGTGTTACGATCTGTGCTACGGAGGAACCCAGAACGCAGACAAGCAGGCAGAATGACGATAGTTGACTTAAGGCTTTAATTAAACAAAAACTCACTCTTAGCACAGGCAGGAACAAAACAGAAGCAGGCTGGCTTGACAGGCATGGCATGGTCCACAAAACAAGACATGAGTAGAGAGACACAATGATTCCGCAATGACTAACAGAACAGGTGTGTATATATGGAGTGAAAACCAGGTGGAGCAAGACAGATTGACAAGGTGCAGGTGAACCGGATAAAGATGATTAACAGAACAGAACGTGGCTGGAGCAAGAACAGAAACTCTTGAATACAAACAAAAACTAAAGCATGACCAGAACCAAAAACAAAAAATTGACAAAACATGAACAAGACTAAAAACATAACCAGAAAAATAATAAACAAAGCATGATTCAAAAACTGTGAGAAATATAAGAAAAACCCAGAAAAACAAACAGAAACATGATTCAAAACCTTAACTGTGAAAAACATAAAGAAAAAACCAGAAATCAAAAACCAAACAACCCCAAATCATAACACCATGATTTGAAAAAAAGTAAAAGTTCTTTATGATTTAATTCTGTTTCTGCTTTGTAACTTCACTAATACTTTTTGTCCAAAATAGATGTAGTGGGACCCTTAATGGTAACACAAGTGGTAGCAGCAGTAGAAAAGTACGCATTAAATAAATGCTTTTTATTACATTGTTCTAACTCTTCCTTTTAAAGCCCCATGCTAGCTTTTACTTAAACGGAACATGGATTAAAACATAAACTTTGGATACAACTGAACTAATAAAAATAACAATCAAGACAGGCTTTGTGCCTCTTCTACAGTTTGTTTCAGCTGTGAGGCGTCTCCCCTTCTGGTTACTTTTCTCACAGAGCAGACCTTCTATAAACCCAAACCTCATTTACCACAGACACAAACATACACTTACATTGTCACACTATTTTCTCCTTTGAAATGTGCTCTGCGACCTCATTAGAAGCTTATGAATCTTTTAAAGAGCCATTTCTCCCTCCCTAAACTTCCAGACAGAGTGCTCTGGTATCTGTCCCTCAGGCTGAAAAAGAAGGAAGGAAAAGTTTCCAATATTATTCACTCCAATTAGGCAACGCATATAAATAGAAATGGAAATGAGAAACTCTTTAAGGATGAGTAAGTCTGTAAAAGTGGTTGCATCAGCTCTTGGGTTGTGGAGTAAAGTATATTTCAGAATCACATTTCATTGTTTCTTTTGTGCAGAGTTTTTTGCTTACACTTTAGAGCTGTTTGTTCCTTTAAATATACTGTAGAAACTGCAATAACAAGTCAAAATTGTATTTTTAGATCACAGTAACAGCAATGGGACAGAGTTCGACACTTTAAGCATGACAAGACCTCATGATTTTCCTGCAAAACCTCATCAGCAATGCTCAATCCCCCCTCATGACAAACTAATGCAGTGTGGTGTATGACAGATGTCAGACAGGAGGACCGGCAGAGAGATAGCAACAGCTTCCTCTGTCCTATTTTAGATTTATTCTTCCAGCGTTCCTGCAAGATGCTCCCACAGAATCACACACACACACGCACACACACACACACACACACACACACACACACACACACACACACACACACACACCACACACACACACAAATATAAAATCTGAAGTCATCTGTTATCGTTGATACACCTGTCAGCAGTTAATTTCATACCTCAGGGAGCAAACAGTATCCACAGTAAATAGCACGCAGAGCTCACTCTCACTGGTGCTCTTATTGCTCACAGGCACCGTTGCAAATACTGTGGGGATGATTTAGTATATCTAATTACCATTTACTATTTATGCCATACTGTTTAAAGAAGGAAATTATCAAATAATCTATAAAAGCACTCTTTCATCTCTTTTATTATTCAGGTGCTGTGGAGTGCAGTGCCTTGTAAAAGCATTCAAACCCCTTGAGTTTTTTCACATTTTATCACAGTAAAATCAATTACAAACAGGTGGACTCTTGTTTTCTTCTTAGGTGAATTCTGAAGGCAGTAATTTTATTTAGTGCTGTCAGCATAAAAGGGGACTGAATACAAAATGCACACTGCACAACAATTGTTGTTGTAAGATGTATTCTTTTCTTTCCACTTCAGAATTACACAAAACTATGTTTGGTCTATCGGATAAAATTTCAATAAAATACAATGCGGTTTGTGAGTGTAACAAGACAAATCGTTCAAGGGATATGAAAGCTCTTGTAAGACACTATTTCTCATTTGTTTTAAAATGACCAAAAGCCATTTCGTTGGGCATATTGCCCTTTTTTTGTCGAATGTCCTGACGTGTTTGAAGAAATGCAAAGTGAAGTGGAGAAATGGAGAGATGAGAATCAAAGAAAAGGTATTAAAGTGCCGGGCTATTGAGTTCCTCTGATCAAAGATGAAGGTAAACACACAAAACGACATACAATGTCGTCTTCGCTGCGTCTGACAGCATGTGGGTGTTTGTGTTTACTCAAATGAGAAATGCGTGTAGTGATGGTCTCTAATTAAATTGCTCTTTGTGGCTTGTCTGTGGAAAGGTCACAGATGTGTACATGCTATCAAAGGCAGCAAGTAAGAAATGTGTGTGTGACACACTTCTTGTTGCTTGAGTATTAGTTAAAAACTGTTTGTGAGTACGACTGTCGGCCCCTTTTCTGTTAATATTAACATTGTTTCTGACCCTGTCACAACTATAACAAAAATTTAAAACCGGCATGACGAAAACTGGGTCCACATGATCAACAGGCTTGTTTTTCATAGCATTTCATTTGTATGTTACATGTAAACAATCTCATTCTGTCAGTTCTTAGCTTGAAAAAAATGTAATTCTTGAAGGTACACAAGATGATGGACTTATACATTTCAGTCAGAAATAGCTGCAGATGGTTTCATTAAATGCATAGGAATTATTATTAATATTATTGCTAGGAAACCACACAGTCATGGATTCTGACAATTAGCAATGTACTGTATAAACCAAACACCAATCAGCTTGTTTATAATAAAGACCTAATGTCTCAGAGAAATCCACTTTCCCAAACTGTAAGTCAAATATCAGGTAAGTAAACACTGAGCTTATAAAGGGGCCATGCTAGGAAAAATTTATAAAAACACGTGAGCCCTTGCATAAATTCAGATGAAGAGTTTTTACATTTTGAAATGAAAACTTCTGTTCAGGGTTACATGTTGCAGTTGTAAGCACTTTTGCCTTTAGGCTAAAAGTTCCTGGGATCAAATCTATGCTGGTGGATTTCCGTGTGGAGTTTTTCCATGTTCCCCCTGTGAATGCGCGATTTACCTCTGGGGACTCCAGATTTCTTCCTACCATCCAAAAACATGGTGGCTTGATAGATTAAATGGACTTTCTAAATTGCTCTTAGGGGAGATGTTTCTTGTTATGTTTGGACATAGGCTCCAATACCCTGAGTAGGAGCAAGTGGATGTTATGAAATGTGTAGAGCAGGGGTGCCAAACTCCAGTTCTCAGAGCTACTATGCAAATTTTATTTCAGCTAAAAGCTTCTTCCTGTTAAAGAGGAGTTTTCTGTTCCACTCTCGCTGCTTGCATGTTCCAAATTGTTCCTACACAAATGAACTGGACACCTTTTTTGTTTGCTAAATACTGCTGCTACTGCCTTTGCCACGTGTGCTGATCTGTTCCCCCCTATTGCCATTTTGTCCCTTTGCAGTTTTGGTCTTTTCATGGTCAACTTATTTCAGATATGAAATGATACTGTTTACCATGGGATGTTTGGTGCCGACCATGTGTCAGTTCGTAACCAGTTTTTTTTTCTATGTTTTCTTTAACCACATCTTCTTCACAAAAGAAGAAATAACTTGTCCTAAAGTTGTAAACAGCTCCTGTCCTCTCGTCACAAGCTCCCTTTCTCTGACAGCATCTGAGTTGACTCTCCTCCCTTTTGTCTACTCCTGTCCTTCTCCTCCATAGCTGGAGGTCATCCTATTTTAGCAGTTGCTCAGAATGGCACTGATCTAACCCAGATTTACGTGAAAGAACTCTCTCTCTCTGTGTATGTGTGTGAGTGTATTTGAGGGGCGGGAGGTGCAATTATGTGTCTGGAAAGTTCAGTGTCTGTTAGGTGTCTGTAAGTGTGTCAGTGACGCAGGGAGAGTGAAAGAAAGAGAGCACTGTGGAGGTAAACGGAAAAACGTATAGACAAAGGAGACAGCGTAGGAGATTATTGAGTAGTGAAGTCCATCTGGGTCAACACAAAGTGATTATGGGAAACTTGGCTGACCGAGTTGGGCCTAAGAGACGGTTCGTCAGGGAAGCAAACTCTCTGCAGCGGCACCTGCTCTCTGACAGTGGAGATGTAAGTTCCATAATACAGTTAAAATGGTTTAAATGCAGAGAATGTTGCTGTTCTACCTGTGTGCCTAAAACACATGTAACAAAGTTAGCTAAGAGAGAAACCTATTTATTAGTGTTTGGCTCTCTCTTAAAAAACTAAAAATAACCTTTGGATAAAATTGTGAAAATAAAGCTTCTTATCAAGGTTGTTTTATGCGGGCGATTTTGTGTTTAAAGAGATGGGCCGCTGTATATTTTGTAATATTTTAAACCCCCCTTTTACCTTTTTTTGAGTGGCAATTTTTCTTTAGGGAAATTCAGTTTGTTTTTTTTTTATTTAATGGAAAAATTGTATTCTTCTCCATGTGAAAATTTGAAAATTTTCCAATTTAATTTGGGCAATCGGGTTATTTTTTGGAAATTTTCCCAAAAAGTTTTACATTATATCCAGCCCCACTATTCCGCCCTAAATTAAAAATAAATTAATCTTCATTTTACAAAAGGGCACATCAGTACCACTGAACCAAGTTACTCACCCCACCTCAACAACGTTGTTTAACATTTAGCCCGGGTTTTTAAATTTTTCATTGGTCACCTGAAAACCTCTTTTGCCCTGTCATCAACTAAATTTTTCGGTTATTGCCCTTTAGAATTTATTAATCATTCCTTCAAATTTGTGGTGTAGAGATATGATTATTGAGTGGAGATGAGATTAGAAGATGCTGTGTTGAAATAGGTGAAATCACAGTGTGATGGCTTGTATGCAACCTGTAAGTAAAACTCTGAGGGTGCCTGTTCATCTGGCTAATGTAGTACAGTTTTCCATGCAGCATATATATATACAGGGGTTAGACAATGAAACTGAAACACCTGTCATTTTAGAGTGGGACGTTTCATGGCTAAATTGGACCAGCCTGGTAGCCACCCTTTTTGATTGCACAGGGGCCACCAGTAAAGCAAGGTAAAGGTTAACAATTAGGGGGGGTACGGGCCACAGTTTTCCCTCAAAATATTAAAATGCACACAACATTATGGGTGAAAATACCAGAGTTCAAAAGGGGACAAATTGTTGGGGCACGTCTTGCGGGCGCATTTTTTGTGACCAAGACACAAGTCTTTGTGAGTTTTCCAAGACCCCACGGATCCCAGGGTAATGCGCATACCCCCAAGAAGGACAACCAACCCAACGGGTTTTTAACTGGGTTGCAAGGGAAGCTGTCTGAAAAGGGATGTTCGGGGGGGCTAACCGGTTTGTATCCAAAAAAAAAAAAAACCAAAAGGTCGCCCAAATCACGGAAAAATTAAAAGGGGGCCCCTCACCCTTCCTTTTTCCACCAAAAAAACTATCCTTCGGGGGGGCCCTTGGGGGTTAAAAATACACGGCCCCGGGCGGCAAAGGGCCCAAACCTTTGGTCCTCATCCCAAATTTGCCAAACATCGGTTTCAATGGTGCAAGGAGCGCAAATCTTGGGCTGGGAAACAATGTGAAACAGGTATTGTTCTCTGATGAGTCCCCCCTTTTATGTTTTCCCCACATCCGGGGAGAGTTAGGGGTGTGGGACCCCAAAAAAGAACGGGACCACCCAATTTTTGCAGGGCCCAGAGTAAAGGCACGGGGGGTGGATCAATGAGGGTTTGGGCGGGCCATATCAGGCTTTCCCCTTGGCCCAATACTTGTGCTAGAGGGGCACGTCACTGCCAAGGACACCGAACCATTCTTGAGGACCATGTGCCCCCCAAATGGTTCAAACATTGTATCCTGAAGGGCGTTGGGCCGTGTTGTATCAGGATGGGCAAAAGGCACCAATACACACAGCAAGACTGGTGAAAGATTGATTTGGGGTGAACATGAAAGTGAAGTTGAACATCTCCCATGGGCCCGGGGCCCTCCCAGATCTAAATATTATTGAGGGCCCCTTTGGGGTTTTGGGGGGAGCGAGTCAGGGAAAAGTTTTCCTTCCACCAAATATCACAAGTGACCTGGCCACTATTCTGCAAAAAAGAATGGCTTAAAAAACCCCTTTACCACGTGGCCGGACTTTTTATAATTTTATTCCCCCAAAAGATTGACGCTGTATTGGCCGCAAAAGGAGGCCCTACACCATACTAATAAATTATTGTGGTCTAAAACCAGGTGTTTCAGTTTCATTGTCCAACCCCTGTATATATGTATATACATACACTCAGATGTTTGAGGTATTTTTTTGCCTGTTTCAAGTCACCCCACAGCATTTCAATTAGATCAAGATCTTGACATTGATTCAGCCCAGGAGTTTCCATAGGAGAAGGTAAAATCTATCCAGCTGTCCAAATATGTTATCAAAATGCCATGCATGAATGCTTGACACTTGAAATAGATTATTCTACCAAATACTTCATCCAAGCAGTCATTTGTAGTGATGTTAAAATCACTGATAATGATAATTGTGATTTGACACATGCTGTGGCTCTAATGTCACCCGTTCTGCTGTCCAAAGAGCATTCTGGAAGTTCTGGTCTTTGTCTGCTTTCCCTGCAAACTTTCAGTTTGACCGTCATGTTTTTCTAGAGACCAAATGTTTCCTTCTTGCACATCACACATGAAAGTTAAACGTGTGCAGTCTTTTTCTGACTGTACAGTCATGGGCTTTATTTAATAAACATTATTAAGAGTCTGCTGTTGGTCCAATGATGACATATAAGGTTTTTGAAGACTTCTTTTATCATCTTACGATCTGCCCTCAGGATTAACTTGCTTGGATGAACAAACCTGTTGTCAATTGTTTTAAATGTCCTCCACTTGAGTTTTTTCTGTATGGTGAAATGGCTGATTTCAGATTAATTTAGGACCTCAAGAAATCCCTTAACAGACTTAGTTGCTGCTTTAATCTTCTTCTGCTTTAGACACCTCTTTTGATTGCTATTATGTTCACTCAAACTTGAATGCTCAGTAGAACACCTGAATAAATGTCTGAGGTTTAAACAGGACAAATAATGATGTTGTAATCATAACTTGATCTGATAAACCTCTTTGTAATGTTAGTCATTTAAAGTGGGAATAAATGTGGAGGTGTCCTACTGTACTTCTCACAATTCTTTTATAGCATCTTACAGAATATTTCAAAAGGTCTTTTTTCAGCCGGAATTATTTTTGGTATAATACTCAAATTAGTTTTTTGCCTTAATATACTATAGGTGCTTGTTTTTTTATTTATTTTTCTATTTTTCTATTTATTTATTTTGAAGGTCTGCATTCATTTGAATTTCTCTGCCCTTTTAGCTGAAACATTCACTGCATGACATACAAGCTGCCACGCAGTCACAAGGCAAGGTGTGAATGATAGCCTCCCAGGGGCTTTTGTCAGCAAAATATCTACTTTATAGTTGCCATTTATAACAGGACGAGGGCAGACCCAGCCCCTTACGGGTTTAACCAAGATGCACCATCATCCCTCAGTCCTAACCACAAATTAAAGAAGGCATTTGCTGCTAATATCCCAGCATGCAGTGGTAGCAGTGTGCTCTATATCTAAATCTAATCTAAATCTAATCACTTAAAGGCCTCCATCTTAGTAAAATGATTGCTTTGAGATATATGATGGATACAAAGTATCCTCATAAACAGAACTGAGTGGTTTATCTTCCTATTCCACCAGGATCAGGACAAGTGGTGTTCAGCATCTGAAGTATTTATAAACCTAAGTGAGAAAAATCCAGAAGTAATTGTAAAGTTCTGGATGTATTTATATATTCTATGGCCATACATATGCTGTATATAGACCCATTCAATAAATTTGAATATTATTGAAAAGTTTATTTATTTCAGTAACTCAGTTCAATAAGTGAAACATACAAAGATTAATTACACACAGACTGATGCTTTCAAGTGTTTATTTCTGTTAACTATGATGATTTTCCGTTACAAAAAAATAAAAACACAGCATTTAAGATTAGAATATTATATCAGACCAATAAAAAAAGAGCATTTTTAATACAAAACGTGGGATTAATGAAAAGAACGTTTAATACCTCCTTAAAAGGTTATTTTTTTAAAGGTACTTTTAATCTGACAAAGGAGGCTTATGAGAATGCATTTTCTCATTTATTGAATATAACTGTGTAAGGAGATTTTACCAGATAAAGTTGTTCACGACTACACAGCTACTACGTTCCTACAGTAAGCACTCACATAATTCAAAGGTCTGAACATACTGTAGCTATGAAATGCTCGCTGCTTTTATCTTTGTGCAGGAAGAGCAAACCTGATATAATTTTATCGAAGAGCAAAAACATTTATGAAATTAGTATCATTGAACGCAGTTTCTATGAGAGGATGCCAAAGAAAAAAATTGTGCTTGAGGAATCAGAGAGGTAAAAGTAAAGAAACACAACTTAACTTAAGAAAATGTCCTGTAGGCCCGGTCATGTGCTTATCATTTTCCCCGGTGGCCATAGGAAGGACCATGTGCCCGGAACTCTAGTTTACATGCTTGATTGATGTCAGTTTTGGAGCTCACACCAGGCAAACAAGCTAGAAATAAAACAAAGAGTGTGGGAAAGTCACTGAACCTCTACGAAATTGCTTTCTGTTTGGAATATTAGGGCATATAATTACGTGTCTGTGAAACGTTTGGCCAGTAATGGCCAAATTTTAACCCAATTTTAAATTGGAAGCCAGTACTCAGATTTTTACTAGCTTCAAGGTAGGCTGTCATAAGAAATGAGGCAGGGGTTACTTACATTCTTTTGCTTCCCTGTTTTTCAACAAGGCCAAAACATTAACGTTTCACCGAATCTGACAAAAATACTTTATTCCACATTTTTCTGTGTCCTCTACATTGCTCAAAGAGATCTTTTTATGGTGAAAGGGCATGTCTTGGCTAATTTTAGATGGATTGTAAGGTGCTGTGTGGGATGTTCGAAGCTTAAGATATTCTTCTATGACCTACACTTGGGGTGACCATGGCTCAGGTGGTAGGGTTTAATCCTGTAACCAGTGGGTTGCTGGTCCGATCTCCCACTCCGTCCGTCTCAGTGGTTGTGTGGCAAGACACAAGCAACCACCTTGCCTGCTGATGGTGGTGCATGCTGATTGGTGGTGCCTGCTGATTAGTGGTGCCAATTGTATGGCAGCGCCACTTCTGCTCCAGGGCAGCTGTGGCTACAACATAGTTTACACAGTAGTTCTCAAAGTGGGGGTCAGGACCAACCGGGGGTCACAAGACACCAAGTGGGGGTTGCGAGATAATCTTCAGAATCATCATGACATGGCCCCTGAGGTGAATGGAGAACCAAAAGGGACAAAGTAAAATTAATTAATATATATATACCATAAACCTGCTGTACTCCACTCAGTGCTTTTGGCTGTTCTGCTTCTGTGCTTGTTCATATTTTTCCAAATTGTTATATGTAAAATCACATCATATTTTCTGTTCTTTGATGTTGTCCTTATGACCGTGTTTTGACTTTCTTTAGTGCCTGCGTTCTGTGCACACGTTTTCATTATGTTTCAGTCACCTGCGGGGATAAAGGGGGTCGCCAGTCTCTGGCTCTGTTATTTTGGGGGTCTCAGGCTAAAATGTTTGGGAACCCCTGGTGTATCGCATAAAATCCTAAAAAAATACATCGAAGTGTATTGCTGTAATATGATAAAATTGGAACAAGTTCAAAGGGTTTGAATACTTTGCAAGGCATCATATGTACCTCTTGCAAAATCTCTTGACTGATAAAATCATTGTGGGTAATCATTTGTGAATTATAAACATCCAAGAAAATTAGCACTTTGCACACAATTTAGTATGGAACAAATACACAAATCATGTCAGTAGACTGTGGCTGTAAAGGGAGTGGCAATTTGAAAACGTCATGAAGGAAAGTAATGTGGTTGACTGAAAGATCCAAACAGCTTCCCTGACATTACTAGGAATATTATGTCACAAGATTTAGCTAGCTGCATCAGCATCATTAACTCTTGTCACTTATGTGGCAGCCATAAACCCATTAAATGCAGCAGTCATGAAGCCTCATGGTTTAGAAGGAAAAGCTTATTATAGTGAAGGGATAGGAGTAGAGAGTTGGACCGAAGAGTTTAGAAACAAAAGTTTAGAACAATTTCTGCTGGATGTTGCTCCATTATAAATGTTAAATAATGATGCTATGCTAGGCACCAATTAAAATATAATGACTAACAGAATATGAGCCTGCTTGTAGTGACTGTAGGTGTAAACTTTCTTTACAATTTCGGAGAATTGTGGCTCTGCAGCAGCTCATAATAAAAATGTAACATTTTAACATATTGTATTTCCTAGAACCCATTTAGGGACCCAGTTTTCACGACATTTACACATTAACACACTTAGCAGTACCCTCATTGTGGGCTCAGTCAGGTCCATTCTATTGCTGCGATAGAGGCTGTAGTTACCTTACTAACCTATCAAGCCCTAAGGGTTTTAGAAGCAATTTCTGCCTGAAATTACACACCTGAAATCAAGTATAGCTCCACAGTTATAAGGTCTACATGCACACCTTTGCTACCCGTGTAAAGGTAAGAAATAAAAGAATATTTTTTAAGTGGAAGCACTATTGCAACTGTTACTATGTCTGATTTATTTGTGATTAAATAAAAAAGCAATCAAACACAACACACACAGTTCATCTGGCTCAACAGGTTAAAAATGTTCTTACTTATTTTAGTGCCATTATTGTGGTAGGCACATTCATCTGATAGTGTTTATTTTAGCATTAAAAAATAGTCTTTTGCTTTTAATTTTTTTTAGTTTTTTGCTGAAATGTGCTCTAGGACACAACTGAATAATAAGCAGTTTATCTGAATGCCAAAGATATGTTTCAAACCACAATACATTCACACAATGCAGTGATTAATAGAGGTTTAGACAGAGCAGTAGGCGGACAAAAAGTAGTGAGCGTTTAGGGACCCAATGATGTTTCAAGAAAAACATCTGTCCCTTTATATTTTATTGTAGCCAAATTGGTGTTTCAGTTTTGGGAATTTTTAAATGTCTTTTTCCGAGGGTTTAGATCATTCAATAAGATTAATTGTTCTCTATTATTTGTATGCAGAGATAATTAGGCATTAAGCCTGAAAAGAGAAGAAAGAGATTCCCTTATCGGTTTCTGGAACAAGAATGCTGTTAGCTTTCTTATCTCAGTGCTATGCAAAACATTTGGCATGTCTCCAGAATACTCAAACTGTGCTTGAATCTCTGATAAAAACATATGATCACTGCCACATTGTAGCAGAACATCTCAACTGGCTCATTATCACCAGGCGTTGTGAGGAAAAGAAAGATCCCACTGAAGCCATGCAAACCTATGCTAAGGCAGTTTAGGTAAGCTGTGTTGACAGCGAACACGCCTAAAACGCATCTGCCAGATGGCTCAGGGGGGAGGGCCTCAACCAAGGAGCACTTTAATCAATCTGATTACTGGGAAATGCTGTCTGTATTTTTAGCTACTACATGTTAGAGTAGTGGCCATTCATTGAATTTGGTTTCATTAGGTTTTATGTGTATCTCATGGAGGGGCGGATTTATAAACAGGGGTGAAATAACATATGAGACAGAATAGGGAACAAATTAGCTATTTTAGCTAATGTGCCTTTTTAGGTCATCATTTTCTAAATAAGACACTCACTCTATTATTCCATCGACCAGGGATTCATTTGTGACCTGACTCAGCTACTGAAAGTGGCAAATTGCTGATTGTCCTATTAAAGGTAAGCATGGTGTTTCTAAAGCTGCACGCTGAGTAAGTGACTAGGTCCTGTTTTAATGCCAAGAAGCTACATCAGCCATGAGCATCCTTAACAGATCCAAAAATTATTTATAAGCTTGGAATCAATATATATTGGCAAAAGTTTTTATCGAGTGACATCCCAGTCTTGCAGTGTCTTCACACCAAACCTTTGTAACGCTTTGTAACGTGCCAGAGTTCGGTTTCTGGAATAGATCATGGCAGTGTGAACCCATTCCCGACCCTGAAACGGACCAGAGAACCGTACCCAGGCACTATGACAACTGCTTATCCCAGGACGATGTATCCGGATGCTGGAGCGGTTCATTTGCAGTGTGAATGCATGCCGGGAAGGGGAACCAAAAGCAGGAAGAGAGGATGTAACATAAGTTCAGCGCATATGAGTAGAAGAAGAAGTAGATGAAAAACAAAGTAAGAGTGAGAATCCGAAGACAAAAGAGTTTGAAAATATCTCATGGCGTTACGTGGAGTAGTGAGAGATGGAGGTGCACAACTACATTTGAACCCAAAAGTAGCAACAGAAACCCAGATGAGATGGACTTTCTACTTCGTGCTTTTTTTCTTCTCGATCAGTGCAATACTGCCCCCAAAACAAATCATTGCAACTGCATGACTTTGTTTGGTCTTAAAAATACCTGTGTAAAAGCAAACTGCGCCAACTGAAGGTGGGAATTTTCTCACTTTTACCAATCCCTGGACTGATCCCTGTACCAGACTAGCAGTGTTAATGAGCCCTTAATCACTAGGGTCTTCCAGAAGCACATTTGTAAGGCCAGACACTGATGTTGGATGAGAAGACCTGGCTTGCATTCAACACTGTAATTTATCCCATAGGCGTACAGTTGGGTTGAGCTCAGGACTCTGTGCAGGCTGATCAAGTGCTTCCACACCTAAATGGCTCATCCATGTCAGTACAGCCCAACCTGACTCCACACCATTGTAGATAGTGGGCCAAGCCCAACTGAAGAAAAACCCCACACCAGGATTGTCCCTCCATAAAACGTTACATTTGACACAGAGTAGTCGGGCAGTTCTTCTCCTGGCAACTGACAAAACCAGAGTTGTCTATTGCGAGAAAAGAAGCATGATTTATGACTCCAGAGAACACGATTTCACTACTCTAGAGTGCAATGGTGATGTGGTTTACACCACTGCATTTGATGCTTTGTTTAAAGCTTGATGATCTAAAGATTGAATGCAGCTATTTGGTCATGGAAATCAATCCTATCAAGCTCCTAAACATTGTTCTTGATCTAATCTCAAAGCTACATTAGGTTTAGAGGTATATGGCTATTTACTCTGCAGAAACCTCTTTGCACTATGTACCCCAGCATCTGTCGACCCTGCTTTTTTCATGGTCTTCTCACTACTTATGAAAATTTTTCCACTAATTAGAATATACATGGCCTATACATTTTACCATTGAGTAGATGCAGTGTGTGGGGAGCATTGAAGGTGAGTGAATCCTTATCAGTGCAGACAGAGTGTCTGCATAGCATAGCATGAGCTTAAAGGCATTATTATCAGGGAAATCCATAAACCAGGGAAAGGGAACTGGAATAAATACTGAACACCATGATACAACAGTGAACAGATAAAATAAGGAACCTAGATTATAAAAGACAATCAGCAGAAAGGATTTAATATGTGAACAAATTAAGATAAGACAGGAAGGAAAATCTATTGAAGCATGCAAAGGTAACGCTTTACCAAAAAAAAGGGACATACACTGACTAAAATATGAAGGCAAACATTAAGAAAAAGCCAATGTAAAAGCAATGACCCTGATAATTAAATGATAAAAGTGGAATATCTTTATTCACAAATGCATGATGTAATTTAATAGCATTTCAAGTAATTTTTCTCTGTTTATTTTCCAGTGGCAGATGAGCCAGAAAGTTGATTTTAAATGATGCAATCCAAGGCGTCTTTCCCAGATAGATAAAGCATTAAACAGGTATAAGGTTCTGAGCTATGAGGCTGTAAAAAACAAAAATGTAATATCTGGAAGTTAATGGAAAACTCAAAGGAATAAAAGATGTTTTTCAGTTTTCTAATTATTGTTGGATACAGTACATAAGAACCATAAAAGGTTATTCGTGGTTTCATCTGGGCTGTAGTGGTGTGTAATGCATCGCTGCAGCATTAACAGTCTGGAATGCTGCAGCTTTTCTTTAATAGTCATGAAAAGCATCGACACATAACTCTGATTTAGAAACCTCTCCAGTGGCTTCTGGCCTGTTGTCACATTGATTTTAAAATTGTATAGCTTACTGTCTGCCTGTCTGTCTGTATCTACATTTTTATCTTTTGAATCATCCTATTTTCTAAACATAGAGCCATTTTAAAAATATTCTCTAGAATTCAATCTGGGGCTCTGTAGGGACAGTAATTTTGGTTTGTGTGTTTGTCTGTGCCTTTCCAAGTACATTTCTGTGGTTAGCACCTCTGAACTGTTTGCCTGAGATTAGTTTTTATTTTGCAGGACAATGGGGTTCTGCCTAAAAGAGCTAAGCATTTGAGGCAATGTCTTTTGGATTTTTACCACTAATCATTTATAAAGGGTGTAGCTATACTGTGGCATTAAATATTAATAAATTGTGCGGCAGAATTAAGTAATCATAAAAGAAAGGGTTTTTATTATAAGCCACAGAGAGCTGCCTCAGGTCTATGGTATTATTGCATTCTAATATCCTTAAAATGTCTTGCTCTTCAGGAAGCAGTGGGTACAGGATTATTTCCAACATGATGGTGTCACATTTTTTGCTCCACCCCGTGGCTTTTTGAGGAGCTTTTGCAAACCGTTTATAACCTTTCACAACATGTAGAGTGTACACTACTATATATGGGGCCATGAAAACAATCTTAGGTGGAAATATAAAGTTTTCACCCAGAGCAACACAGAGCTAGTTTACCCAGAGGCTGCTTGTTTGTGTGTGTTTGACTGTCACAGGCTTTGTGGCACCTTTATAGACTCCAATTCGGTCTAAATGATGGATATCAAAGAACATCCACATTGATTTCTGCCTGCTCTGAAAATGCACATATTTAATCATCCTGTGCTGCAATTGAACAGTCAGCCTTGCTAAAATAAATGTTTTCGCTACTGTATCGGAGCTGATTCTCTTTCTAAGTTTTGTCTTTTTATTTCTTTCTTTCATTTGTCCTCTTTTCTTCTAAATGCTCTACTTTAGATCAGTACTCTCAGCCTTCTGTTCGGTTTAACTTCCCTTTTCCTCGCATCAGCAACAATGACATATTTTACAGGCAAACCCCCCAACAGCAGTGTCCCTCTGTATGACAGCACTTTGAGAGGCATAAAAACAGTCTCAGTGATACCAACAGAGTAGGGCATGCAAAAGCCCTCATTGTAAGCAAAACAGGCAAATATACTTTGTATGAGTCACCACTGACCAGGGCAGCGAGCATCATGACAGGCCCCGAGGACTTCAGTCAATCTCTGAAGACTTGCACAAAATGGGTAAAATTCTATTCATAGCCCGACTAATGCCCAAAAGTGTCAGGACTAATGTTTCTCCCTGGTACTGCCTGAAACAGAGCAGCTGAGGTGGATGGGAATTGTTAAATAGGACAGTGGAGACAAAAAGGGAAAACACGTGATGACTTGGTTTCATTTTCATTACACAAACAAAACAAACATAAAAGAGCGATGGTGACCGTCTCTCTCTTATGCTGGAGCTCAATAATTTATCAGCAAGCATTGATTAATCATCAAAGAACCAGATGTACAGAGAATGTGCACGAATACAGTGAAGTTAAAACTTTTGGAAGTAGATAAGTTCTTTCTGTACTAAATATTTTGCAACCAAGGCTCTAAAATGCATTTAAAAGAAAACTCTGACATAGCAGCTGTAAAAAAAATGGCACAAAAACAATATTACTATGTGTAAATTAATAAATGAGAACGATTTTCACAACGCTGATTAGTCGTACAGATTTTCTCACATTACATCCATAAACTGTATTTTATTGAGATTTTATGTCTTTAACTCAATTAGATTTAGGTCTGGACTTCGACTTGGCCTTGCTAACATATTAATATGCATTGATTTAAGCCATTTTACTGTAGCTTTGGCTGCATGTTTGGGATAGCTGTTCTGCTGGGAAATGAACCTCTACCCCAGCCTTTTGCAGTCTCTAAAAGGTTTTCTTTAAAGATTTTCTCTGTATTTAGCTCCATCCATCTTTTCATCAACCCTGACCAGGTTCACCTTTCACCACTGATGAAAAGAAAACATCCCCACACCATGATGCTATCACCACCACTGTGAATATGATATTCTCAGTGGTGTGCATTTTCCCGACATTCATAGCATTTCCCTTGTAGGTCAAGAATTTCAATTTTATCTTATCTGGACAGATATTCCTCCATGTGTTTGCTGTATCCCTCAGACGGCTTTTAGCAAATTACAAATGTGAACAAAACTCAAGGGTTGTGAATACATTTACAATAGCACTATGAACATAATTGTCACAGTAATGAACAACAGAGATAAATGCAAACATGCACACTAATAGTCAAATATTTTTTTACATCCCATTTTTTATTTCATGCACACCAGTGAGAGTCAAGGTTTGAGGACATTTAGTTAATTGCAATGGTGTATTTTTGTTCTCTTGTGTGAAAAGCTGGTAAGCCAGCCTCTGCCAACTCCTAACCAGTTTAGCCTTGGTTGTCAGATGTTCTTCCAAATGTGCTTCCAGAGGATGTATCGATTTGTTAACTTTCAGTGAGTGCCATCTAGAGTCTGGTTACGCAATCATACCATCAGCATATCAAATTCTGCTTCAAGTAGAAGCGAGCCGTTATTCAATTTCACTAAAGTGAGCGTTTTGTTGTTCAAGGCGGAAAACCCCCCAAAAAACTTCGGATAATAGCTGAATGTAAAGGCAGAGTACCATGGTGAAAAGACATAGAGATATAAAAACAAGCTTGTAAAATATTTTTTAATACTACTGATAAATAAATAAATGAATTATTCTGTCTCGTCGTCATAAAAAGATTTATAACTTGACTTTTTGCCCTTCGTTTCCTGTCAGAGTAACAGGAAACAGTTTTGTCTATACTTCTCTAACTTTAATAGCTAATTGCCTCCTATCTTTTCTCCCCCAACCCCCACTTTTATTTTTATTTTCTGCTCCTCTCTCTCTCCCCGTCTGTCTTTAGAAGTGTGACTGCCTGCTCAGCCTGGAAGCCTACACAGCGGACCAGAAGCGGCGTGTGTGTCAGTGCCTGAAGGACAACATTGACAAGCAGCTCCAGCTTCACAGGAGGGAACCTGGCGTTCCGCATTTTGAACAGGTAAGACGCACGGACGCGGACACGCATGAACATACAGGAGCGTTTCCAATTTCTAAAGATGAATCAGGAAATAAATAAACACATGGGAAGGCATATATTTGCTCATACCGCCCCTACTATCACAGATGCCTTGTGAACGTCACATGCTTCCAAGCATATACAGTCTGAAACATTCCATACTTGCAATCAGTTTTTGCAGTGCATACATTTCTTTAGCACTTTTCTTTTATTTGGCTCCACCGAAGTGGTAGCTCTTGTTTAGTTAATTTCTGAACCCTTTATATTTTTATATTGCTGTGATCAGCTAGTAAGATTTAATCATTTGGAGCTGTACTTAATGCTGTTAAATAAAAATATTCTATGAGATTTCGAAGTGCTTACTTTGTCTGTCCGGCGTTTTTTTTTTTAAGGGAGGTTCATTTATCTATGTCAAGGAAACTATATTCTGTGTGGATTCTAAGGGAGAACTGCTCTATTTCATGCTTTTATTGGCTCTCGTGTTTTCAATGTTTCCATCTCAGAGTGCAGTTCTTTGTTTATGGAAGCCAATTTTACTTGAAATCAATGCATTAGGAAAAGCAAGTAAAGGTAACCCAGCTACCTTAATTTTCTTTTCAAATTAAGCCACATGTAAGCCAATGGTCACTGTTGGTTTTAATTATCAGTTTGCTGAAAAATATTCTTTTAGTTTTGTTTTGATCCTGAAAAGTTAAAGGCTTCAATATCACTGGAATACCTAAAATATATCAGGGCATAACTTTTTGCTGCTTTTTTCACATTTTTCACTGTCAAGCATTTCCATTACAAGCATTTTGAGCATATTTCTACCTCTCACCTTTGCAGAATGAAGTGAAGGGAATAAAACTTCTTTTTCCCAGTTGTGTCAGGAGATCAAGGCATACATCGTACATTTTAGACCACATTCACTTTAAAACAGTGTTTGTAGAGAGACTAACAGAGCCACCTCCTGCGACCTGGTTTAAAAGTAAGATTGCAGAGTGAAATCTGAAATAAAAGGAAGTGTAAAGCTGCAAATAGGGAGAGTGTTTCAACATTAGTCCAGATCTCCAAGATACAGAGCCCCTTTGATCTGCATAACAACCTTGACTGGAGTTTTTTTTTATTTATTCTATTATTTAAAACATAATCAGTGAATATCACACATTAAGAGCAACTTTGAATTTGCACTGTGATTTTAAAGTGCTTACTTGGCTTTGTCTCGCCTGATTTAAGTGAGACTCTTGAGCAGCTGTTAGTGAATTCGACCTGCATCAGGTTTGTCATTTTAAGCCGTAACCTGGGAAAAATACTCATAATGATTTTTTTTTGTTTTCTGTCTGGTCTCTAATATCTGATAGGGACATACAGGGGTTGGACAATGAAACTGAAACACCTGCTTTTAGACCACAATAATTTATTAGTATGGTGTAGGGCCTCCTTTTGCGGCCAATACAGCGTCAATTCGTCTTGGGAATGACATATACAAGACCTGCACAGTGGTCAGAGGGATTTTAAGCCATTCTTCTTGCAGGATAGTGGCCAGGTCACTACGTGATACTGGTGGAGGAAAACGTTTCCTGACTCGCTCCTCCAAAACACCCCAAAGTGGCTCAATAATATTTAGATCTGGTGACTGTGCAGGCCATGGGAGATGTTCTACTTCACTTTCATGTTCATCAAACCAATCTTTCACCAGTCTTGCTGTGTGTATTTGTGCATTGTCATCCCGATACACGGCACCGCCTTCAGGATACAATGTTTAAACCATTGGATGCACATGGTCCTCAAGAATGGTTCGGTAGTCCTTGGCAGTGACGCACCCATCTAGCACAAGTATTGGGCCAAGGGAATGCCATGATATGGCAGCCCAAACATCACTGACCCACCCCCGTGCTTCACTCTGGGCATGCAAAAGTTTGGGTTTTACCCTTCTTTAGGGCTTCTCCACACCATAACTCTCCCGCGATGTGGGGAAAACAGTAAAGGTGGACTCATCAGAGAACAATACATGTTTCACATTGTCCACAGCCCAAGATTTGCGCTCCTTGCACCATTGAAACCGACATTTGGCATTGGCATGAGTGATCAAAGGTTTGGCTATAGCAGCCCGGCCGTGTATATTGACCCTGTGGAGCTCCCAACAGACAGTTCTGGTGGAAACAGGAGAGTTGAGGTGCACATTTAATTCTGCCGTGATTTGGGCAGCCGTGGTTTTATGTTTTTTGGATACAATCCGGGTTAGCACCCGAACATCCCTTTCAGACAGCTTCCTCTTGCGTCCAAAGTTAATCCTGTTGGATGTGGTTCGTCCTTCTTGGTGGTATGCTGACATTACCCTGGATACCGTGGCTCTTGATACATCTCAAAGACTTGCTGTCTTGGTCACAGATGCGCCAGCAAGACGTGCACCAACAATTTGTCCTCTTTTGAACTCTGGTATGTCACCCATAATGTTGTGTGCATTTCAATATTTTGAGCAAAACTGTGCTCTTACCCTGCTAATTGAACCTTCACACTCTGCTCTTACTGGTGCAATGTGCAATCCATGAAGACTGGCTATCAGACTGGTCCAATTTAGCCATAAAACCTCCCACACTAAAATGACAGGTGTTTCAGTTTCATTGTCCAACCCCTGTAGGTCAGTTTGTCATAATATAGACAGTTTTTATTTTGTGTGTTTGAATTACCTATTGAATTATACACTGAATTTTGTATTTCTAGGAATATGAATTTGTTTTTATCTCACTAGATTAGTTCTACTTCATTTATTTTAAGAGTATTCCCATTTATTTTATATTTAATGAGCGAGATAGATATCCCATTGTCTTCCCAGCTCATTAGAGTTCAGCTGAAAAGTAAATAAAAGGGGTAAATCACCTTGTGCAGATGGACAACCTGTTGTACATTAGGACTTCATTTCATCACTGTATTAAAAAGAGGAAGAAAAAAGCAAAGACGAGCCGGTAATCTTCATCCCTTTTTATTTGTTTGCTTCTGTATTTATTCATCTCTCTTTCAAAATATATTTTTGTGCATGCATGTGTGTTTCTTCACGTTAGATCCATCTGCAAAAACTCAGTTGAGATCTTTGTGCAAATACCCTGCAGTTTTCAAACCACTTTGAGGTAGACTCATTGAACCTAGCTCAGGAATTCATCTGATGTTGCCTTTAGACACAATTTAAAAAATAAAAACTTTACTCCTAAAGTGCTTTGCTCAGAACATTCTAACACAGAATGTGTTAGAATGTTCTGTAATATATTCCACACAAATATAAAAGCTATTGGAAGAATATGTTGCAGATTTTTGTTTGTGTATATTCATGTTTGTCATCAGTTATGTGGACATGAAACAAGTAAAGACTAAAACACAGCCAGCACTGTTCATCATTATCAATGATCAAAGAACGTGGCAAGCATGGCAAGTCACATATGTCAATGCTGCTTAAGGGGTATTTACTATACTCTATTGACAAACCACTTCGTGTTTCAGCTCAGACGTTTCAGATGTTACAAAAACCAGTGTACTTTAGCAACTTTTCCTGTTTTATTATTAGAATTTTGTTTGTTTTTTAAGACAAACATTCTAGTGTCAAACTCTTAATATCTTTAAGAAATAACCAAGATTACATTTTTGTTTACATGACTAAGCAATTAACCTTGCTTTAGGGCAACACACATTAGGAGTGCTGTGATGCGTCACTTCGATTAATGTGCATCTATTTGCCCCTTTAACACAAGGATGCGTCATGCTGAGGCGTTCAGAGAAAGTACAGATTACTGGACTTCAGCTGTGGAGAATGTTATTACAAGTGTTGACGCTTCTGAATAGAACATATTTGAAAAGGTTTGGGTGGACACAATGCTCCTGGAGCGTCGGCCACCTACCAGACACCACCGACCCAAATCACACTTGAAGCAAACCGACAGAAAAACTTGATTTAAAGCAGAAAGCTCATCCTGGAATAGGGCTTCCTGCTGGGGAGAGGTACATACACTTCTGTATTGTGCATGCAGGTTGGTTGCTAGGAAAACAATGTATGTTTGGAGTTTTCCAGGCTGTAGGTCAGTGGCTTATGGGGTTTATAATGTAATTTTACAATAGCTGCAGCACGGCTCATAAAAACATCACGATGTAGATCCTCGCCGTGAGTACCTGAAGATTTCTTCTGACTGTACTCATTTAAACATAATTTAAAAATGATGAACGGCACATTCAGTAGTGCATAGTGCTTTGTAAAGACACCCCCCTCACCTCTCACTTGCATCCTCTAATGCTGCTGTTATGCAAATGAAAATACTGATGGTGTTTGCACCAAAGCAAGACTGAAACTCATAAGAGTTACAGAAACCTCCTGTATTTATAGAAAAATTCAGAAGATTTTGATGAAACTTCCAAATGCAGATGTGATTTGCATGACAGTAGGATTGTAGTACAATGAAAATCTTTGTTGGCAAGAACGAATGTAACATAGCTTCATGGTTGCCTTCACAATGAAATTAGGTTTTTCTAATTTGCTTTGATCCATCCATGTTCAAGCAGTTGTATAGGGCAATGGGAAAGTCATAATCTACTGTGAAGGGGGCTAAGGTAAACTGAGTGAAAGATCTGAGTTATATTCTTCAAATTTGGTTAGACTGCTTAGGTATGGTTAAGTGATTACAAGATAATGAAAAACTGTAGGAACATACAGAGTAATGGAAACCCTCGTACTCGTCTCGTACTCGTACTCATCATCTTCCGCTTATCCGGGACCGGGTTGCGGGGGCAGCAGACTCAGCAGAGACACCCAGACGTCCCTCTCCCCAGACACCTCCTCCAGCTCCTCCGGGGGGGAACCCAAGGCGTTCCCAGGCCAGCCGAGAGACATAGTCCCGCCAGCGTGTCCTGGGCTGTCGCCTGGGCCTCCTCCCGGTGGGACGTGCCTGGAACACCTACAGAGGAAGGCGTCCAGGAGGCATCCGGTATAGATGCCCGAGCCACCTCAACTGGCTCCTCTCGATGTGGAGGAGCAGCGGCTCTACTCCGAGCCCCTCCCGAATGGCCGAGGAATCTCATTTCATCCGCTTGTACCCGGGATCTCGTTCTTTCGGTCATGACCCAAAGTTCATGGCCATAGGTGAGGGTAGGAACGTAGACCGACCGGTAAATCGAGAGCTTCGCTTTTCGGCTCAACTCTCTCTTCACAACGGACCGGCACAGCGCCCCCATTTCTGCGATCCGTCTGTCGATCTCCTGCTCCATTCTTCTCTCACTCTTGAACAAGACCCCGAGATACTTAAACTCCTCCACTTGAGGCAGGAACTCCCCTCCAACCTGAAGAGGACAAGCCACCCTTTTCCGGTCGAGAAAATAATGGAAACCATATGCCTTTATTCCCACATCCTTCACTTGGTTTAAAAGATACAACCAAAGACACAATCATGAAATTGCAAAAAAAAAAAACAACACACTACTACTAGGTTTTTGTCAATTGGAATGCTATTATAAAGATTTGTGGGATAGCTGGATCAAAGGGCAGACAGGAATTTGGGAGCTGCATTGTGAGTCGAAAGATTTAATATTTAATAAAGTCAAACACTTACAGGTGGGGTTCTTAGAGAAACAGGACATGGCAGGAAGCAGTGAAACAGAAGAAACCAGCGGGGGACAAAGAAAACCCGAGAGTATGTATACTGGGGCAAGAGTGGAGAAAAAGCGTGGAGAGCAGGTGAATGCAATCAGGTGGGAATGAGTTGCAGCTGAGACCAATGGAGGGGGAGAGAGCTGAGGGAGGAAAGAGAGAATGAACAGAGAGAAAAACAGCAGAAAAGAACATCTCTAAATGTACAGAGTAAACTAAGAAATAAGTAAACAATGAGATGGACTAAAATAGTAACACCAACATAATATAAACAACAAGGAAAGAAACAGACATCTACAGAAATCCAAGAACCATCTAGGATCATGACAGCTAGAACATTATTTTTTTATGCTAAGAATCTCTTACTTTAAAGTAAACTAGTAAATATCCAATTAGCTCAAGTTAAAGTCTCATAGTTTCTTAGGTGTCTATTTTTTGTGGTTTCCCTCATTTCACATAGCCATATTATGAAAACATGTCAAAACACTTGAGGCGATGCATGTAATTATGAAAGAGCTGCTTCGGCAATTTGTCATTTATCTGGCCTTTTTTCGTAGTCTTTGTGTCGTTCTTCTGATCTTTTTCTTCTAATCTCTTATCGCTGTAAATGAAAATCTAAAAGTTTTCCTCAGGGCAATGAAAAGCATGCTTAATCATAACATGTTACTTCTTGACAAATTAGTTCACTTTTGATTGCATTTCTCCAGAGTACCTTAGAGGCAAATAGTTTGTGTTCAGTCACCTTCAACTGTGTTTAATTATATGCAAATCAGTTTTGTGAACTATGAAAGATGTGAGGAAAAAGTCCCGTGTGTTCCTTTGGGTGGCTTCATTTCTGCAAAGGAAAGGAGAACACACTACCATAGATAGATATGCGCATCCATGTGGGTCACATCCTTCAACAAAGGCAATCTCCTTCACATAAGTAAAAAAAAGAAAACTCACAAAAACTAAAATGTATCATCTGGCTAATTAAGAACTGGAGGTAATTTATTTCTCTGTGTTACCTGATGAGTGTAAAACTGTGCTTTGGGATTTAGTCTAAACCTGATAAAATACCATCACTGCCTTGAACTAAATGATTCTTTTTCATCAGAGGTGAACGTACTTAATTTATTCTTCATTATTACTGTTGTGTCAACACTAAAACTTATTTCTTAAAATGAATCAGTTATAGGTTTCATGCACTAGGCATTTCATGCCAGTGTTCAGGAAGTGCTGTAAAAGAGCTTTATAAAATTACCCCCTGATTCTCACATATACCTTGTGTCAGAAACCTTATTTCTCCCCTTCACACCTAAAGCTGAGCAAATTCACACTTAGCTGAAGTATGCACCTCTCTCAAGAGTTATTTTCTAGTGTGCAGGGCAAGCAGAATACTTTCTTAAGGAAACACACACATCATAGGATCCAAATCCATTCTGACTACGTTTTCGTTCATATTTATTTCAGCAAACATGCTTATTTCTTCATAGTGTTGATGTCAGGAGCTGCCCTACTTTCTTCAGTCCCTGAACACAGTCGATGTGTCTTTATAGAAAACAAAATGGGCTTTTGCACTTTTTCAGTAATCTTCTTGCTATTGTAAAAGTTGGGATTGATGATTATTTTCCCTTTCAGTGTTTGGTATTCATAAACCTATATCAAACAAAAGATTTAGAATGGATTTTTTTGTTGACTTTTATCAAATTTAATAAAACTGCTGTTCTGTTTCACTGATTTCTACAGCTTGGCTTCATAAAAAAATGTAACATGAAGCAAATAGCCTACAAAATTGAGCCAAGATTGTCTGGAAGCCAAATGGATGATGTTCAGGGGTATGAGATATTCATAAATTATCATGACATCACAAACTTTTTATGTTAACTTTCTCATACACTATTGAGAAGAATAAGCATTTTTCTCAATCAACGCATTTGGTCTAAATCTCTCTGTCTTTTTTTTTTAGTTCTATCTTAACTGTAAATATGAATTTAGTCATATCTATATTTATTACTTACCAGACCACGGTCAAACAGCAAAATCCATTTTTGGCTGAGAGGAGGAAATATTAATCTGAACATTCCTGAACCTTTGATTCAAAGGCCTCATTATTATTTTCTTTTTTAAATATAAAAGACAAATCAGTACTTTGTATTTCATGTAGATTATCACAATAAATTCAAGTGGTTTTCTTTTGTGGAGAAGGTTCATGATTTACACAACTAATTTAAAATAATCTGCATTTCTAAGGAGACCAGTGGAACTTGTGTTATCCTCAAAAATATTTTAAGTAATGTAGCTTGATTGTATATAAACTGATTTAAGAAACATAAATGGACTATGTCTCTCAGCTGGCCTGGGAACGCCTTGGGTTCGCCCCGGAGGAGGTGTCTGGGAAGAGGGAAGTCTGGGCATCTCTACTAAGTCTGCTGCCCCCGCGACCCGGTTCCATTTTGATATTAAGAAATGTAATCTGTTTATTTGGGAATACAGCAACAAATTTCAAATATGTATTTAAAATCTGCAGTTTGCTTTTGTTTTTAGAAAAATAAACATTCAGTCTTGTGGATTAATGTCCTAAAGCCATCAGAAGTCTTGAAGCTCCTTCACTGGAAAGCTTCCGGTACATTCTCGTCTGGGCAGCATCAGCCACTAAGATGCTGGAAAAATAAATTTGCACAGCTGCGCACGACACCCCCCCACCCACCCCACCCCATACTAAAATTGGAATCTAAACAAGAGCGCCTGTTTTGAAAATGACAGCCACACTTACATAGTTAGCATTTGACATGCAATGCTGGCACTCCCTCACCGAGTCAGAAGAGCAAAATCAAGCTGTTTGGACTCAAAAAGTTGTATAATTTTCTACTTCAGCACCATCAGTACATTCACATAAAAAGTGAAGATAGATGACTGCTGCTGCTGCTAATGAACAGTTCAGCTGTCCTCTCATTTCACATTAATGAGAATCTTAGCTGCAGACATGGTTGTATTCAAATATTTATGTTGGGGGAAATTATGACGACTGACCAGGGGCCCTTTCTTGTACACTTTCTTTGGTACTCTTTAAATGTGATGATGCATTATATTATCTTCCACCCTAATTATTCACGTCTCCCATCTCAGACAAGCACGAAACACTCAGTCAGAGACACATGAAGTTCAGTGACTGAGAAGAAGTGTTTGGGAATGTGCAACTGTTGATAAGCATATCTTACCACTGCACTACACTCCATTTTACCAACCAGGACAAAATGACGACTTCAAAATAAGTTCTTTGCTTTAATTCTGTTTGACTTGTGGAAGATTGAATGAATGAATGAATGAATTAATAAATTAATGAATGAATACATGTTTCTTTTCTATTTTCCCCTTCTTTTACCACATTCCTTCCTTTGATTAGCCCATGCCAGGGAATGTTTGCTCCCTTTTTTAGTCTGTAGAAAGCACACTACGTATGCAAAAAAACATCATATGATATTTATGCTACTTATGTTTGTGCTTAAGTATGTTTTTTTTTCTCCCATATTGAGTTTTTCTTTGAAAATGAAATTTATGTAAAGCTACTTAAGTTTGTTTTCACAGTTGCAGTGAGAATACATTCTTTGTGGAGATGTTTTTCATATTAATTTTGGTTTTTACTTGTATTTGCACTCTTTTTATTATATTATAATTATACAACAAACTCCAATGTGCTCAGATGTGATATGATTGTGGATTTTAAAACCCAAGACTCTAATATATACAAACAGCCCCATTAATATTTGGATATATGTGCTTGGGAAGTTGCACTTCAACCACATGCTTTTTGTACCCATCTACAAGGTTCTGACATAAAACTGACTGGATATTTGACCGCTCTTCTTGCCAAAATTGTTTTTTTTTTTTATTTGGTCGGTTTCCTGTTAGGGACCAATTTGTTTTTTAAATAGCCCAGAAACTTCCAATAGGATTGGAGTCAGACTTTGGGAAGGCAGTTCTAGAAGCTCAGTGTTAGCTGACCTGAGCCATTCCAAAAGTTTTGATGAGTGTCTGGGATCATTCCTTGTTGAAATGCATGACTGTGTTTAAGTTTCAACCATTCGCTTGAGGTAAAGTTTAAGAGTTTTAAGGTAGTCCTCCTTCTCTGTTTCTTCTCGCACTTTTTGGAATGCACAGGTAGAACTAGCAGCTAACAGACCCATAGGACACCCTGTCTACTTTTAAGGCTAGGCTTAAAACTTCCCTTTTTGATAAAGCTTATAGTTAGAGTAGCTTAGTTTATCAGGGAGGGAGCCTTCCTCCCTCCCTGTTGGATGGAGTAAGGGGGAGTCAGGTTTAGCCTAAACCGGCTCAGTTATGGTTGAGGTGCAAACACACCCTCCATTTCTGCTACCTGTATGACCCCTTGTCTTTTCCAATGGTTATAATCAGTCTGACAGAGACAGGTATCCCAATCCTTGTGGTTTTCAGTATAACAATGACCATCAGTGGGACCCTTTGTGGGGTGCCTTGAGACGACGTTGAAAATAAGTGCCGTTTAACCAAATAATCTGAACTGAAACTTTCTGTGTAGTTATGCTGCTATAGGCTTAGGCTGCTGGAGGACATAATGACCACTTTCACCTTCTTCGCTACATTCTCACACTACTCTCCAATTTTGCATTATTTGCTGTTATTTCAGCTTTTAACTTTGTTCTCTCTCTTTTCTCTTCCTAGAAGCTACACCTGGCCTGACTCTGTGTCTACCTGTGACACCTTTCTGGAGGGGGGCATCGTCCGAGCTTCTGCTGGCAACAACTTAATGCTCACCCTCTACCAATGATCCACATGGCCATGTCTTTTAGTGTTTAACCCTTTCTCTCTCCTAGAAATGGCGATTGACTGAGCTTTTACTGTAAATAATTATATGTGCTCTCTTTCAGACTCTAACCTTGAAAACTGGCTCAGAGTTTTTATGTTCTTTCTTTCTAGGTGAAACGACTAAAGGAGCTACATCCATTAACATTTACTTTTCCTTCCCATAGAAAGTACTACTGGATCAGTGCTTCTTTGTTCTCTTTGCGTCTCTGCTCTGTTCTCTCAAACCCCCAGTCGTCGTGGCAGATGGCCAGTCACACTGAGCCTGGTTCTGCTGGAGGTTTCTTCCTGTTAAAAGGGAGTTTTTCCTCTCCACTGTCACTACATGCATGCTCAGTATGAGGGATTGCTGCAAAGTCAACGCCAGTGACTGTCCACTGTCTCTACATGCTCATCCGGGAGGAGTGAATGCTGCAAGTCACTAACTGGATGTAATCTGCTGGGTTTCCTTAGATAGAAAAACTTTTTATTCAATTTGAATAAATAACTGAATCTGACTGCACTGTTCAATGGTTAGGACTAATTGGAATGTACGTACCTGAGTTTTGTGAAGTGCCTTGAGACGACATGTGTTGTGAATTGGCGCTATATAAATAAAACTGAATTGAATTGAATTGAATAGGAGGATTCTACCGCTATTGTTCTTAGGGTGGAATATCTTACCTTGAGTCCTGGAACATACCTTTTGTCAATGTGACCAAAAACCTAAATCTTTGTCATATTTGACCATAAAACCTTTCTCCAGAACCATTTGGTTTGTCCAGGTGAGTAGCTGCAAATACCAGTTCAGCTAAAACATCTCCATCTTTGAATAGGAGCTTTTTATTTTGGTCAGCACCCTTTCAGTCCATTGTTATGTAAAACTGGGTTCACTCTGCACAGAGACAATGGTGTCCCAGCAGTTTTCTGTACATGAAAGGTTTTAAGGCTTGGTGGTTTTTCTTGAACATCCAAAGCAATGTGCGTTCATTTGAGGGGGATGCTTTAGGTCAGGTGGTTGGTATTTGGACACAATTGGCTATTCCAACAGACAGTGATTGCAAATGCACATAAATTGGTTTTGGAAATGAAAAGTGGGCTAGCATTAAGCATCTGGATTGGCCCTGACCTCAACCTTATTGAAGACATGTTGATTATGGTCTGTGTCAGAAAATCAACTTTTTTTAATTAAATGTACCCATTTCATCAAAACAAAACGTAATTACGCCAGAAGCTTGTTAATAGTTACAAAAACAATGCAATATAAGTGGAACTCATTGAGAATTTTTTAGATAAAACTTATTTGGGGTATATGCACATGTTCACGCCTTTGGTTTTTTTTGAACAATGTTTGGATTGCAGAACATCCACAACAAATTCAGAGTTCATTCAGTTTTAATTTTTGAAATCCATATCAATATGTGTGTTGTATACTTATTACACAATAGTTGGGCCATACAAAAAATGGTCCAAATACAAAATCCAAAACTAAATTAATATAACATTCATGCACACAGTTAGTGAATGCAATGGCGCTTAGCTCTAGTGGTCATAAGGTGAGAAGCAGGGTACACCCTGGACAGGGCACCAGTCCAGCACAGTACAAACAGCCACCCAAAACCAACTCACTCCTAAGTGCCGTTTATAGAGATCAAATAACCTAACATGCTTGATTTTGGACTGTGTAAGGAGTACATGCACTGAGGGAACATGCAAAGTTCATGCATAAAGATTAAAGGCCGGGATACAAACCCAAGACTTTCTTGCTGCAAGGCATCACTGGTAACAACTGCACCACGATACAACCCTTATATTCCACGCTAAATGAAAAAGTTCATTCTGTGACATTAGAAAGGAACCCTCATGTAGATATACAGTATTTGAATGACCAGGTTCTTAAATGTCCTTTAAAGCATTTTTTTTCCAAATTTTCAGATTTAAACGTTTGCTCTAAAACTCACACTATGTGAAATATTTTATTAGCGCTGTATTTTAGCATCGTAACATTCAGTGATTCACCATGATGTTCACATTTCAGCTGTAGTTATCTTATAATCTATACATTTCTGTTCAGTATTCCTTTCTTATTGTAAATTCCTTGTTATAAAGAAGAACTGTTTTCAAATAATACATTTTCTGCATTACCTTCTGAAGCACCTGTAATTGATGTAGACACCATTTTTTATGTTGGCGGGTTGGACGTCTACTGGACCAGCTTCATTGGACCAAAATCAAATAACCATAATAAATTTAACAATAAAATTAAAAAGATCATCTGCAGACTCTTACCGACCGAAATCGTTCTGCCACCAGATTGATGTTAAAACCCACACAACAGTACATATCACTGCTAAAACTGGATTTATAAGCAAGCTCCCATCGAGTGATGATTGTCAGTAGGGCACTGAGAGCAGCAGGGCAATATTACAGAAACTGGAGTTGTGACAGAAGTCAGGCTTTTTAAATGTTAGCCGGGAAAGGTGATTAAATAGGAGATAAAATATGAGGAATGACAAATGTAAGCATATAAAACATTACGTTTTTATCATTTTCTACTCTTGCAAAATCGATACCTGCAGTTCAGAATTTACAGCATCTAAATGTAATTTTAATTATGGTAAACATCTGAAGCAGCACATATCGTGTAATTAACGTGTCTCCTGCTCCTGTTGATTCACTGCACTGAAGCATTTTCCCCTTTGGTGTCTCTAGTTAGACATGGATGAATTCTATTCATCTTCCCTTTGCTCGTCACCTCTCTTCACACATCCATGCTCAGACACACACCACTCACACTGCATGCTATTTTTGGGGTGTGTTGTCTTGACATCCAGATTTAGAACTCACCTATTTGTATATAGCAGATGTGGGTTATATTTCTGAACTATTTACAAGATTATGGTCAATCCATAACCTTTATTTGTGCTGTTTTTTAGACTTGTGTGTCCAAAACAATTAACATGTTTTGCCGGGGTACATCCTCCAAAATGGTTGGAACAAAGGCATGAAAACTACTGGAAAATGTAGATGCAGCTAAATATAGTGGGAATAACTGAGACCAAGGAAAGGAAAATTAGTTGGTCCCCACATATTTCTTATGACATGTGCAACCAAATTGGCCAGAGAGGCTGCAAGGCATATAAAAGAAAAGGTAAGAAATGTGAGATACCTTCACAGGGACCATGTTGGTGCAAGTTTAATGAAATCTTTTTTGTTTGCTGCACACAGATGGTGTTATTCGAGCTCATGTTTAATTAATTTCCACTTTCTTCTATTTCTAATGTTCTCTGTGGTTGAGAATTTGAAGCAAAGGTTTAAGCATTACATAAGTGGGAAAGATAAAAGATCATGAACAACACACTTCTATTTATTCTACTTATATTTGTTTTTTTTCTTATCTCTTTCCTTAGATTCATATTGGTGTTACTTTTTACCTTTTCTCATTTAAGTAAATGATGCATTTGATTTACATTCAGAAGTCAGTATTTTTACATACCAAGTTGGAAAAACAAAACAGATCGCCTTGTGAATTTGAAATTTTGACTTGAAATGCCAGAGGTCCTGAGGCCGCCCCATTTTATTAATATTCAGTATGGCAGCTCTGGATTTAAAATGTTTTGAAAGTTGTGGAAATAAACAGTTTATTTGCACCTCTGCCAATTTGTCTTCCTAATTAAAACTTTACTGTCTCTGTGTTGGAAGTGTTGGAATCTATAGCTGTAGAGAAAATGCACTGTCATCGCCTTGTATTGCTAGAAGTAGTTATCTTCACATAAGCAGGCAAATCCCACAGGCTCAGCTTGGAGGTGACGTCATTCCCAAATCCGAGTTGCAACTTCAAACCGATTGCAGGAAAAGCACTGATTCTTTCTTCCACTTTCATCCCATTGCACTCTCTGAGTATCACTACTTTTTTTCTCCGACACCTTTTCCTCTTTCATATTGATGCTCACATTCATAAAAATAAGCAAGGCTGAACAATGTTAATCATTGCAGTGTGCAGTGCAGAATTAATTCACTGACTTTATTAAAGAATTAGTGATTTCCCTATGATGGGATGATGTTCGGCGTTATTTTAGCTCACCTTTTAACAATTCATAACTGGATTGCATAATGGCAATGCATCCCACAGAAGGTACTGGAGATAAGAGCTTTGCAGACTCAGTCCTAAGAAGGGAATGCAAAGCATTTCGTCCATCCCTCTCAGGTTCAATTATGCACATTCTTCAGTGTGAAAAATGACGCCTGCTCCACCAAGCATGTAAAGAAGTTTAATTCCCACATTAATAGGCTCACTTTGATCCCAAGACCCTTTTTGATTAATATAAGTATTTGAAAGCAGCTGTGACATTTAGAATGGTAAACATTTTACCGACCAATAAAAAAGGAGTAAGCAGAGAAAAAAGGGAAACAGTAAAGTCTAGCTTCCTCTAAGCTGATCTTCTACCTTTTAAATGTCACTCATTACTTCATGCCTCATCTGTCTATGTTGTCTCTGCCATACCTTTGCCTTCAAATGGAAAGCAGGATAGCAGTCCGTGCAGTGTAACCATCAGGGTCTGAAATGGTTGTTTTGGCAGCTCTTTATATATTAGCACATGATATGATTAGATAAGCCCTGATTAATAGCTTGCATGACTGCCTTTAGGTGCAAAACAGACACATGGTCACTGTAACAGAGCAGGTTAGTCCCTGTGTGTGTGTCTCATTAGATGCAAGAGACACAGCCTTTACCATTCTTCTCCTTTACAGGTTTTAAATTGAGGCTTTGATTCACGGCCGAACAAGTTCTAAAAATAGCGAGTTGGGGAAGAAAGGGGGAAGCGATAGAATCGGAGAAAGAGGGAGGGAGACACGGGCTGCTTTGGTCTCAGCAGAGTTAGTTGTATTTGATCTTTTTCCATCAGCCCCCCACCCTCTTCTCTAGGTTTTTAATACATCACATTTTCACAACTCCTCCTTTTCATGCTCACAACTCTGTCTCTCCCTCTGATTCCATCTGTCTTTCCTTTTTTTTCCTCCCAAATCCCTCTTTTAGCCCCTCTCCTTCCGCCCACCTTTTCCCTTCTCGCTGTCTTTTGCACACACGTTGGCATGCACGTTATCACTGAGCTGGGGCAGAAGCCGGGACTGCAGCAACAACACAGACAAGAAACAAGACACAAGGAGGAGAAAAGCAGTGCTGACTCGTTTTGAGCAACACAGAAATAAAAAACATCTCAGGATAAGTAGTCTGCATCTACTTGTAGTGCTGCTGACAGTGTTTGTGGATGAACGCTGCCTTTCTTTTTCGCACACTGGGACACACAGCAATAGTAACACACTTACATGCACTCATTCAGACGAGCAGCAGCGCTGCCTGTCCAGATGCCAGTGACTAAGGTAACGAATGCAATCTTTTGGGGATTCTGTAGTACTAGTCAATCTCTAAGCTCATTCAGAGACTTGTGCTGCTTTAAAGTGGTGATTACATTTAGTACATGTGGTTGGTTAATTTGGGTTTGGGGATTTTTCACTGTATTTAGGTGGGTGTTTTATTTTACTAAAAAAAAACAAAAAAAACAGGCAAAACCAGTTAGTAGAGATTAGATAGTAGAAATTCCTGTTTCTGCACTGCGGTTATTCAGTTTTTGGTTGATTCAGGTTCTAGATGTTCCACAGCCAGAGAGGTTTAAAATATGCTTTTAGTGGATCAGATTAATGTATTTCTTCATTATTACATGTACTGCACAAGTGTGATTTAAAAGCAGTTTGTGTCCTTGCTTTTCTTTGTCTTGCCTTGATTATCATTGAACTGTCGGATATTTAAATCTTCTGGGTATCGTTAGTGATTGACAGCTTTTGACCAGGGCAGTGTGTGTGTCTATTCTACCCTTCATTGTCAATCTCTGTTTCTGTTTATTGAGATGTCTGTCTCAGAGATTGGAGAATTTATAAAAGCAAATGCCATGAGGTTGAGTTAGCCACTCAAGTTATTTCTCATAAGTGCCCAATCCCGTTTTTTGTAAGGCTTAATTAGATTTTTCCATTTACTTTTGAAACTAATGTCGTAGATACTAAATGTACGCTTAAGCCCAAAATTAATTACACCCCTGGCAGATTTAGATTTAAAAGTATTTTCATTTAACTAATAAATTAGTTCATGATAGGAATTGAGACAGCCATTTGTCAAAAGATAATAAAACAGTGTATAAAGGTTATCATTTTGTAAAATTATTTACCTGTTATTTTATTAAAAATGGAATGTTTACATTTTTTATACCCTCCTGAATAGAACAATCTTTACATCACATAATTTAAATCCTTTTTACGATTGCTGACCATCTTTTTGACTTTTTCTGCTGGTATTTTGACAGTTTATTTTCAATGATAAGCTCCCAGAATTTGAGGCTGGAGCCCTCCTTGCCATCACACATTAATCTTAGCCCCCTTCACAGTCTCTATTGGACTTGAGATGGGACACTGGCCTAAAAGGTTTATGTTACTTCAAGGCAGAAAACATATAATCTGCTAGGGTGGGGGTATAGATAATTTTGAGCCTAATTGCATTTCTTAGACTTCCTGGAGGTGGCTGTTCTCACTGTAAATTAAATTCATATATTTTTTTGGTAATAAAAGGCATGTTTAGCTCACCTGGCCAAGTGGTTGTTCTGTCTGTAGAAAGTAAACTCCTGACTTCAGTCAGCAAAGCTTCATGTCAATCACACAGTAATGACTATTTGCCAGTTTTTTCCTCACACACTATACAACCTTAATGTCACCATTGAATTACAGACACAATAATTTGAACAAATTCCCAACAAAATGTCTTGTGTACTAAGCAAAAGTTTTACTTAGTGCCGTGCAATGAATTACATTTGTGTTTTAATTTTAATTTCATCCACAAACAATAAAAAAACTATGTAATGGACACAAAATAAATAAATAAAATACATTATTACAATTATTTAAATGCATTTTACATTTTCAAGTATGCTCCTGTTTTGTTCTTTCAGTGCAACAAATACAATGTATTTCCAGATTTAATGAGTAACCATGTTAAATATCAATACTGACCAAAAATTTGTGATCAATATTTTTTCACTGTTATTTCTAATTCGTTCACTGGTATCAAGCATATCTAGTTTTACTACACATACAGTACATGCTTCAAAGCAACATGACAGATAAAGAAATGACTTAATGACTGCATTTAATTCCACAGTTTCGGGGACTGTTAAGTTTCCCTCTAGTTAAGATGCCCTTTAGAAGAACATCTGTCATCAAATCCGTAATGGACAAATTCTTCTTGAACTACTGTTTTTAAGTTCAAGAACAATATTTTCATGTAAGAAATAAAACATAAGAGCAACACTAATAATAATAATAATGGCTCTAAAAGGATAATACAACAGTTTTTAAAATAGGAAAATTAAAAAAAAGTCAAAAAGTGATTTTAGTTTTACCTCATTGATAAGTAAGTTTACTGAATTAAAGTGGACATAAAGCTTGAGCCATTCGGCCTTCCATTTACATGATTTGTATCATCTGCCTGAAGATAACTTGTCAGATTCAGAGAACAACATGTGTGGTGAATCAATCTAAGTCTGTGTAAACTGGGCAGCATCTGAGCCCTGAGCTTACAACACAGATAGTCTGCATGGATCCTCTCATCCAGATCACAGTCCAGGTGCATGCTCTGAGACCTGTCCAGGGTGTAAGTCACCTTTTCTATAATGGCCACTTGAGATGCATGGGCACAAAGCCCCCCTAACTCATTTATTCAGTATTATCAGTGTGGACAAGGTTATGCTCTCTCTCATTTCTCGGGCCAAATAAAAGCACAAATACTCAGTTGCCTATTGACTAGTGACAATGGAAGTGTTCCAATGTACAGTCTTTTGCTGACATTGTACTGATTGAAACCAGTGAAATTTAATTGGTGTCTTTAAAAATTGAAATGGGTAGTATCAGTACTTTAAATTTGGCTTTGCAATCATAGACTATAGGCTAGAAGATAGATCTGTCTGCTGTGATATCCCTATAGCCCATTAGCTAATTTAACTTATTAAACTAAACATAAATTCGGCCTGTTTGTATTTAAAAGCTCCTTGGCATGACATTTGTAGTAATGTTTATATTGTCCAGTCTCAACATGCTTAATTATTTCTAAAGTTTGTAAAGTTTGTTGTTTTAGCACGTTTGAAGCCAGAAATCTGTGACATTTCTATTGTGGGGTTTCCCTTTTTTTCACTAATCACTGTTTTCTCAGAATATTCAATTCCATTGTTACAAATAATATTAGAACTTTTAGAACTTTTGCTAAGAAAATATTTAGCTCAAGAACTGAAAGTATTTAGTTATAAACATAGTTTAGTACAACCCGAAACAGATTAAGTCACTTGTGACCCTGACTATTGAATGAATATCCAAATATTAGAACTAAGTTAGGGAAATACAAAGAGCCACTACCAATATATGTTTTTAGGTGCTGTTTTTTTTGTGTGTCTTGTAAGATTTTTAGCATCAATACACACGTAAAATAATTTTTTTTAAATATATTTTACTTTGTTTTCCATGGTTGTTGAATTGTGACCCCCATGGAAGTCTCAATCTCCACTTTGAGATGTGTTGTTACATGCATTTCCACTTTTGCAATATTTCTATGTGTGGGAGAAGAACAAAACCACTGTGACAACATCTGCAACTTAGTAGACCTTATCTTGGCTTGCACAAAACCATCACTGAAGGTCTTAGCTTTTCTGCCATAATTCTGCATGTTTTTCCAAAATTCAAGACCATATTAACGTAACTTCAAAACAACACAATTTTAGGAATATCTCAAACAATTTGAAGTAAAGGCTAGCTGAGCTTGTGTTGGTGTTGGTACTGTATTGTTAGTATTTCCTTAGTGCTGAAACCACACACAAAAAAAGTTTAAACTAATAAACTGCACATTGCAGCTATTGTTAGTCCATCTTCAGTATAAAGATGAAGGATCATCTCAAGGGTTTATGAGCTGTCAGATTTTTATAGTATCGCATCCAAGCCCGTCTGCTTTGGTTGGGTATTCAAAAATCCTTCAATCTGCATGATAATGATAATGAGATGGTTACAGACAGAAACAAATGTGCAGTCATAAATTACACATTACAACCTTCATAAAACACTTTGAGACCTCTTCTATATTGTAACCATTAATTTACAGAAGTTCCATTCTTGTCATCCAAGTCTGGAAATTTGGCTGACTTTGACTCTGAGCACAAGCATATCTATATATAAAGCCATGCAGTGCATGTTGGAAAACAAAATTAAAATGATTACTGAGCAACGAATGATTATCAATGCCAACTAAGTGGTATAAATGCTTTGTTTGGGGTGACATTTTTCTTTTCTATTGTAAGAAAAGTTGCAAAATGACATTCGATTTTGATCACATGCAAATTTCAAATACCACTGTATGATAGGATTGTTCTACATAATATCCTTATGCTCAAACCACCGTAAATGGCATATTTAGATTTAGAAATTTTCCAAAGTACCAGTAATTTGTACAGAAGGAGAGTTAAAGAACATGTAGCCAACCATGTTTGCATTTGCAGCCAACCTTACATTAAACTGCCTTTTAGGGCTGTGAGTTCAACAGCTGCTGCACGGAAACTGAATGTTTCCCCTCCAGACGCAAACTCTTTAAAATATGACATGTGCTTTACACATGGTGATCCTTTAACAGTAGCTGGATTATGTGCACCTAATAGATATGTTTTTTCTCCCTGTATGTGCTTACAGTAGTTATGCGTCCATTGTGTTCTTTGTGCATCCTGTGGGATCATACTTAATGTCTTTACAAAGAAAACTGAGGGAGGGGGTGGTGTAGAGGCACAAATGGATGCAATATGTGTACGCACATGCTGAACAATATTTGCAGATACACACGTGCAATCACAGAGAGCATCACAGAGCAGTCACTCTGCTCTGTGGACAGTCATGTTTCTCTCTTCCTTCATTTGTTAGCCTCTTCTCATTATCTCAGTCTCCTCCCCTCTCCTTAGCTTCTTCTTTCCTTCCCACTTGTTTTTGCAGCTCGGGAGCCTACCTACTTTGTCTCTTGAGTATTATCTCTCTCTCTCTCTCTCTCTCTCTCTCTCTCCCTCTCTCAGACTGTGTAGATCTGCACAGTTCAGTTGACCTAGCCCACACTGACAGATTCACACACCAGCTCAGCTGGCCAGCCACAGACACTCACACACCAGTTTGACAGCGGAAGTAGGCCACTTTAATGGGGATGTGTGGAGAGCCTCTATCTGTCTTTAGTGGATTATAACCTAGAACAGGTTCTTCTTGCCAGGTAGGGTTTCCGCAATGTTAGTTTATTTTTCATCTGCCCGTGGCATCATTTGTGTTCTGTGAAAAGCAATTTCATGTAAATGATTGGTTGGAAATTTATGCAGGTATTTTGAGTTCTTGAGATTGTCATTAAGCTGGGCGAGTTTGATTGTGGAGAGAAGGAGAGAAGACCACGAAATGAGAGAAAAGATACCAATAAAAGCCAATTTATCATGAGACAAACTTATGACAGTCCCAGATGAAGAGTGTACATTGCGTATTTGTTAAGATTTTATTCATTCATCCTTTTATTTTTCCCTTGTTAACCATTATTATCTCCCCTTTTTCCTCCCATTCCTCTTGTCCTCCTGCAGCAATGTCATCTCTCTTTAATGATTGTCCTTTTGATACTACCTCACAGTGCTTAAACAGATATAGCAGGCAATGGTTTTTGACCCTCAGTTCTCTCTTTGGACCTTTAATCTTAGTGATACTTGTTGGCTTTGTTCTAATGATATGAGCTAGTTTGTCAGTTGCTGGGAACTCATAGTGTGAAAAGAAGATGTTAGAAGATAGCCATCAAAAGCACATAGAGAATGTCCATGTTAGAGTCAGGCTGAAAGTGATACAAACAAGAGGAGGGAGCAAAGTGGGGGACCAAAGGGGAAAAACAACAGGAAGCACACTGAGAAAATTGCTTTTTGCTTCTTCTCATTAGGAGAACTGTTTGGTAATTCTCTTCTTACAACAGATAAAAAACATGTTGAAAAGAATTATATTGAAGATGTGTAATGTGACTGTTAATATGCAGCAGTACAATCAATAACAATTTTTTGTGTTGGAGGTGTTAAATCTAGGAAATTATGGTTAAATATAACCACAAGAGCCCTACAGTTATTCATAATCAGCAGTAAACATCTGTCTATCCCAGGATGCTGCATACACATGCAGACAAACATGATTGGGAATTATCAGCTGGCTCCACAGTCTCAGCTTGAACAAATGAGATGTTTGTTATAACCCAGGAAACAGAGTCACACTCATAACAAGACCTTGTTTGTCACTCAGGCACAAACACTCACAATGAACAGGAGAAACAAAAGAACATGTATGCATATACCCACAGTATACAAAACATCCCTCCAGGAGCATAATTATTTTCCAGATACTTACCGCAACATGACCAAAATCTTACCCTTCACTTTAAAATGTATTAACTCACATTGCGCTTCCTGCCATTACATTGTAGGACGGGTCTTCTCAGCATAATTGTTCAAATTGATTTATGCTCTCTCATTTTTTTCTGTAAAGACCTTTTTCCGTCTTCCTCAGTGGTAACACTGTCTTAAGCTTTCTAGCGTCATGGGGCCAGTTATGTCAATGAAATTTTCTCTGTGAACCCTCAGCTTTCACCAATAATGACTGGGCTCATCGCCTTGCCCTCCCTGCTTGTCATAGTCGGTGCCTGGTGTGTTTAGGTCCTAAAAGCTCTCTCTGTTCTTTGACACATTTGATTGCAGAACGAATGCTAGAAATGGGCTTCATATTCCACTTAAAAAGTTTAGTTTACTACATCAGAGTGTACTACTGTGAGTTGAGTCGTGAAACTTTGTTGTGTGGATAAAATGGAGTAGACGCTTAGCTGAATCAAAGTGCCAAGTACCTTGTACTAAGTCTCTATGATGTATGACTAAACCCAAGAATGAACCAAGCCATCAGTTACCCCAAGAGTTTACTGCAAGCCAGTGTACAGTGTTTCTGAGAAAACAAACCTATTGTTTTTTCTTTTGTCACTTATGTTGGCATATTTTTGGCATATTATTGGCATTTTATGAGAAATGTGAAGAAGTTAAGCACATTTTGCAAAGCATCCACTCTTCTTATATCAGTAAAGTGCTGTATGTGTGTCATGTCATCCATGATGTGCCATTGTTTTGCATAAGGCATGTGTAATAGGATAATGGATGTAAAATGTAAAGTTTGATACTGCATAACAGCTGAAAGTAAAAAATACCTTTTTTTTTTAGCATTTTTTTGATTTGTTCTCCGTATGATCCCACCTTGACCATCTTGGGATGAAAGTTTTTTTTAATGTTTTTTTTTTTTCTAACATGCAAGTCCCCCCTATAAGGGCCCCTAAACCAAGTAGTTTTTTAAATTTATTGTAGCAGCCCTTTGAAAAGTAATCCACAAAATTCAGTTTTTTGGAAACAGCCCCTTTGGCTTGTTTTTTGGCCATGTCCCCCCAATTATTTTTTTTTGGAACCCCATGGCCAAATGGGAAGTAATCTTTTTGCAGAAAAAAGGCAACAGACAACAAATTTTGTCAAGCAAAATAGTGGTAAGCATGAAGAAATTTAAGCAACATCCAACAATTGTATCATTTACTTCAAAATTTTTGTTTTGTAGCATTTTTTTTTTTTTTTGTAAGTTTACATTTAGAGTGGGCCCCCTTTTTTGTTGCCCCTTTTTTTTAAAGGGTGGGGCCAAACCCACGTACGCGCTAAGGAAATGTTTTTATAAGAAAATGTTTTCAAAAAAAGTTTCTATAAAGCCTGTTTTTTTTTTAACTGTAGGAATCGTTATTGGTTTTTTTTTTTTTTGTGAGTGTAAATGTTGGAGTCTCTAACTGAAGTAATAAAGGGACAAGTTTTTTTGGAGGCACCCGTTTTTTTTTTTTTTTTAGAACTTTAAACCAATATTTTGCAACAGATTTCTTTACCACATCCCTTTCGTTTGGTCCCCCATTAAAGTTAGGTTCAGAATATGGCAATTATTGTAAAAAAATAGATTAAGAAACACCTTTTTGGGTAAAAACTTCATCACTTATAAAAAAAACTCGTCTTTTTTTTAAATTTCACATAGACTTTCCATTTTTTAAAATGCCCCCCATTTTTAAAACTGTTTTATACTGCAATAATGGTAAAAAACCCAGAAAAAAAATTGCCAACTATCTCAAATTAACTGGAATTAACTGATCTTTTATCTAACATGTCCTAGGCACGCACTATAGCCCTGGTTCAGGCCCACAAAAGGTTGGGAATGGTGAATTTGGGGACACCTTGGCCCCAAATTCAATTGAAGGTTTAACGAATGAAAACCCCCTATATTGAAATAGAGGTTTTGTTAATTTATAAGTTTTTTTATTCTGTCCCCCTAATAACTGAAGCTGGACCCCATTATTTTTTTAGTTTTTCCCACTGTGGAAAAATTTGGGAAACCCCAAAGGAAACCGAAGCCTGTAAACTACAATGCAACAATGTAAGAAACCTCTGAGAGCATATTAAAGACAGCTTGCTTTTAATGGTTTAATTGTTGATTAAAGGGTGGTGTTTTTTTTTTTTTTAAAAACTGTGTTTTTTAAGCCACTGGGGTTTTGCTCCAGGAACAAATATTTTTTTTACACCCACTTTTACACACAATTTTTTGTACATATAACCATTTTTTCCTCATTCTCCAATTTTCCTAACTTTTTAAACAATATAATTTGGTAGTCCCCTTGGTTTAATATCCAATACCGTGTTTTTTTTTTTGAAAGCGTGAAATATATATTTTGGAAATGTTTTTTTTGTTTTTATTTTTGTTTTTATTGTATTTTTACTCCCTATAAAAAAAAAACGGCAGAAACAATACCACATCGAACAAGTAAAAAACTTGAAAAACATTATTTTTTTTTGAACAAATAAGAAACCTAATAAAAACCACGAAAGGCAAGAGAGACAATGAGATTTAAGTCTTTAATTTTTTATCCTATTTTTTTTTCAGTAAAAAAACCATAATAAAAAACAAACATCCGGGCATATACAACCCAATGATGGATCCCCCCAATGACCCAACTACTGGGGGTTTTTTTTTGTTTTTCTGAAAAAGTCAAAGAAATTTTGTTTTTTTTTTTTTATATTGTATGCCCCTCTTTTGCATTTGTTCCCCCCCCCCCCCCCCTTCCCTTTCAGGAACGTTCCCCCCCCCCCATCATAACTGAAAAAAAAATTCCTAATTGTACACATGGGTTGTGGGGGGATCCAGAAACAATCTGTAAACCAAAGAATGTGAGCTTTCCGGCTCTGAAAGGAAAACTTACATTGTCTGGACCTGGGTCTCCAGACATATCTAAAAATAATATGTGAATAAATGAATAACTTAAAAAAACAAGCAAAACTGCCTCTAAAACAACCAGATACTCTCATTGACGAATTCTTCCTGTTTATTAAATTATTAAATCTTTGCAGAGACAAATATAAACCACACAAAGAATTTTCCTTCTCCAAATTGAAACCTTTTTTTTTAGAATACAGTGTTTTTTTCCAAAATGAAGTGTTGATGCTATTTTTTGTTTACTACAGTTTTTTTTTTTTTTTTTTTTGGTCACCCCCCCTCTGAAGACCTAAAAAATTCTGTATTAGTTTTTGCTAAATTTTGAAAAAATGTTTTTTTTGTCCTCTATCCTTTTTTTTTTTTTTTAACAGTAAATTAATTCAATTATTAAAAATGTACTTATCTTAACTCCTTTGGGGTTGGTCAAAGTGAATTTAAATTTCAGTCACTCCAGCCCCCACTCCTTTCCCCTTTTTACCAATTTTTTCCTCTTAAAAAAAGAAAAAACAAACAGTTTTGCAACCAATGTTCTTGCTTTTACATGGGTTTTGGGCGTAAACTGAGAGATTTATGAGAGTAGACTTCCTGATGGGCTGAAGTCACTCCTAAGTATTTCTATTAGATATTGAACTATTGCATTTCATTCTCATAGTTTAGCCAAGTTTTTTTTTTAGTTTTTTTTATAGACAATAATTACTGCCGCCAAACCACCATTCAATGCTGGAAAAACTATGCAGTTGAAAATTTTGTTGTTGTTCCCTTTTTTAACAAGTTGGTAAACCTGAAAATTTATTTTTGTATAATGTTTTGGCACTGCTGGGGCAACAATGTTGAAGCTTTCGATTTTTTACTCTGCTGCTTTTTCGTAAAGTTAAAAATTAAAGAGACAATATATCAACTGATGATTGTAAAAAAAAAAAATCTGTAAATAGGTCAGTAATTTTTTTTCATGCATTAATTATTAATTTTGGAACCAATGCCCCCTTTTTTTATGTTTTTTTTTCCAGGTGGTTTTTTTCCCTTTTTTTATGATTTTTTTTTAACAACACCCTTTTACACACTCCACCTTCCCTCCCTTTTTTGCTCCTTGTTTTTTCTCCTGTTTTTTTCATGTTTTTTTTTTTTTTGTTTTTTTCCTGACTGCCTTTTGGTCTGATCACAGTGGCAAATAAATAACTATCACTGTCTCACCAGTTTCCACTCTGTAAAATCAAGGGCAAAAGAGGCTGGTGCATTTTTTGCCAGTGCATATTAAATAAGGCCATTTTTAAGGATTTTTGATCATCTATTTTGGTTCGATCTATGGTAAAAAAGCTTTTGGTAATAACACCACGCTGTTATGCTCCTATATCTTCAGATTTTGTTTTTTTTTCCTGGAAAGGCACATTGTGACAACCCCCCCATTTTTTTTTAATGTATATTTTTTTTAGGTGGGGTTGCAAGACCTGAAGGAAGAGAAATGTAATGTCTCACAGATAGCTGCATACATAACATCTGGATTAACATCCTATCAGACATCACAGGAAGCAGTATAAACCTGCTCCATGTTAGGCCAAACATGTGATTGGAAGAATGTGGAAAATGGATTGTGTACGTCTGAGAGTGTGTTGTTTATGCAACAACCTGTGACGTAGACTGGAACATATGATATCACTTAAGGCAAATAAACAACTTGTGTGCATGACTATTTTTGGTGGAAAATAATGCTCACAAACAAGTCTGCTATCAGTCTTGAGTGAGAAAACAGCCGCATTGCATCCCCCAAGGAGTCCCTAACAACAATGTTCCATGGGATGAAGCTTCCAAGTCCTGAGGACTGATATCTGTTTGAATATTTTCTTTTTGCGTTGTGGGTTTGTAGGAGACAAGAGGGGTATGTGTTTCTTCTGAGCAGGTACCTTGTGCTGAGTCATTTACCACCTGAATCCTGCCTCTTAGGGAATATTTTTGTTAGATTTCTAAATTAGATTTCCCTTCTTGATGAAATAACTTTATTTGATGAGTGATTTTAACCTTGTTTGATATATTGTGGTTGAAAAATTAAGTCCTTGTGATGTAGAATTAATTGTGACATTTTCAAACAGGAAGCCAAAAAGGGACTTTAAAGTAGTTTATTATAAGGGTTTTATTCTGCCTTTTCAAGGCATTATACAAAAACATAAAATAATGTGATACTTGCAGACCCATTTAGCACACTCTTTATTGTGCCAAATGGGAGACATTTGAATTGCTCATATACAACATGCTGTTTTATAGATTTGTGTAGAAAGACGTAAGGTGGAGTAAAAGCTAAATTTAAGTTTTACCGAGGGCATTCAGAGGTAAAAATTGTGCTTCACTTGCAGTCTAGTTACATCAGTGCTTAAAAAGTTGGAAAATGAGCTCATGACTAATAGATTACAGCAAGCTTGGGGTTTGTGAATTGGAAAGTAAGATGGTGACTTAGTGGAGGAAGATTTCCTTCAAATGTGCTTTTAGAATATTTGAAACCCCCTACGTCTCTTTTGAAATGTGGCAGGAAACAGTTTTCCCAGAGGGGCCATAATGATTTAGTGAGACAAAGACACATAAATTGTACTGAAACATGGATGCAATAAGACCAACCAGCTCTTTCATGTGTGGCTTCTCATCTTTCAAGATTTCATGGTCAGAAAATGCAACCTTTGTTTTTTTTTCTAATGATGCTTGTTGGTGAGTCTGGTTGTTTATTTGTAATATATTCTCCCAGGCAGTGATGAAGGAAATAACTTTTTGGGGTTTGGGCTTTTTTTTTTCCAGTGATGCCTAAGAAATGACACCTGAAACAAAATAATGATAGCGGGGTTCATGGTGAATAAATTTAACAATTTTTCTCTTTTTAAAGAATCCATCATTAATCCTGTTTAGCCAGACTGAAAATATTAGTAAGAAAATTGATAAATAACAACCATAAAATAAAAAAGTAAAGAAAATATAATGTTATGTGTTACGCATATTTCTTTTAGGATGCAGTCATGATGATTCAGTGAATATTTGGAACGGCGGAAAGAAATAAGATTAAGCCTGTTCTTGCTCTTTTTTTGTATCGACGTGTTTGTTTTAGGTTTGCCCTGTGGGCTATGTAAACAGGAAGTGTTCTCTAAATGTATCTAACCTTACACATCATTTAAAGAAATCAATGAGATCACTCAGTGAGTAAAGGAAGGTATTAAACAGGGTAAAGGCGAGTGAAATGCTGCATCACTCAGACATTCAGTCAAACTGCTGTTACAGAGATTCAGAGCCTGTGAGTCAAAGAGAGAGAGATATTTACAGGGAGTGGCATCGAGGAGGATTTATGTCCTGTTGTATGCTACCGCTCCAGAGTTTTGACAGTTCACATCACTGAAATGAGTTGGACTTAAAGAGATGAACTGGAAAGGTGAATTTAGCAAGTATTATCTTTAATACATTAATTCATCAGTTGCTACAAATGGTAAAAGTAGGTTTATGCAAGGGATCTCATCAGTTTGATGACTTACTTAAAAACAGACATGATGCAGCAAACTAAATTAAAGACAGGATGATAAAAATGAAAGATGGCACCTTGTTTCTGCTGACTGTGAGGGGTTTGGGGGGTAAGATGTAATGAACTGTGAGATTATATAAGGCCCACCTTTAGCTTTTGGAAAATGTGCAGTACAGCTGCTACCCCTGGGATGGGTTTCTTATTGCCGTGGTAACTAAGGGACACATGAGGTCACATGATTACCCCTGATAGAATGCAGGAAATAATGCCAGGGCTATTTTTCCTCCATGACACATCTGACTTTCCAAATAAATAATATTGCTTTTCATGTTTTGGAACAATGCTGATCTATATATAAATCTAGATCATATAAATTCTAAGTTTTTCTTCATCCCCTGGTTTATTTATCTCTTAAACTTGTGACCTAAGACAAACTGAGGGAACAAAACTGAACACAGCTATGGGTTCAGTTTTGTGTGTTCAGTGTTTAAAAAAATCTGGCTAAAAAGAATAGCAGCTGCTGGTAAAGGCTGTAAGGGTCACTCTAAAAATGTGTGAGGGCTAACTTATTTTCTCTATTCAGAGATGTTTTTAATGGCATTTGGGAGTTAGAAATGTCTGGGTAGATGTGGGAAAAGCTATTTTAAATATCTAGGCAAAACATTATAATTTCCAAAATACATAAATATTCTCTTTATTGTCAGCGGAACCAGAGTGTGGTAAAAACTTGAGTTAATATCCTAAATATATTTTACATTTCAAATAATTTGTGATCGTGAGTGCCAGGGATAAAGGTTTGCTAAAAATACCTTTGAGTGTACTCAATTCCAATCAATTAAGTGGCTATTAAAGTTTTAACCACATGAATGATTTATTTTACAAATTGTGAAATGCACATTGGCAGGACTTTTCATGCATTATTTTATAGTTTGAATTGGCAATATCTTTCTATAACATTATTACAAACTGTAGTCCTTATTTTTCCTTCTCCAAATTACATGTATTTGCCCCTGACCCAATTTTACCAACATCTGTCTTTCTTCTGAGTGGAAGTAATGGGATTGCTTTGGAGTTGCTCATCCAGACCTGAATATGATAGAGAAACTGTAATTGAAGCTAAGGATTAGGATGATGATAGGTAGGCCTTCCAACATCAAAGTCTTGGAGCTAATCACCAAAGAGAAATAATCAAAATACCAGTGGAAACATAAAAAAATGTCGATCAGCAGTTATAAGATGAGTTTGAATGCTAACAAAGAAATTTTCAATTGTTTATTGTAAAGGGTATAAATAGTTTTTGACATGCCATTTCCTATTAAAAAGTTAAGTAAAACCAATCAACTAATTTTTTCAAATGATGCTCATTTTAAATTGCTCTATTAGCGTTTGACTCAAAATAGTTTTAAATCTAAATTTGCCAGGAGTATGAATAACTTTGAGTTTAAGAATACCTACACAATGGACTGCTTTTTCCCCCACCCCAGTATTATTTGTATATTTTTATGTCCCCTGCCATTCTCCAAGATTTGCAGCAAAATCTGTAGCACCTTACTTTCTGAGAATTTAGGATTATTACAAAACATTAATATAAGAATAAATGCACTTAACTCAAAATTAACTTTACAAAAGCAAGAGTAGAGAGTATCATATTTTAAAAGCAGATATGTTAATAAAACATTGTTAGCTGTAGTACTGTTCTAGAGGACTGAAGTATGAAAATAGCCCAGTTGGAATTTATGTTGTAGCGGTGCAGCACAACTAGCTGCTACAAGATGTTAGAAAAGTACAAGTGTCTAAAGCCCATAATAGCCCATTGCATTAAAAGCTAACTATTGCCTTATGTAATTATTTTTGATAAATTCATGATTACCAAAGTGGCAACCATTTTGGCAAATACTGTAATTGCTGTTTTGTGTTAGCAGGTTCCATTATTCCTGAATTTCCCCGCTGTGGGACAATAAAGGATTATTCTATTCTATTGGTTTTTGTGAAAACATTGTTTTAGTTTTGGTGATTAATAACCACCATGTTATAATCTCGCCAGCGATGAGTAATGTCTTGTCAGTGTTCAGATGGGACTGGCAGCTCTGCAAAACAATAAATCAAGAATAACACTAATATTTTTTTTACCATGTATTTGTTGCATCATGACTCAACAACCCTTCTGCAAATTGTTTTCCCATAAAAGTTTTACTAAAACTATAAAGAAGGTTTTTGTCATGATCCACATATGAATGTATTTTGGTTCTCGCTTGTGTTTGTCTTTAGATTATTTTAGTGTTATTGTCATTTGGGTCTATATCTTTTCATATTAGTCCTTTCCTTTGTGTTGAGTTTCTTGGTTCATGCGTCCTGTTCTTTTTATTTTAATTTTGACCCCTCTGCCGGTATTAGTTCTTGGCCTTTCGTTGGTTAGATCCTCTGTGTTTCCTTTCAAATCCTCCTGGGCCCATTACTCATCCTCTCCTCAGTTCCCTCAGCTGCTCTGCATTCTGTTGATTGTACTCACCTGCTTTGCATTTCTCTCATCATTTCTTGTCAGTACTTAATCCTCTTGATTTCTTTGTCTCACTGTTAGATTATACTGTTGTTCTCTTCCTGGTTCCCGTGTCCTGACTGTTAGTTCACTCTCCATCTTATGCCTCATCAACACCTTCAAAACATGTCAACTTTGGGCTAAAATTTTGGATTGGCTGGTTTTTTGCCCTACATGAAGATACAACCTTCCTGAAGCTAAAATTTCTACATGTTTCATTTTTTTCTTGGAAATTTGGTATTGCATATTCTCAGTGTTCTCGAGGAACTTTATTTGCCTGCTTTAGTATTTTTCTTTATTGTCTTTATTAATATTAGATAGATCTGCACAAAAATAGATTTGTTTATAAAGTGTGAACTCACCGCAAGTGAAGTGCACGGAGGCCTGATTACTCACTTGAGACAAATATGAAAAACCAGCATAGCGGCCTTCTGGCACTAATTGTAAATAAAGACACCATCTCTAACATGATGCATCAGTGTCACGGATAATTAAGTAAAAAGTCACCAAGCTAAAATCCAAAATCAGTTTTCTTTTTCTTTGTTACTGACGAAATGTCTCGGCTTGGCTTTAATTAGAATTTAGTCTGAACCTCTCCCTTCCTCTCCCACCTACTCCTCTCATTTCTGTGTCATTCCTATTGACTGACTTCCCTCCTCCCTTCTGCTTGTCTAATCCACTTTGTCACCTTCATCTATTCGGGCTCTCACTCCGCATCTCGCTCTCCCCGCTTCTTTAATGGAGGTTTTGTTTGCTTGCCTAATTGAGGCAGCGAGGGAGACGTTGATCTGTTGAGTCACTGCTGACTTTGCGATCATTTGAGAACGAACGTGTGTTATGCACATGCATATGTACATGCGTGAATGCAAGCACAAAGGCAAAGAGTTGACACACCCAAGATGGTTTGTTCCACATTAACTTGCTTGGGTTCTCTTGTGTTTTAGGCCACCTAATGGAGGACATTGTATTAAAGAGAATAGCTGAAAAGATTAATTTTTTTCTAAGAAAACAACTTGAATGTGTTAATTTGTTATTCTTTTGTATATTTAGATAAGAAGTGATAACGGTTTGAAAAATGGAGCTAGTGGACCTGCCTTGTTTGTTTATGATTACATGTGTTTGTTCTGTGTGGGGAATGTGAAAAGAAGTGTGTATCTGACAAGACAGGTGACTCAATTGTGTCTTAAACCATATCTTCACCAGAGACCACCAGAGTTGGTGTGTGTGAGACTTAGATACTAAGATGGACTAGGCAAGCTGCAGAAAGAACCAGAAGCTGCAGCTGCTTTAGGCTAAATCCCACATGATCTCAGGATAACAACGTCCCATGATACTTCAAAATGTTTCAGTTAGAAAAGCAGCACACTGAAACTATGACGATCTCCGCAAGACAAAAAGACTAACAGTGGCTCTCATTTAGATTTAGAAAAACCCACAATGTTAATTTTTATATTAATTATATATAATTATATAATAATATATATATGATATATTATAATAATATACTATATATATATATATATTTTTGTTGGTGTTTTAAATTATTTTTTTATATATTAATGAAAAAAGGAGAGAAAGAAAACAAATTGGGGCAAAAAACTGTTGGTGCTTTACTTTTTTTGCATCACTTTCCCTTTTAATGCTTTTTTTCACAAAAAGTGCATTTGATTCTAAAAATACCTCTCATGTACCCAGAGGTAAACAGAAAGCCTTAGTGTCCTGCTTGTAATGTCCATTAAAAGGGGACCACAGGAAGGTTAAGGAACACTCCAGAAGTAGAAAATGAGAACTGTGTATTCCCTTCAGGCAGCTAGTTTATCCAGGCTTCCCAAACAAAGGAGAATGTCTTTCTCAAGCTCAGCTTCCCTCTTCAGGCATCAAATTCCACAATTTTTAAAAGACTTGTTGGATTCTCAGATAATGAGGACAAAACTGAACTTTTCCTTCACCTCAAGCCTACAAAGTTAGGTTATAGCCAAATCATTTCCTGTTTTCAGCAAAACAATGTCTGGCAGTAAAACAAAAATATCCATAGCCTCTCAAAGAAAAAAAGTTAAATTCTCCAGACACAAAAGCACCATTCAGAGGCTTTCAGCTTTTATGACTTATTTTTAGTTTCATCACAAGTCACCAGAGTTCCTTGTAATCTTTAAAGTCGTGCTGGACATATTTTAAACAGGATTCCTATCCAATGTTGAAAAAGTCTGGAAAAGTATAGGATTTAAAGTAATTATTATCCAATTCAAACTAGCTACTGAAAAATGTTTGAGTTTCCAGGCTTCTTTTCTGGAGTTCAGTATCTAAAATGTAAAAGTCCGAATTTTAGAAAAAATAAAGGGCTTTTACATTACTTAGATTTAAATTATACTATTTTCTAGTTTTTGCCCAACTTATTGATCATTTAAGTTTTTAAATTACTTAATACATGATAGAGAAATCCGTGATAAATACACATTCATAAAAAAAGGGTAATTTTATAGCTTGTTTGGCTTGTAAAAGCTCCCAGGTCAGGATGCTGAACTGGGTCTGGTTTTCAAACCAGCAAAAGCATAAACATTGAGACTTCTTTTTTATTATGTTTGAATATAAAAAAATCATAACCCTGTATTTAGTGTAGCACCGGGGTGTCAAACTCTACTCCTGCATCCTGGATGTTCAAACACAGCTGATTCAAATGGCTAAATTACCACCTTAATGACATTGTCATCAGTTTCTGTAGGAGTCTTCTACTGACTCTCTAATTTGATTTGGCTCTGTTAAACCAGGGAAACATCTAAAACGTGCAGGACACCACCCCATGAGGACTGACTATGAATGGGTCTGGTATAGAGTAATTACAGACTGGATTTCATATGTGGCAGATAATAAATGAAAGCTGATCTTAGGTGGCCAGGATACCAAAACATCGGTAAAATACTTCTTTACCACACCTCAAAATCTGAAACTGACTTCAGCATTATGTTGGTTCAGATTTGTTAAAACATACAGATAATTAACAAACTAGGTAACTGTACCATTGAGATACACCTATAAATGAGTGAGATGAAGCTGCTCTTTTATCAGCAAGGGAAACTCTCCTTGATCTTTACACAATGTCGTATTAAGACTATCCTTGGTGGCCAAATTAATCAGATCTATTTGTAACCATTGCTGTCAGATGAGGGATTAAAATAAATGCATAAAAATGCAAAATATTGGTTTAAATAACTCTGTCTCTGACTCATCAATGCACTAAGATTCTGGTTATACCACACGGTCAAATAGCAAGTCAGCTAGCATTTTACTGCTTCCCTCTGCCCTAAAATATTCGAGTTTATACAACCCATTGTCAAGAAACAACCCAGATACTCTAATCCCCTTTAAATGCATCCATGAAGGTCACACACAGAGGAAGTGGGAAAGAACGCTTGAGGATCAAAGTACCCACTTATTCAAAGCTTTGTTATAGCAGTACAGCTTGTGTTTTTTCCTTAAACCTTTCTGGTTTAAATTAAGATAAAGGGATTAAATCTTGTGGTTGGCTGATTGGGCAAATTATTTACTACATAATCTGAGTTATAGAAAGCAGTTAATGTAGCACACAACTAATATTGTATACTTTCTATGTTTTATTTCTGAATATAAACAAAATGTGTCAAGAGGGTTTAAATGGTGCGAGATCACCATTTACATAAAAGAAAATACATACACAGGTACTGTTTACTGTCCAACAATCAAATACAAGCAACAGAATCTGATCTGTGCATTTTAATTGCACATTTTTATACAAAATTCTCAGAAATTAGATAGTAGTTTATGGATTGATTTTTTAATCAAGCCTAAATAAAAAGCAGAAAAGCTGCTTAGAGTTTAAAAGTACAGTTTAAAAGGCATTGCAACTTTAAAAGTGTAAAATATCTGCATAGTTGTCTAAGAGAAGGCAACACCATTTCTGGTTAAAACATAACAGCATCTTGTGACTGCAGGTCAACATCACGGGTTTTGTCGTCCAGCACAATGAGGCCCTTCACAATGTTTAGAGGTATGGAAAGCCGTTTCATTCAAAATAAAATAAATAAATAAATACTGCTATTGATAAATTCTGAATAAATATTCCATGATATAAATAAATATCCCCATGAAATAAAACAAAATAAATATTTTTGTTATAGTCCTGTTATTTGTGATTAATCATTTTTGGTTTTGATCCACAAATAACGAGCTTCATTAAAACTCTACTTTGGGTTGGTGGCTAATGTTTTCACATAGTTTCAACCCTTTTTGATGTAATTCAGTATTTACAGCTCCAATCAGAAATTTACATGCAGGCATTGCTTGCATGAAAATCATTATTTTTGGGGCTTTTAATGGTGCATTTAAACAGTTCTTTTTCCAGAGTGGAATATGTATACAATATATGACTTAAAATTAAGTTTGAATTAGTTGTGGATAGTCTCTCATCCACTCGTATATACAATCCCACTAATATTTCAAAAAATGCACTTAAGCAAGTTTCACTTCATCTGCATACTTTTGGTAGTCATCAATACAGTTCTGGTACAGTTCTGGATGGATATTTGACTGTAGAGTTCATTTTAGTGGTTTGTTTCCCGGCATGGACCCAGCTTTTAAGCACAGTCCATAAATCTTCAATAGACTTGATGTCAGGACTTTGAAGAGTCAATTTCAGGACCTTAATTTCCTGAATAGTAAGAGTAGTCAAATGGAAAGTTGCGACTTTGATTTCATTTGTGGACAGGACAATGAACTTCAGGTTAGTTAAGTTGTCTTAACCAGTCTACCCTGGAAAAAGAAAATTCAAATGATATTCACTCTAATACGTGTTTGTAAACTTCTGACTAGAACTGTAAGCGGTAGCAACACTGTTAAAGTGCTTCGTGCCCATTTAAATAACTTATGAGATTTTCTGGTCTCTAAATGTTCTGATAACACATATTTATAAGCAGAGGTCACACCAACATGTATTAAAGGATGTCTAAAACGATGATGTTTCAGCCAAATACTGAAAGGGCAACTGGGCTGTTATCACTTTCCAAAAAAAAAGCTTGAAGTTTATAATTTATCCATAGTGAACCATTAAACTAAAACTCAACTTGCAGTTTGTAATTTAGTTCTAAAATCAGTGACATGTTTAAACCTTTTGCAACTGTTTGTCGGATTTACAGTCAAATTCTGTGGTTCTGATCTGGTGCTGGCCCACTCGAAATGAATTTGTAATGATCCACCCACGGGGCTCCGTGAGCTTGACTGTGGTAGCTGGAGGAGGTTAAAGATGCATTTTAAACCAGCAGATTTTGAGAAGGAGGTGGTAAGATAAAAACTTGCCTACTAACATAGGGAAAGGGGAGTGCTTTATATTTAAAATTATTCAGCAAAGAAACACATTAGAGAGAAGATAAGAAGGTAAAGAGAGAATAAAAGAGCTTCGTTTTTATTCATTTTCAGTAAGAAGAGGTCCAGAAAGCCTTTTTAGCAACCTAGTTTGAATAAACCACTGCTGCATGCTTTTGGGGTTAGCGGGTGCAGTGAACAGGACAGCACTAATTGAGCATTAAAAATGCCACAATGAGAAGTTATGGTTTTGTGACACCTTGGAAGCTCGACTGCAAAGACTGCCAGATTAGACCACATTTGCTTTTATCCTCCCACTGATGCCATGGTTGTATTTAGGATCTTTTTCTCTGGCAGGACTATCCTTGCTTAAACTGACATTTTGACCTCCTTAAAAAGACATTATTATGGCACACTGCAGCCCCAATGTTGTGGCTGCTGATAGAACAGTGTACAACACAAAAGTTTTATGTTGAAGAATGAACTGGTTTTAAAAATCTAATTTGCTCTAGGCAGTTTGTATTCCACTAGTCTATTAAGCAGATTTTAAGCACTTATTCTCCTTCTGTGCTTTTCTTCTTTGCTTTTTCTAGATGTTGGAGCCTAAGGTGGATGCCTCTTCCTGTGAGCTGGGCGGTGTAGAGGGAGATGGAGAAAGCGTGGGCCTCCACATGCCGATGCACAGCCCAGAAGGTGAGGACAGCAGCCTGTATCCCTCCAGCCCCTCAGAGCCAGCAACACTTGGAAGCCCTCACCCATCAGAGCCACTCACACCTTTGGATGAAGTCTACACACCCCTTGGGGGTCTGCTGGGATCTGGGGACCGACATAAGGTGCCTCCCACACCACCTCCTTCCACAGAAGGCGAGGATTCAAAGAGCATAGAGGGGAATGAGATGGACATATGGAAAGGGAGTAAAGATGAAGAGGAGAAGGGAGCAGAAGAGGAGGAGGAGGAAGGGATCAGCAAAAGGAGTGAGGAAGGGGAGAAAGATGGAGATGTAGAGGAAGAAGACAGATGTGAAGAAGAGGTCAACCTTAACCTTGTGGTGTCAAACACAGATGAGGACAATGTCTCAGAGCCGCCTGACACTAATGCCCCCCCTTCCTCCTCCTCCTCCTCGTTTGTCATTCCTGAGCTGCGTCTTGATCGCTCCTTCAGCGCTGACGCCCTCTCCTCCCCCAACACAGATGAAGAAGAATACGAAGAAGAGGAAGAGTCTGAAGAGGAGGATGACGAAGATGAGGAAGACGACAGCGATGACGCTTACTTACAGCGAAGCGACAGCAAACGCCGTAGTATGGTGGAGGGCGCAACGTGTGAGAAGCACGGTGGAGGGCGGCTCAGCGTGCAAAATTCCCTCCGCCGGCGTACGCATAGTGAAGGCAGCCTCCTGCAGGAGCCCCGGACGCCCTGCTTCACCTCTGACAATGCCATCAACTGTATGGAGGCTGGGGGTGTGCACCACAAGGGCGGATGGACGCTTCCATCACCCAAAACCTTGAAGAAAGAGCTGATGAAGAACGGGGGCTCCATGCACCAGCTGTGTATGCTTTTCTCTGGGAGGAAGGTAAGCAAGTTGAGTCTGAATGAGATAAACACAAAACAAGTAAAACAAATTCAACAATACATATAAAGAATAAGGCTGGTATTTAGTTTATTTTACTGCATAAAGTAATTTAACTTTGCTATATTTCCTTGAAACAAATGATTCGGCCTGTGGTCTGTGTAAAAAGGATGACATCAAGTGGTAAAAAAAGAAAGTACACAAGATGAATCTTGCTATCATTTCAAAATACTATCAAACATATTTACAGTATATTGCAACATCCAGTGCTATGCAAAAGTATTTATGCTCACTGAGCTTGGAACCTGTCAGATAAGGGAGGCCCCCATATCTTGGTAGCTTTGCTGTTGTGCCATCCTCTTTCCATTTTCAGATGATAGATTGAACAGTGCTCCAGAAGATGTTCAGACTTAGGATAGTGTTTATATTCAATCCCTTGTTTAAACTTTGCTACAACTGTATCCCTGGCCTGTCTGCTGTGTACCTTGGTCTTCAAGCTGTTTGTTCACTATTGTTGTCTAGCAAACCTCTGAAGCCTTCACAAAACAGCTGTAACTATACTGAGATGAAACTACATGCAATTGGATTCTGTTTACTTATTAGGATGACATTTAAAGGACAAATGACAATTGGTTAAACTGGACTTTATTTAGGGGTATCACATTTAAAACTGAAAGACTGAAAGCAAATGCAAATCATTGTTTGTAGATTTTTATTTGTATCAAAAAAAGATTTTAACTATGTATCTTTTTGCTTCACTTCACAACTATGCCTTAATTTGTGTTGGTCTATCTCATGAAATATCAAGAAAATACATAAAACTTTGTGGCTCCATTGTGACAAAATGTGTGAAAGCTAAAAGAGTATGAATATCTTTACAAGAAACTGGATGCTACCTTATGTAGTTAGAATAAAAGCAATTTAGTACCTGTATGTTTACTACTATGTATCATTCTGCACATTGAGTTTGTGACCTTTTAATCTGCCATCAGCTTTGGCCATCATCACAATTTATACCAAGCAACTGTCAACCAAAGTACTAATGCAAAGGACATTTGACTTTATTCAATTAAAGCTTAACCTGTTTTCTTATGCGAAAAAACAAAGCAGGAAAGATTTAAACCTAAGATTTATACCCTTTGCCATCAATCTTCATCTTCCACATTCTCTGACACTTTGACACATAAAACTGAAAGAATAAAATAAATAATTTATGGAAGACTAATATTAACAATTTGTGTGTAAGATATAAAGTTATACTATATTAAACAATATGAATATGTCCCTTTCTATTGATGAAAAAACCATCCATGTTTTTAACAGTTCATTTTAAAATAATGTAGATTATTATTATTATTATTAAATATTAAAATTATTATATACTCTGCATACATATATAACCCTGATTAGAGTTACAAACAAAGGTGTAATCAATGATCAGAGCAGAAATAGGAAGCCACAGCTAAAGAGAACTCATCTATTTCTGATTCTTGTTTGAAATTGTGCAGCATTAATTCTGTTTTGCTGGTAGTAGTTCCTGTAGTCGATCAGCAGAGGGGAGCATCGCATTCCTATAGCCCAGCAGTGCTGTGTTTTCAGCAGTTGTGTAGAAATGAAATTGAAAAATCATTCCTGCCATGGATCACTTGTTAACTGCAAAGTGTTTTTGGCGCAAACCACATTTACATTTATCTTGCATTTACCGTAATGCACACAAATCATCTGCTCTGCTCCGCTGCATACAGAGAGCGCAAACTCACATGAAGACAGTTGACAAATGAAGAGCAAATGGAAGTAAAATCAGGAAGACAATCCCATCAGGACTCTGTTGGCATTAATTAGACCTAATGACAGACTTGTTACAGATGTAATCAAGAGTACATTTTATTGTCAAACAAAATCAGAAGTGCTGCTCCTTATCTGCTTCTCCTTCCACCAGTCTGTCAGCACACTCGACGGCCTTAAATGGCTGTGAGTGCACTCTGCAGCAGAGGAATGCAGCAGACAGAGCTGGAGCCTGTTTGTCTTGGCAGATTCAAGGGTATTTTTACTACCTATTGGCGTCATGGACACATTTCCTTTGAGGGGTTTGTTTCCATTATTCAAAATGATCTTTAAACCCACCACCAACACTAATTTTGTAAATATTGCAACATTTTGAGAAGCTGAGTTTTTGGTTTTGTGTCCAACCCCTAAGGAAAATAACTTTATTAGGTCACCTTTGGACTGATTTTTGCAGAAACTAAATTGTGCTTCAAAATGGATTTCAATCAAACTGGATTTAAGGATTCTGCTGTTTTGCTTATTATGGCCAGATGCATGCATAAAATGTAATCTGCAATAAAGATTTATTTTATTTTTGAAATTTTTTTTCGGAATATGTTCCAGGAGTTATTTTATTTAGTTTTACTAGTCACAGGGTTGTAAACTGGTGGAGTTGCCTTGCAGCAAGAAGGTCCTGGGTTCGGCTTTCTGCGTGGAGTTTGAATGTTCTCCCCGTGCATGTGTGGGTTCTCTGTGGGTCCTTGGGCTTCCTCTGACAGTCCAAAAACACGACTGTTAGGTTAATTGGTCTCTCTAAATTGCACTTAGGTGTGAGTGGGTTTGTGGATGGTTGTTTGTCCTGTGTGTCTCTGTGTTGCCCTGCGATGGACTGGCGACCTGTTCAGGGTGTTCCCCGCCTCTCGCCCGTAGACTGCTGGAGATAGGCACCAGCTGCCCCGCGACCCTGTATGGAAGAAGCGAGTATAGAAAATGGATGGATTACTAGTCACTTCCATATGTTCTCTTTTTACCATTCAAATGACTTTTTTGAATGTTTAACTTTGGTTTCATATTCAGTGCAGCATCTGTTATTATGAAATAATATAAATTGTTTTAGTGATTTTCTTTGTGTTTAACCTGAAGTTTTTGGCTTGAAACAGTAATGTGAGAAATCATGGCTGCCCCAAGAATTGCACAGGAACCAGTGAGAAATGCATTAATGTCCCACCACGTCAATATCTGAAGCTCTTTGTGTCACCTCTCTTTTCTCCTGCCAGGCAATGTTTACTTGCCCTTTAATTGGGACCAGTTCCACTCCTGTCTTTCTTTCCGCTCTGCACTTTTTCCTCTCACTGGATTTTTTTTCCCTTTGGCCTATCAACAATGTAAATAGAGCCAATGACATTCAAAGAGCAGCTCAAGAAATGAATTATCTCTTTAGTTGACTCAATATTTGATGGATAATGTTTAAAGCTGCTGCTACAAGGGAAGGGAGGAAAAACTATGTCAGAATATTTAAAACTAAATAAGTCTACATGAAAAGGTTGTGTATTTAAATACAAAATGAAATATCGATATTAAGTCAACAGCGAACAAATATCAAGGGAAATCAGAATGAAGCGGGAAAATTTTGAATATAGGAATTTTGAATATACAGTGTATTGCAAAAGTATTAATATACCTTGAATTTTTTTCCATTTTGTTATGTAACAACTATTCTCAGTTTATTGTATCAGGATTTTATGAGATAAGACGAACTCAAAGTACAGCAATTTCTAATGGTTTTCAAATTTCTTTCTGAATAAATATGTCTTTCTCTTGAACTTTTGGCTCAATTTTCTTTGCAAAAAGCTGAATCTGACAGATTGGATAAGGACCACCTATAAACATTAGCTGTCAAGTCTTGCACAGATTCTTAATTGGATTTAGGTCTGGACTTTGACTAGGCCATCCTAGCATTTGAATATACTTCGAATTAAACCATTCCATTGTAGCTCTGGCTGCATATGAAGGGTTGTTGTTCTGCTGGAAGTAGAATGTTTACCCCATTCTTAAGTCTGTTGCAGTCTACAAGAGGATTGCAATGTCTTGTATTTAGACCTTGTTCCTGTCAACTCAGCTTCCCTGTCACTTCTGAAGAAAAGGATCCCCATGTCATGATGCTGGCACCACTATATTTCACTGGGGGGATGGTGTATGCATGGTGATGTGCAGTCTTAGTTTGCTTCCTTGAATGGCTGTATTACATGGAGTAAATTACAGGCAGCTGTAATAACTGGTGGCGTCTGATCACAGCTGGTTGTATTTTTTTATTTTATTTAGGGCTATCAGATTTGGGGTGGCTAAATACATATGAATGTCCCGCTATTCAGATTTTAGTTTGAAAAGCATTTATTACTTTTTCTTTCCATTTCACAATAATTAATTACTTTCTGCTGGTCTACCATATACATTGGAATTTGGGGTTATAATCTGACAAAATGTGACAAAGTTCAAGGGATATGAATACTTTTACAAGCTACCGTAAACTACCACCTAAATAAGTTCATTTGACGTATTTGTGGCACTAGTGGCCTTTACTTGCAGTATTCACACAGGCCATGGGCATAGAGAGAAAAGGGGAAGACATGCAGCAAAGGTCCCAAGGTTGAGAATCAAACCCCAGCCTCTGTATATGGGGCGTACGCTCTACCTCTACACCGTGCGCCGCCCCGCTCACTTTAATGTTAACTTCGCAATTAATTATTACTAGGACCACTACCACAGCAGCACCTTGATTATGATGGTTAAAGCTTGTTTTTCTTTGGTATTTAGCACATGCCTTACCATCACCACAGAAGCAAATAAAGTTACAAACCTTAAAGGCAAATTGGTCAAAAGTATAACAATATTGCTAAATAATCCTACTCTAAATCACATGAAAACAAGACATATTCCAAAAAATGTTAGACCAAACCACTGCTGATTCAGACTACTTAACAAAAGCTTCTTCAAGCATCAAGTCATCTTGCTGCAGTGGGCGAGACTTTGCTGCAGATGACATCCGTGGACAGTTCTAATAGAAGACTGTCGGCTTTAGCAGGCCAAATATGTTGTTTATGAGGTCTTAATGCTTGTTTGAAGCTGGAATAAATATCGGCTCTCTTTGCAGACGTTTGCGGGAAACAATTTTAGTGTGTTTACAGATGCTTAGATTCTATAGATGTGCCGATAATCAGCTGAGGCAGAGTGAGAGGAAGATTAGTTGGATTATATTTTAATTTTTTTTAAAGTTTGTCAGTCTCAGTTGCTAAAATTTTAATTAATATGAGGTTCCACTTTGTGCCTGCATGATAAACAGAACAAGCACCTCCAGATTATTTGTAGAAATTGTGTGTAGGGAATTACCTTTTTGGATCACAGAACATTTACTGCTGTGTTTTATTTTTATAGCAGGCATCCCTTCTCCCTTTTTTATATAATTTAGTGATCTAACATTATTTTACATAAGGAATATAAGGGAAAACACATTACCATTAAAACCTTCAGATAAATGAGCGTTTTGTGCATTAAGCACATAAATATCCTGTGCACGTATTTTGCTTATACAAAACTGTTGGCCAAGACAAAGCTAAAGCTAACGAGTAAAATGAAAACTGCTTCTGTAGTCTACTTATGGAACATGAGGGAAAATTGAAAAAAGTAATAAACATGCTGTTTTTATGTAATCTGGTATTATATTTAGTATTTGAATGCACCTTTAGAGGGGAAGGTTGTTTTTGGAGAACAATAGGAGTGTTAAAAAAAAGTCATCAGTCAGTTGCACCCAACAGGTTTCCTGTGGCTTATTCATGTACATTTCATAACTCAATAGGGAGTGGACACCAGCCTCTGTTGTGTGAAGGGTAAACTCTTTACAATTCAACTGGTTAATAAAGCTACACATTTTATCTGATTCATAGCTTCAGCTTAATGGAAACGGTTATTTCATGTTTTTTAGGGACTGCATTATTGTTCTAAGTCTCAAGGTTTGATCAAAGCAGTATTAAGGGAAAACAAATAAAATACAACAACAGGCTATAAAGAATAAAATGAATATATATTATACAATGAACATATAAATATATAAATAAAGGCATTATACATAATAACACTGAAAAGGCGTGGAAATACATGTGTGAGTTATTAGAAAGTCCCTTCTTACAGAAGAAAGAAACCATGGAACGACTGAATTGTTGAGTTTTACTATCTTTCAGTGCTGAGACTGCAAAAAAATAAAACTTAAAATACTCAGCTTGATCAGCTTCTAAAGAAAATATTTCTAAAGTGACTATTAATGTGAAATTGCTACGTTTGAATCCTGGCCTGGGGTCTTACTGCATGGAGTTTGCATGTTCTCCTGATCTATAGTGCGCTCTGGGTACTCTGGCTTCCTCCCACAGTCTGGTGTTTGTCCTGGTATCTCTGTGCTGACCTGTAACAGACTTGTCCAGGTGTATCCTGCCTATCGCCCAATGACTATAAGGACCAGCTACCCCAAGACCCTGCAGGGAGAAGAGGGTATAGACAAATTGATGGATCGAATTGAAATAAGTTCAAAGTTTCCTAACTTATTTTAATTATTAGGTAAGTTATGAAGGTACCTAATACAAATGGACTTTTGTAGTGGAGTAGGAGTGAATCTGGTTGTGTGTAGGGCCAAAAACTGCCACTACCCACCATATGTATTTGGAGCTAAATCAAAAAGTCCAGTTGATTCACAAACATGTAAGATTAAAAAAAGAAAATCTAACACCTAATGCAAATATTACTCTTATTCTAATTTAGTTTGAGCTCAGCTAAAGGAATAATAAATGTATGATAATTTGCTTGGCTTTTGAGCAGCAATCAAACCCTAATAGAAATATCTAAGCAATGTCTAATGCCTTCATCATATCTAAGTGTTTCAGAACACAAACATAAGCAAGACCAAGTTAACGGAAATAAGCTCAGAGCAACATGTTTGGAATAATGTACCTTCAGAGAAGAGGTTGCCTTATGTCACTATGACCTCTTCTAAACAGAGTTGCGATAAGCAGAATAAACACTTACAGGAACCTTAACATGCTATTTTAGGCCTGGTTACAAAAGTTTTCACGTTGTGCTACAGCAAGACGTCTGTAAGTGCATGTGCTACACGCTGAGCAGACGCTTCCAGGACAAACTTATTAATCAGCGCTCACCATTCCCCAAGCTCCAATACTCATAATTGTCTAATTTTAGCTGAAAGGTTGCAGTACGCAGTTGGAACAGTACTTGTTGACATCGTTTTAGAGACTCGTACCTCACATTGGGCAGTACACGTGATCAAATCTAAAAATAGTTTGTTTTTTACCTACTGAACTAAACAGGAGGTTCAAGGCAAATAATATAAATGTCGATAAATCGTTTTGAAGTGTTTTGCAACCATGTGAGACTAAATAGATACCACAAATAGTTGGACCTTTCAGAATCAACATAAATTAGTTGACATCATTGCAGGTAAATATGTTGAGTGTGCGTTAATAGACTTGTTGGGACAAAAGGTCTTGAGAGTTCAGATCTTTGCAGAAGGCAGTCGGACTGGACACATCCAGAGAAAATGCTAAATAAGTAACGAGTAAATATTTACCGTGGGAACCGGATAAATGTTCAGTGGAGGAAGCACATCATCTTCCCACCATAGGATATATTGACAAAAACCTCACTGACACTACAGAATGTAATGGTCTCAGTTTATAGTGTTTAAATCAATGTTTACATTTTCAGTGATGTACATCCAACAGTGACGGCACATTTTGGAGTGCTGTACTGTAATTTAAGATGTCTAAGGCCGTCCAGAAGAGAGGAAGTAAATATGCCAGAAAGCGTTTCACAATTCAGACAGAAATGTGTTTTAGCTTGTTGTGAAATCAGAGATTACTCATCTCTAAGTGAACTCTTTATTATCAGAAAGGTTCTGGACTGATTTCTATTTCTTTGGATCTATATACAAGGGTTGGACAATGAAACTGAAACACCTGTCATTTTAGTGTGGGAGGTTTCATGGCTAAATTGGACCAGCCTGGTAGCCAGTCTTCATTAATTGCACATTGCACCAGTAAGAGCAAGGGAGCTTCAAGGGTGACTACCCCTTGAAGCTCATCAACAGAATGCCAAGAGTGTGCGGAGCAGTAATCAAAGCAAAAGGTGGCTACTTTGAAGAACCTAGAATATAAGACATATTTTCAGTTGTTTCACACTTTTCTGTTCAGTATATAATTCCACATGTGTTAATTCATAGTTTTGATGCCTTCAGTGTGAAGCTACAATATTCATAGTCATGAAAATAAGGACAACTCTTTGAATGAGAAGGTGTGTCCAAACTTTTATACAGATGCTGTTCACTGTTCCCTTGTCTGTATCGCTTATCTCACTTAAGTCCTTGACTTAGTTCAATTCCCTGCCTCAAGCTGACATGGACAATTTGACAGGGATCTTATTCGCATAAGGTAAGATTGTAACAAATCTACTTTTTATATTTTTAAGAGAAGATTTCATACATGGCATACCATGTAATGGTTGAATTCCTAGTTGCTTCCACTTCATTGTGATACCACTGACAGTTAAAGCAAGGAGATTTTGCAAATCAACTTTTTGCAAAGGTGTCATACTTTCACATTACCATGCTTGAATTTGCTCCCAAGATTGTTTCACAAATCTTTAGAGAAGCAATCTACAAGCCTTGATGCTTCGTTTTATGCACCTGTGGCCATGTGAACTAATAAAGCACATTAAAGCTGCAGTAGGAAGTTCTGAGGAAGTGGGGGACTTGAAAATTTGTACAAAAACACCTTACAGGTCCTTCCCCTTGCTCTCTGCTGTGCTATGCCCTCCCTCCACAGCGGAGCCTGCCATGAATGTGCAGGATAGTAAGCAAGGCCCCCGATGATGGTGGATAAACAGCTAAGTTTTGACAAAAATGTAAAGAAATACATTTTTACAAAAATTATCACTAAATAAATGCTAGTCTTAATTGCAACATGCAAAAAATCCAGTTATTCATAATTCTTTATCTTTTTCCAGCTTCTGCTTCAGCTGTATAACATATCTTGAGAAGATATGGATAAACAAGCTGCACATGTACTCTATAGGTTTTTATGTGATGATTAGATGATTTTCTATTACCAAAATATGTGGAAAAACCTGAAGTTCTATGTAGTAGCGAAATATAAAAAATAAATAGCATTATATTTACCTGCATGATGTTGGCAGAAAAAAAAGGTTAGATGTATCAGGGTTTGGTTCAATCAGGCAGATTTCACTTTTCTAAATGCTTGCAGCACAACATTTTGCTTTTTTTTTCTTCATCAAAATCATTTTTCTGGCCTTCAGTTTTGCTTAAATTCATAATCCTTTATTTAAATTTGGGCAATCAGCACAGAGAGATGCTCTTTATGATTTTTTTATTAGTTTTTTGGAGCAAATCTACATTTGCATCTAGTTTCAGAATTAGATGCACGTTAGAACCTGGTTTTCAAACATTTAGCAGCCACACATACCGCTAAGTGTGCTGTATGTAAACTGACTTTCTCTAATAAATCTCCACCACAAGTTCTAGCTATATGGCTTTAATTTTCCTTCATTAATCTGGTATAACTGCTTTGTGATTAATTTACTTTTATTGGCAAGTTACCTTTGTGAGCTGGAGCTGAATAAGTGTGAAAAATGTACTGTACTTTTCCCATTTATTATGTTGTATTTTGTTGTAGTACAATGTCACTTAGCTATATTTACTTTGAAAGCTAGTCATGAATAAAATTTGATCCAGGTTGTGTCCTAATTAAAAAGAGAAGCAAAACAGTCAAGTCTTGGACTGAGCATTCAGATGTTCAGGCATAACTTCACATTTCAAACAGTACTGACATTTAAAAAAAATTGCAGTAGAACACCAGCTGGATTTCTATTCTTCTTACATGAATAACATATTTTATATGCATGGAAAAGGACAAGCTTGGCAAACATTAACCAAGTTTTAATCGTTTTAGTTGTTCTGACTAAAACAATTCAACTAGTATTTTCGGTTTCCCCAGTGATATTTGTATTGTATGTGCTGAGGTCATGAAGTGATAGATTTTTGATGATGCCACTGGCACAAAACAACTCCCTCTTGACGTTCGACAAATCCGAGAGATGATGCAGAAGTGTTTGCAGTGCTCGTTACCATAGCAGTGTTTTTCCTGACTCAGGGCATGGTAACATAAATGTTGATGCAGAAGATGGCTCTTTGCATATACATACACACACTAAGACTAAATGTTTAAAGATACATGATGCACTAGTTGCTGTAAACATGTGTTTTAGCAACTGTACTTGACATATCTTAATGCACAAGAGCATGCCATCACAACAGGATTTGCTTTTGCAGATGCAGCGAGTGACCAGAAATTATGCAGTTAAAAAGGTTTCTGAATTTGTTTTCCTAAATAAAAGTACAAAATTAGATCATTTGAATTTCACCTGTTTTAAAACTGTAACATTAATCGCAATTCCTTTCAAAACAGCGAGAATACAAAGAGATGTTTCGACTAGAGAACTTTTGGCTGATTTGAAATCTGAATTGCAGATTCAGTTTTCAGTTTAGTTTATTTATATAGCGCCAATTCACAACACACGTTGTCTCAAGGCACTTCACAAAAGTCAGGTACATACATTCCAATTAATCTTAATCATTGAACAGTGCAGTCAGAGTTAGTTATTTATTCAAATTGGATAAAAGGTTTTTCTGTCTAAGGAAACCCAGCAGATTGCATCCAGTCAGTGACTTGCAGCATTCACTGCTCCCGGATGAGCATGTAGAGACAGTGGACAGTCACTGGCGTTGACTTTGCAGCAATCCCTCATCCTGAGCATGCATGTAGCAACAGTGGAGAGGAAAAACTTCCTTTTAACATGAAGAAACCTCCAGCAGAACCAGGCTCAGTATGAGCGGCCATCTGCCACGACCAACTGGGGGTTTGAGAGAACAGAGCAGAGACACAAAGAAAACAAAGGAGGACTGATCCAGGAGTACTTTCTATGGGAAGGAAAAGTAAATGTTAATGGATGTAGCTCCTTTAGTCGTTTCACCTAGAAAGAAGGAACAGATAAACTCTGAGCTAGTTTTCAAGTTTAGAGTCTGAAGAGAGCACATAGAGTTAGTTACAGTAAAAGCTCAGTCAGTAGCCATGTCTAGGAGAGAGAAAGGGTTAAACACTGAAAGACAGGGCCATGTGGATCATCGGTAGAGGGTGAGCATTAAGTTGTTGCCAGCAGAAGCTCGGACAATGCCCCTCTCCAGAAAGGTGTCACAGGTAGACACAGAGTCAGGCCAGGTGTAGCTTCTAGGAAGAGAAAAGAGAGAGAACAAAGTTAAAAGCTGAAATAACAGCAAATAATACAAAATTGAAGAGCAGTGTGAGAATGTAGCGAAGAGGGTGAAAGTGGTCATTATGTCCTCCAGCAGCCTAAGCCTATAGCAGCATAACTACAGAGATAGCTCAGGATAACTTAAGCCACTCTAACTATAAGCTTTATCAAAAAGGAAAGTTTTAAGCCTAGCCTTAAAAGTAGACAGTTTGTCCATCTAGAGCCCACTGATGGCTATTGTTATACTAAAAACCACAACGATTGGGATTCCTGTCTCTGTCAGATTGACCATAACCATTGGAAAAGAGTCATACAGGTAGCAGAAATGGATGGTGTGTTTGTACCTCAACCATAACTGAGCCGGTTTCGGCTAAACCTGACTCCCCCTTACTCCATCCAACAAGGGGAGAAGAAGACGAAGGTAAAATAAGGAAGATAGCTCAGGATAACCTAAGCCACTCTAACTATAAGCTTTATCAAAAAGGAAAGTTTTAAGCCTTGCCTTAAAAGTAGACAGGGTGTCCGCCTCACGGACTAAAACTGGGAGCTGGTTCCACAGGAGAGGGGGCCTGATAACTAAGGGATCTGCCTCCCATTCTACTTCTAGAGACTCTAGGAACCACCAGTAAACCTGCAGTCTGAGAACGAAGTGCTCTGTTAGGAACGTATGGAACAATCAGATCTCTGATGTATGATGAAGCTAAATCATTAAGGGCTTTATATGTGAGGAGGAGAATTTTAAATTCTATTCTGGATTTAACAGTGAGCCAATGAAGGGAAGCTAAAGTAGGGGAAATATGATCTCTCTTTTTAATTTTCATCAGAACTCTTGCTGCAGCATTTTGAATCAGCTGAAGGCTTTTAACTGCATTTTGTGGACATCCTGATAGTAAAGAATTACAATAGTCCAGCCTTGAAATAACAAATGCATGGACTACAGGGGTTGGACAATGAAACTGAAACACCTGGTTTTAGACCACAATAATTTATTAGTATGGTGTAGGGCCTCCTTTTGCGGCCAATACAGCATCAATTCGTCTTGGGAATGACATATACAAGTCCTGCACAGTGGTCAGAGGGATTTTAAGCCATTCTTCTTGCAGGATAGTGGCCAGGTATCACAAGTATTGGACCAAGGGAATGCCATGATATGGCAGCCCAAACCATCACTGATCCACCCACATGCTTCACTCTGGGCATGTAACAGTCTGGGTGGTACGCTTCTTTGGGGCTTCTCCACACCGTAACTCTCCCGAATGTGGGGAAAAAAGTAAAGGTGGACTCATCAGAGAACAATACATGTTTCACATTGTCCACAGCCCAAGATTTGCACTCCTTGCACCATTGAAACCGACGTTTGGCATTGGCATGAGTGACCAAAGGTTTGGCTATAGCAGCCCGGCCGTGTATATTGACCCTGTGGAGGTCCCGACGGACAGTTCTGGTGGAAACAGGAGAGTTGAGGTTCACATTTAATTCTGCCGTGATTTGGGCAGCAATGGTTTTATGTTTTTTGGATACAATCCAGGTTAGCACCCGAACATCCCTTTCAGACAGCTTCCTCTTGCGTCCACAGTTAATCCTGTTGGATGTGGTTCGTCCTTCTTGGTGGTATGCTGACATTACCCTGGATACCGTGGCTCTTGATACATCACAAAGACTTGCTGTCTTGGTCACAGATGCGCCAGCAAGACGTGCACCAACAATTTGTCCTCTTTTGAACTCTAGTATGTCACCCATAATGTTGTGTGCATTTCAGTATTTTGAGCAAAACTGTGCTCTTACCCTGCTAATTGAACCTTCACACTCTGCTCTTACTGGTGCAATGTGCAATCAATGAAGACTGGCTACCAGGCTGGTCCAATTCAGCCATGAAACCTCCCACACTAAAATGACAGGTGTTTCAGTTTCATTGTCCAACCCCTGTAGTTTTTTAGCGTCACTCCTGGACAGGATATTTCTAATTTTGGCAATGTTCCGGAGATGAAAAAAGGAAATCCTAGAAACCTGTTTAATATGGGATTTAAATGACATGTCCTGGTCAAAAATAACACCAAGGTTTTTTACTTTATTATTGGAGGTCAATTTAATGCCATATAAACTTTTTAATACTTTCTGCATAAATGGAAAAACTACCTTTCGAAACAACAACATGTTTATAGCCAGATAAATCCTTATTCATCTCAAAACAAATCAAAGTTGAGTAGTTGTCTCTTTCTGCGCTATTGTATATAGTATCTACTAATTCAATAAAATCCTCCAGGTTACGGGACAATCCTGCAAATAAACTAATCACAACAAGTATAATTTAATCATTAACAAGACAGAATACAACTACATTCAACATTGTTTAGAAGCATTTCTATCTAAAAAATACTCCCTGGGATGCCCCTGCAGAAACTTCCTTTTATGCCTCCTCTGGATAAAATTTTGAAAATTCTCACTAAAACTAAAAATACCTAACTGAGTCTTATTCATAACATGGTCCACACTGTAGGTGGCTCTGTTAGGGCTTAGGTATGGTGCATTAACAGATTAGTTTCAGTTTTCAACCAGCTGATCACGGTTCACAGCCCATCAAGCATAAAATCGACCAATTTAGATCACCAGCTGATTTCTGGTGCATCTCTATACATGTGAGGGCATTTATATAATTCCCATCAAAATGAAAAGTCTTTTTGTATCAGAGATCATTCTTAAGAAGAAAAAACACTTTTGTAACTAAAAAAACTAACTAGCATTACTAATCTTTCCAAGATCAGAGCTCAGAACCGACAGTCAGCAATCTATTTTCATTTTAGGAAGTTGCTTCCACAGTATTTAGCCTTGTTACTTCTGAAGGCCACACTTTTAAGTACTTGGTGTTTTTGTCTGAGGCTCCTTGTGTTCTGAATAAAAAAGAGGTACATGCAGTAATATCGCAAGAATTTGCTGTGCTTCATCTGCATGTAGTCCAACAGGCCTGCATCAGCACAAAACTATTTGGGTTTGAAGAAGCGTAGACACATGTAAGTGTGTGGCAGTACACACAGAAACAGGACACCGAAGCGCACTCTCACTTAGACTCCCCAGGAGGCTGGAGTTAGAGCGAACATCGCCCGTGGGTTGATGGGAGCACACATACTGTCCTCTCAAGATGGGAACACGGTTAGGGGAACACGCAGCAAAAAAAATATACATCCCATTCACTGCCTGAACTGCCTTTTTTTGCCTCCCTCCAAGGCAGACAGAACAAACTGTTGCTCAGGTAATCGCACAGTGCTGATATAAATCTAATATTGTGAAACATCAATTCCTATAACTTCTGTTTTGAGATGTTTTTATAATATATTTTAGAGTCTGAAGATTTTCTTTACTAAAGTCTCTCATAAATTCATTTTGAAGCAGTTATAGAACTTTCTCCAACTGGTACTAAAGTGGCATCATTATGACAATGTGTACCTTTATAGTTTTCAAGGCCATTGGCTACCTGAACGGGACTGAAATTTGTTTTGATGTTATCTGTCACAGCACAAATTAGACCCAGCTGCAAAGACATGCATTTCAAGTGCTGCTTTTGTACATTAATAGGTGATTCTAACCCTTTATATGAGCAGACCTAGTCCATTCTCAAAGTGTAATGCTTGAAAATCTTTTCAACCATTGCAGTTTCCTCATCTTCCAGGAGTGCTGTATGTGTAATATCAATCCCATACTATCCCCAAAACACTTTTTTAAAATCAGTCTCTGTGCATTATTGTTAGTCAACCAAAGATGTAATGGATTCCCACTGATGTATTCTGCAGAAACACATAAAATGACCTGAGGAGTGAAGATCTTCTAATTCATGAGTCTCTTTCTGAACCTCAGCCACTTCTCTCAGGGTATCCTGAATAGAAAATGGGAAGTTTGGAGCTTGTGACCTTATTTAAATTTAGTCTGTTTGCAAAATATGTTTAAGGTGGAACTGATGCCGGAATGCCATGTCTGACTGCAATCCACATGTGCACACATTAAATGACACTTGTGTGCAGAATAAAGTTGTGTAGATGACATCTAATCAATAGATTACTCAAAATATATCTTGCAAAGGATTTTAGTGACTGATGTGAACTCGGAAATTTGGACAATCCACTATTGGTGGGATTATACAGCATGCAGGTAAATAAATACCAAAGTAAACAGGGGGCTGTTTCAGAACTCCACCTAAAGCAAAGATTTTTTAAGTTTTTATGGAAAATGAAACTAATTTGAAGTTTGATATATAGGTAATTGTGCTTTTGCAAACATTGTCTGAGATTGAAAAGCAGTAAAGCTATAAATAATCAAGTGTTACTCTGATCTTAGTTGAATCCACAAGTTAAATTTCTTTTTAGCTATATCTGTGACACACGTTTTGCTACCTAGACTCTGTCCAATATCTCATCAAATGTTTGCTTTGATCTGTGGTCTTACAGTGCCTTACAAAAGCATTCAAACCCAGGGGAAGTGACCTAGTTTTCCAAGACTGCATGTAGGCCAGAAAGTTTCATTTTGATGTCATCTGAGCATCTAAACAGTGTTCCATGCAATGTTGAAACATTAAGATGTTTTTTTTTATAATCTAACCCTGCTTTAAACTTCTCCACAATTTTATACCTCACTTGTCTGGTGTTTTCCTTGTTCTTCATTATGCGGTTTCTTCACAAATTCTCTCTAGCAAACGAATGAGGCCTGCACAGAGAAGCTGGATACATACTGAGTTTGAATTACACACATGTGGACTCTATGTACTAATTAGATGACTTCTGAAGGCAGTTGGTTGCACTGAGTGTTATTTATGGGTATGAGAGTAAAGATGGATGAAAACAAATGCCCACAGTTCTTAGATTTGTTTTGCAAAATGTTTTGGGAACCATGTATTCTTTTCCTTACTCAACATAATTATTCCTAATAAAAGAGTTCAGCAGGTATGATTATTTTTGCAAGGCAATGTAATTGTTACAAAAAACTATTTTTTTGGTAAACAGTTGTTGACATAACCTCCAAACGCCTATGTCTAGGGAAGAAGCTGTTCTGTTTTGACTGAATACAGCTGCAGGAAATTGGCCCACTGATTGTTCTTATGGCCCACAAGTACAGATTTGGAAATAACTGTGTGGCTGCACCTATAAAAACTCTGAGTAGAAAGTCATTTGCTGGTCAGTAAATCAGTCAGTTATTTTCTACCGCTTATTCCATAGTGGGTCGCAGGGAAGCTGGTGCCTATCTCCAGCAGTCTACGGGCGAGAGGCGGGGTACACCCTGGACAGTCCATCCATCGCAGGGCAACACACAAACAACCATGCACACACTCATTTATGCATCTAAGGGCAATTTTAGAGTGACCATTTAACCTAACAAGCATGTCTTTGGACTGTGGGAGGAAGCCAGAGTACCCACGCATGCACGGGGAGAACATGCAAACTTCATGCAGAAAGACCCCTGGCCGGGAATCAAACCCAGGACCTTCTTGCTGCAAGGCAACAGTGCTACCAACCGCGCCACTGTGCAGCCCCTCCAAATGCCTATGTCTAGGGAAGAAGCTGTTCTGTTTTGACTGAATACAGCTGCAGGAAATTGGCCCACTGATTGTCCTTATGGCCCACAAGTACAGATTTGGAAATAACTGCGTGGCTGCACCTATAAAAACTCTGAGTAGAAAGTCATTTGCTGGTCAGTAAATGTCAGTAACAATTTTAATGGGTACCACTAGTTCTAGGGCTGAGTAACCTGACACCTTTTTTTGGAGCAGTTCAGAGAAGTGACGTTGGACCTGCATTGTTCGTGAACATCCTATAACATGGGAAGTTTTCATGCAGGAAATCTTCTTAGAGGTGATGAATAACCGGAGTTCAGCTCAGTGTAGAATGTGCTACATCTCCTTTTTTGGTTCAAAATCACATCCTGACCCTCAGACACAACAATGCAACTACTGGTTCCAGTTGTAATATGTATTTGGAGCAGACATGAATCATCATCCCATCTGGAAGTCACAGTTAATTTTTGATATTACGGAATATTATAGCTTTCCCTTTGCACAACATGTGTGTGTGTGTGTGTATGAATTTACACATTTGTGCACATTTTCAAGGACAGACACACAGGTCACAACTAAAAGTGTATTTTACCCTGAAATTTATCCTTGTATTTGTAATGGAAGTTGAACAAAATATATCCTGAAACAAATGAAACAATGGGGGAAGAAAAAGTACCAAAGCATGTATAAAAGGAAATATTAAAGCAAAATACGTCAGGCATGTTTTCTTGAGGCTTTTGATATCAAAGATCTGTGGGAAAAAATGTCAGGCCCAAGGAAAACACTCAAAGGCTCATCTTTAGGAAAGCATTTTGTGAGGACTTCATGATGATTTCATAAATGGATGCCCGCTTTTGAGTTGCCTTTAGCCAGTTTTATTTCTGTAATGCTTTTTTAAATATTTTAAATCAAATTATCTGGTTGGAATGAGGTGTCCATTGTTCTCTCAGTGCTCAACAGAGTCGGGTTTATATTCTATATTCTGTCAACATGTGAGGTTGTCCTATTGTTTGTTGGGTTTACAAACACATGCAAATGGAATCCAGTCATATTTCAAAATCCATCCAGTTAAGTAGAGTTATAATATTTCAAGAATGTTGAAGTTAGGCCTGTTTCTGACTGCTTGTTTATATATTCACAGTAAACTGCCTTAGTGGAGCCACATGTTTTCTTATATTTACAAAAGCTCTGAGTTGCTTCAGGGTAGTTGAAAGTAACAGTAAAAATATTAAGTTTTTACTGCTGGAAAGTAATATTTATTTTGGATTTTTTTTTTTTCATTTTGAGCAGAATTGCAGAATTTAAATCAAAAAACATTTTTTCCTTGCTGTCTTAATTTTTCTCAGCTGATTTAACATTATTACAAATGTTCTCTGGCTTTGTAGAATCTGTTTAGTGCTGATAACTAACTGCATGTAAAGATGATTTAGTTCATTTCAGCTGAAGACCAAGAAAGAAATAGCATTCCTGAAACAAAACTTCTGATTGGTTGGCAGAACATAGTAGATTGTTCATGCAGAATAAATTTCTTCCGTTTTTTTTTCTTTTTCTTCTTTTCCAAAAGATCAATTAAAATGTCATTTTCCAGAAAACATTAAAAAGTTATTATTTTTACCTTATTCTTTACAGGAAGATGAAATAAAGATGTTCAGTGCCGGATGCTGCAGCCTAATGGGCTGTTGACATACTGTATGTCTCACACGTACAATCAACACTGTCTGGTAGCAGACTGTGACCATGACTTATGCTGTTCCTTGTGTGGTCCGTGGCCTGAAAGTTGTCAAAATTTTTCAGATTAAAAGCGGGGGTTTTTAAAAAGGGCCAACAAGGAAGTTTGGTAGTGTTTGTTTTTATATTATATTTTTTAACCCTTTTTCCCCGGTTTTTTGGGGTTTATTTTTTTGACAACAAACACTGCCCTTACATTTATTGGCTCTTCTGATGTGACAAATTAAAATAAAGCAATCTTTTGTTACTGTAATATAGACTCAGATTGAAAAATGTAGAAAGAAATTATCCGAATGAAAAGCATAAGTGAACATAACATTAATTAGCACAACTTCAAATTACGTGCACCCTCTGTAAGACGAAACCGGACTAAGATGTGCGGAGCTGGTAGTTAAAGATGATATTTCAGCAAAACTCAACAAATGACATTAGCTTCTGTTCATGGTTGAGTCACCTGTTAAACAGATGTCATTACATCAGTCTGAACATAGTGTGCCCTACCAACACATACATGGCAGATCTACACAATGACAGGAAGCAGGACTCTAACACGTAGCACCAATCTAAGGCCTCACTAAATGGGGAAGTAGATTGTCTGGGTTCCCGTAACATTGTTCAGACACCAGCTTGTAAAAAACAACAAAGCTGGAAAATGAAGGGAAAGAAAGAGGCAATGTGAGAGAGAGCTGGTAAAGTCTAAATGCATGCAGGTTAATTAACGAACATCTGAGGTTTTATGCTTTTGGTGGATTGAAGTTCCAATATACTGTGAAAAAAGTAAATTTAAACTAAATTTTGTTAAACAGAGAAGTCGACTTTTTAGTACCTTAATAAGAAATAATAGCCCAAAACAGTTTTTGTTTCTTGAAATAACTCAAAAACACTTTCTCCTTAGAGGTTGGGTTAAAAAAAAATGTGTTGCTTGTGTGTTATATAGTTGTTCTATACTTACTTTAGCACTATTAAAAATGTGTGCGTATGATCATTATCAAGTTTCTGTATGCAGAAATACACCAACTGGCTCCAATGACACTTGTACATGGAGCCAGTGGAAGCTATCTGTGTGTATCTACAAAGCTAAACTGCAACCCGTTACACTGTGTCAACATCTGCACGTCATGCCTCAGAGCGCCACATCCCCGTGTGGTCTTTGGCAAATTCTCTGCTCTCTCACTGTTTTCATTCAGGCATGTAACACACACACATACCAGAGTTATTTTTAGGATAGGCTCTGTGTGGAAAGTCTCTTTTGTGCATTTGGGGCCAGGCTGGAATCAGACTGCCTAAGAGATAACAGGGAAAGCTAGAAATTTCATTATTCGTGTGCAGTCATGTCAGATTTGGGACTTTTGTATTTAAATTAAAGACTTTTTTAACGTTGCTATACATTCCAAGTTCAGTCAGCTGTGGTGCTGGAAAGTTTGATCACCATTAAAGTGTTTCTGCACTGCTGCATGAGTGTAACATGACATATGGTTCAGTTTCTTAAGACCTAAAAGTAGAAGAAGATTTTAATACTGCTAGCTCATTTATAAGTGAAATTATCCCGTATAATGTTTCTCTCAAATAGGAAAAATAGATAACCCTCATGTTTTAACAGTAAAATGTCTGATCCAATAATAATCACACATCAAAAACCAGGAATATATTAAAGTATTTTTTTTATTTTTCTTGAAATGCATCATAATTAGAAAGAAAGGTCAAGGTTATCAAAAAGTCCACTGTAACAACTTCACAAACGTATATTTTATTCCGACTCCACTCATCCACAGTCAGAAAGACTATGTCTAAAACTGAAGAAATTAAAATCTCAAATTACCCTACAACAGAGTGATAAATGTACAGGAATCCCTCTAGGGCACAATGAAAGTTAAAGTGCTACCGTCTACCTTTTAAAGTAGTAAAGTCCTTTCTAACACTGCATAAAGTTATCATGAGCCAAATGCTGAGAAATATGCTGTGCATGGCAGGGTGCTCTCTTCAAACATAACCATACATCACATAAGATCGCATTGGCGCAGCAGAAAGCTTTTGGAAGAATCCATATATTTGTTTAAACAGGAATGTTTTGAGAAAATTGAAAAGATAGAAACTTATGTTGTCGCCAAAATATGGAGTAATAATTACTTTTGATCTTTACACCAATGACAGATTTTGAATTAAACTCAATTTTAAATAAAACTTGATATAAACAGAATTTGGTTATTTTGAAAAAAAAAAAACTCAGGCTCACCATTCAACTAGTTACACCCAAGAGAGACTAAAGGTGACTGTGTGACAACAATAAGATCCTAACGTTTTAGTCAGCATCATTACTCAGCCAAAATTGGTATTTTCTAACATTGTTGTCATTTTTAGCTAAGTCTTGCAAATTGTCTGCCATGACATTGTTGAGCTATAATGTTTGCATATACAGTATGTTGTATAGGCTGCTTAGTGAACAGGTTTTGAAATGGACCTGATGCTAGTTTATTATACACAATCATGTAACAGAGACTAACTGTGGCTCACATTAAGTACGGTAAGTTATGTTTTAGTTTTAACAAATGGCATTATTTTATTTCATTGAGTGTGTACAAAGAGTTTTACAACTCTTTTGTTTCCCATCCTGATACCAATGTACACACACATATAGGCCTGACCAATCCTGGTGCGCTACTTTACCAAAAATGCCTGGACCAAATTTTTGTCCCAGTCCAGCCTGGATCACACCCTATCAGCACTCCCATAACAGCAGGCTTTCCATGTAGAAGGTTTAGCTGTTTTCATGTTTAGAACAATATATTTCAAGTAGAGGATGTAAAGCCAAATTTCCACTGAAATCCAGAGACTGTGTAGACTATAGAAATATGAAACTGCTGTCCCAAACATAGTTACATGATCTAGAAGAGTATAAGTGTAAAGCTGCTATTTATGTGCAGTCAGACATTTTGAATTGCCACTAAGTAAAGGTAGAAATTGTTGTACATAATCATAATAAAAATTTGTACATTTTACCTATTTATTAATTCATTCATTCACCAAAATTACTTTGAATTGATAAACTTTGTGTCAAATATTGCTATTGTATAAAAGCAGCAATATTTATAATTATTTATGTACCTATCAATGACAATTAAATCATTGCAAAAATTCTAATTAGATATAGTTCTTGTCGCATCCCTCCACTGGTTCTTATTTTTATTCAGGTCTTTAGAGGTGTGAGAAAATCTTATCTTGTTTTTGTTCTTATGTAGAGAATTCTGTGACATACTCGATGATTTCTTTGAGATTGTAAATCAACCTCATTATTACATGTAACACAATCCATAAAATGCTCTCTTTGAATGCAGATGAGACATGTGAGACATGTGAACGTAATGAATCTTTTTATGTAATATTGTAGTTCCCTGTTGCCTTATGTACTTCAGTCAGCCTTTCTAAAAATATCAGATTTACGTATCTGTTCCCATGTGTTCTGATTCTATTTCCTGGTAGAAGCTGATACTCATGTAAAGTAGGCATGTAATTATTTTTGTAGCCTATGATGATCCCTCTGAGATTTAATTCAATTGACGTGCAGTATATTGCAACCCAACTCTCATAAATGGGTATTAAAAGGAAGATGGAAGGCCACTTTTATTCTGTTTATGGGGATATAATTTAATGACATGCCTTGTGTTTTACTGACAAGATAAAGTCACGAATCCTGACTCCGAGTGTAGACCGATCTGCCTCTGTGTGTGTATTTTGGTCTGGGAGGTAGGAAGTGAAATTTTATGTATATGCCTTTCTGGTGTCATACCCTATATTTTATTGGTTAAATTGCTGCAAAGTTTAATTCCATATTATTAATTGATGTGTGATAAAAAAAAAGGGATTGTATTAGTAATTCAAAATAAAATTCATATATGCTTTTCAAAAATATGTTTTTTTCTTTCATAGGTTAGATTAGTGCAAAAGTAGATACCACATTACTGATGGACCAAAACCAGGTGTGAACAAAGTTATTCAGTTGGCCTTTCTGAACTAAAGCTCCCAGCTACTCTTCAAAAAAAATCAGTCCTGTATATGTTGGATTGTTACTTAAGTAGGTTTCAAATACCCGATGGGACTAAACAAGCCAGCACGTAAGTAATTTGAACTTTTAAAATAAGTTTATTGATACTCTTTAGAATAAAACCCTTGAAATGTAATTGGAAATTACGGAAACAGTTACTAATCTTTTTAAACAAGTATGGAAAAAAGGGATTGTGTTGGCCTTTCAAAATATAACTCACACAATAAAAGTTGAACTGTTACATGGGGTTTATTAACACAAGATTAGGTTCTAAATTCTTCATGGACCCAAACCCATCATGAAAAAAGTTTTGATGGTGTTTTAAAATAAGGCTCACAAACGATTTTCAGAATAAAAGTCTTCTTCTTTCATGTGTTAGATTATTCAGAAAGTTGTTATAAAAACCACTCATGTCTTAAAGGCAGAACAATCACTGTTCAGTTGTTGGGTAGTTGTTGGTTCTATGTAATGTATTATTATTTTAAAAACTGGCTAAGCAAGGAATGCAAAATTGTGTTTGATGATACGCAAGTTAAAATTATTATTCAAAAACCAAAATTACATCAGCAGTTTCTTAGTTCCTTCTCTCTCTTTGGCAATTGCTTTGTTCCAACTTGGATGCCATCAATGACACCAGTTTAGCACCTCTCCAAATGTGCTCAGCAGGTGCCAGACTTGTGTGTAAAATGTCTGTGACAGGATCAGACCACAAAATGAGACCACCATGTTCCTGAGTGGTCTTGCAGATTTCATTTAGCCCGTAGCTCGTTGTTTTTTTAAGCACTAACTGACCTGACATGAGGAGAAATGTCTCCAAAAAGGGCAAAGTCTCTGCCTCTTTTTTAAAGGTTTGTGTGATTTCAGGAAGATGGCAGTCAGGCTACCAGAATTTCCTGTGAGCTTTTCCCCTTTGAAGTGAATAATTAAGAGTTGTATGTACCTCATGATCTTCACTAACTTAATTGTCCTCTTACAGGGACAAAAGATAGAGTAAATCATGGCTGTTGTTTGCGGTGGTTTCAGGTTTTGAAATAGTGGGCTATTTAGCTGTACCAATTGTAATCTGCCGTCTATCTCTGCCTTTCAGAGGTACCAGAGGACTCATCATCTGTGAGAACCCCTCTAACTCACTGGAATGCTTAATCAAATTTCATTGCATTTTCACTGCACTTCCTTACTTTTTTCTGCATTTTTATCTAAATGTGTAGAGGTGCACTGACCAAAGATTCAGTAGCTGACCACCATGTTCGGACGTGCTGTTTCCAATTTTAGCCAATTCTAATTTTACTTTAAAAAGAATAAAATGCCACAAAACATTTTTCCTCCAGTCAGTAAATTTGAAAATGTGATGGTCTTAGCAATAAAATGTTTATACGAAAATGAAACAAGGATTTTCTCAAAAACATCCTCATGTTACAAAGCTCTCTCACTCTCACTGTAAACTGTACTAACATTAAAATCCTCCAGGTATGTGATAGACGTATTTATAGAAGTAAAACCCGACTAAATAAATTAAAAGCATGTCTTCTTCATGTCTTTATAAGACAAATTATATATCACTAATTTTTTTCTTCTTTTCTGTGCCACATCACTAGATGTGGCATTTTTATAGAAATAGCTCAGATTTGCTGTTAAGTGTTAGACTGTCAAATAATGTATTTATTAGAACTATAAAAGAACCCAAATCAGCTCTTCCGTTGCTGACATTTATTAATAATTTATACGAGGACCACAAGCAACTTCCCACTGTGTGCATGAGAGAGAGAGAGTGCAGTTGGAGTTACACAGCCCTGCAGTTAAACTAGATTTCATCTTTATTTTAAACTAAAGACAACATAGTCATAGGGTTGACGTTGTCATTTTAATGGTTAATATGATTAGCAGAATTAACATTACTAGTAACCATTAGTCCTCATGATTCAATCGCTCATCAGAGCCAGTGAGGCAAATCATTTTCCGATTACAGTCACAGGGAGATTTTTTATTGCAGCTTTGTAAGTCGGATTTAAAATAAAAGTTTTTTTTTAATTTATATTTGAGAGGTTGAGAAGTGGCCACAGAAAAAATGATCACAGGAAGAAGGAACTTATACACACACATAGGATGGACTCATTCACCTCTCGCAGTCAACTGTGACTTCAGTCAGAATGCAAAAAGGCATTTTTGTAGTTTTCCAACAACAACAAACTCAAGAGAAGCAGGTCACAGACCACAGCAGTTTTCATTCAGGGTTTTAATGATTCTGATCCAATCACAGACATGATAAACGGCTTGATCGTACAGAATTCAAATGCTCCTTTGCAACTAAGACTTTCCTCTTACCTTCATTAATATTCAACAAGGTCTAAGTTACTGCTCTGTCACGAGCAGTTTCAGTGCTGTCCTGCTTCAGAAACTGATGGAAACATTTAGATAATCCTTTCACGGGTGTTTTAGCACCCTCAAAGTAGACTAGATGAGCAAACAATGAGTACAAGGCTTTATGGTATAAAAGTAGTTAAATAAGTATAAACAAGTAGATCAGCTTGATTACAGTAAATCAGTATATTTATTGAGGTTGAAACTTGGTTGGGAATCAACCACACTAACAGCTATAAGTAGCCAACAAGTGTTAAAATGCTAAAGACTCATCAAAACCATGAATGTTTTTTTTGGGTTTACAATGAGGGATAAAACAAAGACACCCAAATCAAAGACAGAGCTATTAAAAGAAAGTATGTTTCATGGAGCATTGTTGGTGCTAGTCCTTGTTATTTTAAGTTATTCTGATATTATGACGTTCAACTGTTGATAAATCACACGAGGGTATGATGTTGTGTAGCTGATTATGCAGAGTGGCTCGAGATTGATGGGTGTAAAATGCAGGAAATGTAAAGTCATGAGGCTCAGATTTATTTTGTAAATGCATTAGACCATAATACAATGTGCCCATTCTGACTGTATGTACCCTAACTAGGCGTAACATCCCACACAATGCATACACAATCACATACAAGCAACAGATTGCCTGTGCTGTAGTACACTGTTGCCTTGTCAACTGTGGCAAGCCGTTTTAACATAAAATGGGCGTTACCACACCTACGTTCCAGATGTCTGAAATTGATTTTGACTAGGCATACTAGTTTATTAAGATATCTCTAATTATATTTTGACAAGACAAAATACCAATTTGATATTCCACTGATTATATTCTGACTAGTATAAATGACATCAGATTTACCATTAAGTTGAATGGTGGCTCCAATTTAAGATATTTTGTAGATTTCAGACATCTCGCTTTTTGTTCTGACTAGTGTTGTAAAATGGGAGTTATTACTCTCTTTCCTCCCTGTGCACAACCGGGTCCGTTTCTCTCCAGTTCCGAGTCCCAACCAGTATAACCAGCAAAGTATTTACCATGTGGAATACTGAGATATGGTTAAGTATAAAATCAAGATTTAATGCCAAAATGATCAGAGTACAGAGTATACAATTGAACAGATACAGAGTGACATTCACCTTCGGTACCGGGCCCACCTCAGCCCATCTTAGGGATGAACCGAGAGGAGCAAAGAAAGGAGCGTGAGTCCTGCTTTTATCTATGCCTGTTCTTGACCCTCCTAAAGGGTGTCATCCTCTTGTATCAGTTTATCCTTGACTATGTGTTGCGTCTTATTTGATATCTACAGTTATGTTGTGTAAGCTGTAGCAACGAGCGGTGCGGCAGATAAGCAACAAGGGCAGATATATTTAATTGGGGCAGAAAAGAAATGATAAGAAAAGGCCACAGAATCATACATCCATAACATATCTGAAAAAATCTTTGGTAATGGCAAATATTTGTGGCTGTGTAACTCCATTTCTATGTAAAGTGTTGGTCCTTTAAAAAAGAGGACATTTTATTTGTTATTCGTCTCAACAACTTGAATAAATGAAGGCCTGCCAACATGTTCACACTGTCGCCATCCTCAAGGTTGAAACACTGTTGATTCCCACAGAGGTAGAAAACACCAACCATGTGTTACCAACCATGCCCAGTATGTAGCTAAGATTCAACTGTTCCTCTAATACAATGGCTCATTATTTAGAGCCTCACACACATAGAAACACACACACACACGCATTCACACAGACACACAATGGGCCAGCTTCAGGCCATCAGATTAGTGGAGATTGACCCCTTCCCCGCCCTGAAGCAACTTCCTCTTTCTTCCTGACCAATCAAAATGTTGGCCTGGCAGAAAGTGTAATGTGAAACTGGGGGTCCCAGTTCAACACTTTAAACCTTAGCCACAGCTGGAGGGCCAGCAAAAACAACAGCTGTGGTGCTTCACACTCTCTCATTCTCACTCAATTTCCTTCCTTTGTTATACACTGTTTATAACCACCATCCACTGCCTGCTCACTTAGTTTCATTGAGCAAGATACAGCTGCACACCTCCAGAGAGCTTTTTGGGATTTACAATGTGGACTGCTGCTGTGGGTTAGCCATTTTTGTCGGCTTTGCTGTACGTGTGTCACGCTGTGTCTATCTCAACTGAACACACTGTGGATTTACAAGCTTAGGAGCTAACTAGGTTGCATGTAGGAGCTTGTCAAAAAATCAGGAGCCTACCAGGGCCCCTCCATTTCAAGTGTGGAGGGTAGATGATGCAGTGTGTCTTCTCTTCCCTCTCCCCTCAGCTGAGCGCCGGATCCCCCTGCAGCTGCGAGGTCAGCCCTGACGGCACAAAGAAGAAGAAGTCTAAGAACCTGTAAGTACTCTTTTTCCCAATCTGTGGAAGCAGCTTTTATAAAAGTGTCTTAATACATAGTTTGTGAGGACAAGTAAGAAAGGGAACAACAGAGAGTCAGTTTGGACAGAGCTCACAGTTCAGGAATTAGTCCTTAATTTTCATGTTAATTTAAACAACGATCAATTTCACACCCTGTTTTACGAGCCATTGCTTTGAGGTGATTTCTTCTGTTCAAACAGAAAGTAAATGATGTGTTTCTTGCAGCTGAGACATCAGGACCTTCTCTAGCATTGTATTAGTTTGGTTGTGAAGGTATTATAGGACTGTCATTGTGAGAAAATTTTAACCTGAAACTTCTACTTAATTAAATACTATTTTGGCCTCCAGAAGAAATGTTCAGAGACTCCAACAACAGAGTTCACTCTTATCGGGAAAGTCTGGTAAACACAAGGTGTGATTCTGGGGTGTGTGGCACCAAATGTGTGTTCAACATTCTCAGAGGTGTGAGAAGTGTATGTGTATTTTCTGGTGTGTCGACACCTCTGTGATTCATCAGCTGTTCACTCTCTTCTCCATTAGATCAGAGCACATTTTTTGCACTTACAAGCCATGAAACAGAAGCTGTCCACAGGCCTGCTAGCTGCCTTTTTTCCCCCTGTCAAGCTGTTTTTTGTGCTGTTTAGTTTAACTGCAGATTAAGCGATTAAAATTCCATCGCTTTATTTTACTCCACTAGTCTGGACTGTGTTGTTTATTTTGTCAGCTGCTGTGAACTTTTTGCACTGGTGTAAGAAATTAATTTTTAGGATAGATAAATGTCATATAAAATGTGCAATCTATGTTTTAAATATTTTTGTATTCATAGAATTAATGTTTTTTGTTATAGTAGACATCAGAGATAAAATATTGTTTTTAACCATACTATAGGGAAACAAATGATATCAAATTTGGGAAAAAGGCAATATTTAATCCTCTGGTGAAATGCTAAGAAAGTAAGTGAGGCACTGATGCCTGGCACATTCAGTCTTTGTTGTCAATGTTATCATTTGCTGTCATTAATCAGACAGAGATAACTGCTCGATAGCAGCAGGTTAAGATTCATCTTCAGGTTAGCTTCATTTTAAAAACCATGATAAAATCTAAGCCACAACCCTTGAGTACAGTTTTCAAAAAGGATTCCATGGAAAGATTACTTCCCTTTTAGGCTTTCAGATATGTGACGAATCAAACAGTACCTTGCAAAAATATTCATGCACCATAACCTTTTTTTTTACCTTTTTTTTTTTACATTTAGTCCTATTTACACACACGCACCACCCATAGACTTAGTTTTAATAGAAATACTTTTAATTTCACTTACAGTTGCAACGATTTGCATATATCTACAGACCAAAATGTTGCCAATTCTTCTTTGCAAAATAGCTCTAGCTTAGTCAGATTGGACTAAAAGGACATGTGAATAACTATTTTCAAGCCTTGCAACAGATTCTCTAGAGGATTTAGGTCTAGACTATGATTGACTGTGATGGTATTAAATTACACACAAGTGGACTCTATTCAATGATAAGATGACTTGTGAAGGCAACAGTTCATGTTTGGTTTTATTTAGGGGTTTCAGAGTACAAAGGGGTTCAAATCAAATATACAGCACAATTTTCAAATTTGCTTTCAGATACCATTGTATCATTTTCCTCTGAATTTACAATTATTTGTTACTTTTGTTGGTCTATCTATGAAATCCCCCAAAAATACATTTAACTTTGTGGCGGAAATGCAAAATGTGAAAAAGTTGACTGTATCTAAAGATCTAAAATCAGAAGCGGTAAACTGTTGAATTTACACTTACTAGACAGAAAATGTCAGGCAGCTTCATGCATCGATAGATCTGTTAGAACACATTTTTATCATGTAGCAGCCTATACTTCCTTCCTTGCTACAGTTTTATATGCTGACTGATGTTTTTTGTTTTTTACAAATGTCCAAGACGTTTTCCAGGTGCAACAGAAATTAGCCTGAGGGGTTCACAACTATAATGTTTGACAAGAGGCATCTGCTCTGCACAGTTGTGACTCAGATGACAGATGCATACAGGAGAATAGTTTGTCTTTTGCTGATTAATAGTAGACCCGACATGATGCTGCTCTCTTCTGTCATCGTAAATCAATAAACTGAGAATGAGTCACAAAGCTTGTCATGCATAGTGGAATCTGTACATTAACACAGCAATCCTTGTGTCCAGTGCACTCACACAGTCTTTACCTCATTGGATTTGTTTAATTGGTCCTTAGTTTTTAAACTGCCTCCTGATATTTTTCATTTGGCTAGTCTGAAAACCATCAGCAATATCTACTCATTTATTGGAAAGTCACAAAAATAAACATGCTCTGAACACAATATCTTTCTGTATGACTCAGAGGAATACAAATTCAATATGTCGCTGCCATGGATTGAAATCTCAGGCTTTCCAGCCACGCACGAAGAAAATGAAATTATTTCCTCCAGATGCTGGAGGTTGATATGTAACATACAGAAAGAGCCATGGGAGCCAGGAGATGTGTCAGTGTGTAAAAGAAATATATCTACAACTGCAAAATCTGTCAGAGCTATTTATAGATTTTGACTGCGCTTTCTGACCTCATCATGACCTCAACATCATTTTTGCACTATCTATCTCCATCCAGTGGCAGCACTAAAGATTTCTTCTAATCTATTTTTCAGTATTAATTTACTGCATGCTGTTTTATGCAGGTTCCAGGTCCAGTTCATATTGAAAGACTGCAGCTTAGAATCTGTCTCTAATGCTTTGTGTGTCTTAAGGACTCTCAAAAAGCAGCCAAATTGTTTCAGGGATAATGAAAAAAGCCTGATTCAGTTGGTGTGAAGCAACTTTAAAACTCATTAAGCCATGGCGAAAACATTCCGACAGTGACGCAAAGGGAAAAATGTTTGGGGATGTGGTGGAAGATGTCTGATTCGGAATAGTTCCAAGTCACAACTTACTGGCCTGTAAGTATCTGCTACTAACATTGTGGTGTTAGATACCACAGGGCACCTTCACCGGTCTTGTAGGGTACAAGTCCTGGTCATCCATAGTTGTTTTCACAACCTGTGAAGAACCAACAACATATTAGGAAAGAGTAGTCAATATGTTTTTTGCTCATCTGTGGAAAAATACAAATACTTCACTACTTTAAATGGCTGTTTTTTGTCTTTTGAATTCTTCAAAGCAGAAGGTTTTTTTGACAGTCCCATAGTAATCAGGCTCCTCTTCTTCCTTAGCCTTCTCTTTCTTTTAATCAATTTCTTTTTACTTACTCTATGAATCCTCATGCATTTCCCCAAACCTTTTAATTTATTTCCACGTTTGTTCACGTTTTACGTCCTGTGTTTAGTTTTCTGGATCCAGTACAGCTGTTTTCCTTGGATTGTCTACAAGATCTCTGTCTTTTATTATTTGCCTTATATAGTCAGTCCACGTGTTTGGCGAAGTTCATCCCTTCACCTAGCACAATGGCAGTTTTTTTTAGGAGATTTATTTAATTTTTAGCCCCAAGGTTGGGATGCCAGTGACTTAGCAATTAGATCTGGAATTCTGCTCATGTGACAAGACATCTAGCCAGATGGAGTTGGCAGATATACAAAAAATAACTTAGTCTATCTGGTTCTGACATATGTATTATCTACATATGATCAGTGAAATTGTTTTCTAAGAAATTCAGTAATGATATACATTGTTTTTATTTTACCACAGTATAAGAAAGGTCATCTTATGTAGTGTTAAAATTGGCCCATGGGGAATGACTATTATGTATCTAACCATGCCATACAGTTATTACTGAGTTTATGTGAACTACCTAAAGCTGCTGCAGTAACAACATTGTCTGGGTTGTATTTAAAAGATCTCAAGGTATTGTATCGGTGTTAAATAATATATAATAAAGCTGGGAATCCTCTCTTGTCTTTTAAATTTGTCACATTATATTTTTAAAGTGAGGTTCTGTTGAAAGCCAGTAATATGTTACCTGCAGCAGATAACTTTCTTGATATCTTGATTTAGTATAAATCAAGATAAGCTAATGGCTAATTGAAGAGGGGCGAAGGCAAAGCATACTTTTACTATGTTTAAACGACTCTATTACAAAAAACGGCACATTGGTTTATGCAAACTCATTTTGAAGACACACAGAGCCTCACAGGGGTCATACAGGAAGATCATTGGTGGTGCACTGCCTCCTGCCTCCATTTCCAGTATGATTAGTAATCAGCTTTTAACAAACCAATGCAAGATTGACAACTGTCTAAAGGTTAATTAAACACTGTTTATATGAACCACTATGAAATTTTTGAAACTGTTGAATTTATGCAAAATGAAGACCCTAAGAGAGAGATCTTAACTGCTTATAACTAAAGCTACACGTATTAAATCCCAGTCACCCTTGCAGCATCAATGTGTGCACAATCGCAATCGATGCTTCAGTGTAATAGTCACAGTCCATGCAGTCGCACTCTGCATCTCAGTAATTTACTGTATTTGGCCAGTTGGTTGTACTTTCCTTAGCCTTATTCTCAACATCCGATACAGATTTTACTGAGTAAAATGCTAAAGCTCAAGAAAAAATGATTATTAGTATTATTATTATTTTTATGGTGGGAAAAAAGGCAAGACTAGGGAAAAGACTAGGGAAATGTGGTTTATTTGCAATCATTGTATCACTGTATCATTGTATATTTACCAATGGTATTGGAATGTTTTACTCGTACTTGTACTCGTCGTCTTCCGCTTTATCTGGGACCAAATCGCGGGGGCAGCAGAGACCCCCAGACGTCCCTCTCCCCAGACACCTCCTCCAGCTGCTCCGGGGGGAGCCCAAGGCGTTCCCAGGCCAGCCGAGAGACATAGTCCCTCCAGCGTGTCCTGGGCCGTCCCCTGGGCCTCCTCCCGGTGGGACGTGCCTGGAACACCTCCCGAGGAGGGCGTCCAGGAGGCATCCGGTATAGATGCCCGAGCCACGTCAACTGGCTCCTCTCGATGTGGAGGAGCAGCGGCTCTACTCCGAGCCCCTCCCGGATGGCCGAGCTCCTCATGCTATTTATAAGGGAGTGCCCGGCAACCCTACGGAGGAAGCTGATTTCAGCCGCTTGTATAAGGGATCTCGTTCTTTCGGTCATGACCCAAAATTCATGGACATAGCTGAGGGTAGGAACGTAGACCGACCGGTAAATCGAGAGCTTCGCTTTTCGGCTCAGCTCTCTCTTCACCACAACGGACCGGCACAGCGCCCCCATTACTGTAGCAGCCGCACTGATCCATCTGTCGATCTCCCGCTCCATTCTTCCCTCACTCGTGAACAAGACCCCGAGATACTTGAACTCCACCATTTGAGGCAGGAACTCCCCTCCAACCTGAAAAGGACAAGCCACCGTTTTCCGGGCGAGAACCATGGCCTCGGACTTGGAGGAGCTGATCTTTATCCCAGCCGCTTCACACTCTGCTGCGAACCGCCCCAGCGCATGCTGTAGGTCTTGGCTAGAGGGGGCCAGCAGGACCACTTCATCCACAAAAAGAAGAGATGAAATCCACTGGTCCCCAAACCAGACCCCCTCCGGCCCTTGGCTGAGCCTAGAAATCCTGTCCATAAAAGTTATGAACAGGACCGGTGACAAAGGGCAGCCCTGGCGGAGTCCGACATGCACCGGGATCAGTTCCGACTTAGTGCCAGCAATGCTGACCAAACTCCTGCTCTGCTTGTACCGAGACCGGATGGCCCCTAATAAAGGGCCCCCGATTCCATACTCCTGGAGCACCCCCCACAAGGCATCACGAAGGACACAGTCGAATGCCTTCTCCAGGTCCACAAAACACACTTGGACCGGTTGTGTGTGTTTTACTAATATTGTATTTTTCTTTTATTAATATGTATTTTTAAACCTTTATTTAACCAGGTAAAGACCTGTTGAGATCAAGACCTCTTTTACAAGGTTGACCAAGAAAGGCAGCACACATCATAGTGGGCAAGACAGATAGACAACAATAACAAAACAATAATTAAAAAGTTTAACTCAACTTATAACCCAGAAATTCTAAGCTCTCCCTTTAAGAAGTTTATGTGACCTTTTTGTTATACTAGAGTGTTGCACTACTGGCACAATGAGATTGCACATACATAATTTTTTTAATACATATTTTCAATTTTACCACAAGCTGAACCTAATCAGCAAACCGTATAGTCTTAATCGTTAAGTATCATTCATATTACAGAGCCAGAGCCTTACCAGTTTGATTCCACTCATTTTACATTCCTATAAAAACTTACCGCCACAACATCCTTGCTAACAATGACTTCGTACTGAAACACTACTAAGTAATAACATCTTAGAGTTAGCGGGTTTAACTGGGCACTACCACTGTTTGCTGTACTAGTCAGGAGAACAGATCGTTACATTAGTCAAGCTTTCTCAAAGGAACTAACTTTATCTCAGCTTAAAAAAAACAACCAGACTCCAAGCAGAAGGAATCCATCTACTGAGCACTGCCTGTGGATTGGGTGAGCCCAGGGTCCGCCCTCTCCAGACCCCCTGAACTATATAAAGCTCCAGCAGAACCTCTCGGGGGTTAGAGGAATGTGATTACCAAACAAACCCCAGGTCCTGACCACAGCCACTCCTGACATAGGCTTAGATGCAGCTGCGTCCATGCCAGCACCATTGTTTCACACCATGGTTGATTTTTCAGAAAAATACCTGGAAAGGTAAGAGCAGGACTATGAATTTTTCTCTGCTGATTGAAGAAAAGAGACTTTACTTCATGTCCTGCAGGAATGGGAGCTCACAGGGTGGTAAGGAGACTATTTGACCTCTACTTGGATCTCATTTGACAGTCTCAGTGAGGGAGACAGAGCCCCCATGAGAGTGAGGTACTAAAACTATTTTGGAGGAATGGGCTTTAACTTTAATTCGAGGCTGTCCCTTTTTCCTCTTATATCCATCCTGGATTTCAGGAATAGGATTGCTCATGTGGTCCTGCAGCCAGAACAGTGATTTTGCTTAGAAATAGATATCTTTTTATAGTCTTGATTGACTGAAATTGGCAATGTAACCGTGCTATATTTAAGGAGTACATTTGGGACAGTTTTCCTTTTTTAATTTTCTTTCTGCAAATATTGTAAAGTGATTCTCTTGGCTATGAAGCACTGTAGCTGTTTTCCTTCTTGTTGGGTGTTATGTTGTGAGATATGTATTGTTTGTTTTATGGTTATTTCAGAGCTGTTTGTTGCTTGATCTGTTAAACAGAAACAAAATTGTTGTTGCATAAAGTTACAGACATCGTGACACTAAACTTGACCCATTATACTCCAACAGGCACAAACAGGCTCACACTCTGTCATAGTCTTGTTTATATGTCATGTCCTGTGTTCAGTTCACAAGCACACAGCCTTCTGTCAATAGACCCGAAAAGGGACTGCTAGCATGCTCAGATAATGCTTCCCCTTTGCTTTGCTTTACTTTCTAAACTATATTTCACATTACTGACAAATTTTCATGTTGTGGATAGACATGGGGAATGAAAAGGGAAGACAGTGGGTTTGCTTTCTGCATGTATGTGGTACACTGTGATCTGCATTATGTCTGTGTGCAGCTCACCTCATGTGCCATCAGAGCCTTTCCCTGAGAGTGCGGCCTACTTTTCACACCACCAGGAATATCCAGAGGGGTGCTATTAGTGCAACTAATGTGAGCCAAGCAAAGAGGGAATACAGAGCGTTGGAAGCTGCAGATAATTGCATAGAGAAAGATCTCTTGGTTCTTTGCTCAGGCGTGAGCGCAGATGGACATGGGCAGACAGTGAGGTGGTCATAATAAGAGCTTGTTGAGCAGTGGAGCAGAAATGTCAGGCTGGTTACTGTAGATCAAAGATCATGTTAATTTGATAATCTTTGACAGAGCATGTGTCAACGTTTTAGCACATCAAGTTAAGCATAAGAGGTTAGTGGGTGTATTAAATCAAATGAAGGGTGATACATGGCTAATAGTGTTAGGACCTGACTGGAGCAGGAGATGTGCAGTGAGGTGAAAAAAAAGCAACTTAACATGGAGAGGTACCCACAACTATTAATATGTAAGGAGTAGGGGAACAGAGAACACTTGAGAAATCAGATTAAATGACTGAGCAAGAGAAAACAGCATGTTGTTGTCCTTTCAGATGTTAAAAACTAGCCTCTGCTGCATGTGACCATGCAATATATCAGATTCCCTTTTCCTGCTGTTTTAACTCTGGAGCTATTTTTGAAGCCTTACTGAGGAAAAAAAAAAAACAAATACCATCAGTAACAGCTCCACACATGTGAGAGGTCAAGCTGAATTGGCTCAATGGATTAGAGACACTCTGGAAAATTCTGAAAGCAGCAAGTCTCCTTATCCTTATCTTCAGGGCTGGGGGGGGGGGGGTAATTTGTTCTCATTTGATGAAAAAAATAAAAAAAAATATATAAAACTAAATGTTAGATTTTGAAAGTCAAGCCAAAGTTTACTTAACTAAATGAAAATGTAATTCATTGTAATTTTCTGATCATTATTTTGCATTACCTAAATATGTTAGTAATTAATAAAGGTTGAAATTGATAAATCCGATTTGAATTCAGTGTTTTAAAATTAGATTCAATTATTTCAGTATTTATTAATTTGTTTCTGATTACCTTTGCTCCTTTGATTTAATCTTTTCCTACTGCTGGTCAATAAATCCCAGCATTTGATCAGTAAAGATGCACAGCAACTCAGTTGCAGACCAAACACCTTGTCTAAAGCACTCTCAGCCTTCACCCACTGACTGATGGATAAGGCCTAAAGATAAAATTCATGCTGGCCCACAGAAATGAAAAAGGAAATACAATAAATGCTTAAATATTTATTTATATTCATATATTTGCTTTTAAAAGATGATAAATACAAAATGTGATTAATTATCTCTACATGTATTCCTTTACGTACATATTCAATAAATTATTTAAACATTTAATGTTATGAATTGTAGTACTACTGGTTGACGTCAGCTCTTTGGGTGTGCAGTATCCAGTGCCAGCCACGTGGTGGCAGGAGAGAAACACAGATTTCCCTTTAAATGATGGTTGTATTGACATTACTGTCATATCTCTCTCACATGAGCTCAGCCTATTTTAAACCAGACATAAATAATAAGGCATCTTTTGTCAGGCCAGGAGCCTACTTTCCAACGCTTGTAAAATATGATTTTCTTCTTGACTCACATGTTTTGACAAGACAGTAACTCCCTTTTATTTAAAAACAGCTCTCATCCTAATTGCCTCAAGTCAAAGCCCAAAAATAGAATTATCTAATAAGTTCTGCTCTGGTGTGATGAGTTTATTAAACAGTATGGGAGATGTTATAACGGTATTTTCAACCTTCAGGCTTTCAAGAATGAGCTATTTTCAGGTATACTGCATTACAGAACCCCTGCTGTTTTCCTGAAACCAAAAGGTCTGCATTTGTTCTTAGCAGTTGAGCGTCTAGAGTTGAGACTGCTTCAAGGAGGGTAATGGATGACTCATCCGGCTATGTGTGGAGGAAATTTTCTCTTTTACCTGGCCTTCGAGAGAATAAAATAAAATAATTCAATTAAGGGGCTCGGAGTAGAGCCGCTGCTCCACATCGAGAGGAGCCAGTTGAGGTGGCTCGGGCATCTATACCGGATGCCTCCTGGACGCCTTCCTCGGGAGGTGTTCCAGGCACGTCCCACCGGGAGGAGGCCCAGGGGACGGCCCAGGACACGCTGGAGGGACTATGTCTCTCGGCTGGCCTGGGAACGCTTGGGCTCCCCCCAGAGGAGCTGGAGGAGGTGTCTGGGGAGAGGGACGTCTGGGTGTCTCTGCTGAGTCTGCTGCCCCCGCGACCCGGTTCCGGATAAGCGGAAGACGACCAGTACGAGTACGAGTACGAGTAAATAAAATATAAATATGTATTTTGTTTAATACCTGCTAAAAGATTGTTATTTTGAAAAGGTACTTTTAATCTGACAAAAGAACCCTTATTAGGCCAAAAAAAGTTCTTCAGCTGCTCCTTGTTATAGTTCATCCATTTGTTCAGGCATGTTCTGACTTTCCCTGTCCTACAGTAGTCAGAAACTAATTTCCACAGCTGGTTGTGCTCTCTGTCTTTTGTGAAACCATCTCAATTTCCAGCGTGCATAAACCTCCTCTTCCCTTTTGCTTTCATACATCAGTAGAGATTTCCAACACCTGTTTCTTGCATGATAAGCAAATATGAGTTGGCACTGGTTGAAAGAAGCTTTTGGACGTTGTTGTAAAGGAGTCCTCTCATTACCATTCTTGTGTATTCTTGTACAGTATTTATACAAATGTGTAGTTATATCCCAGTGCATGCTCGTTTGAATGAGAAGTGTCTATAACAGGAAGTGCTGTTTCTTAATTTAGGGGGATACATGCTCTCCTGAGGCCTGTGGTTTGGGACAGCTTGCCGTGATTAGACCTGGGCAGCGCACGAGGCTGTGCTGCGTTATTAGCAGGCCAGTCAATCCACAGTGGAAATCAAAAGCAGGGACTCAGGAAATGGGTGTTGAGTGAGGTCACATCCCAATGAGGCAGCGCGTGCTCCAGGTCGGGAGAAGACAGGACGCGTACCATGGGATTATGGGAATGTGCAGAATCCTCCTGGACCACATGGGTACCAAGAGCTGGGTTTCTACTGCGGTGGAGTCTTAATGTGCTCATTTGTGTGAGATGGTTGGATGAAAGGTGGTCCAGAGGATTTTGGTTGCTAACTCTAGAGGGAATGGAGATGTTACTGTGCCCTGGTGTCCCTGCCTTGGGTCAGCTTCCACTCAGCAACCTCTTTGGACACTTGGAGGATGGCGTGATGAAACAGATGAGTGAGGACTGACTCTCTCCTCCTCTGCCACATTCGCTTAGTCTCGAACAACCTGCCAGGGACATTCTACTGAAAGGACTGAGCGAGATTTTAGATTGAAGTGTGGAAGAGGCGATTTGCCTTTTGGAAAACTGTCCCGCCAACATAACTCGGCTGAAGACTAGAATGTACATGTTTTATGGTGTTTACTGGTTTGGTTTTATGTGGACTGGATTTGGGCTCAGCTGATGATTCCATACTTTGGATTGTTTTCGTTGTGGATTGCAGACTTGGAAATTTATCTGGCTTTCTTTCTGTGTTTTCTCTTTTTTCTCCATTCTCAACCTCACCTCCCCACCCACCACTTTTTTCCTGTATTCACCTACCTTTCTCGCGTTCCTCCCTGCAACCGTCTTTCCTTCTCTCAGGGCCAAAGACATGAAGAATCGTCTGGCTTTCCTGCGGAGGAGGAATGAGTCCCCAGGAAGCAACCCAGCCGGGAAGTTAGACAAATCTATGAAGTCGGTCAAGTAAGTGGCCACTTCCTGACAACGTGTGCATGTGGGTGTGAGTGTGAGACAGGTTTGTGGATCTGACCTATTGTTCGAAGGCAGACATTTGGGCAGCAGGAGAGACAAGAGCATGCTTGTAGTGTGGTATTCAAAAAAGTAATGAATGAGAGGACTATAGTAAATATAAGATTGCAATTTTTCCAAAAACTGTATTGCATGCAGCTAATTCATAGTTTTTTAAAACAATTGTTGCATTATTTCTATTATTAGGGTTTGCATACAGATTTGGATAGGCATCTTATAATTTTGCATGATTTATAAAAATCTTTAAGTAAGTAAGTAAGTGGTTAATATGATGTTTCCAGTGTTTGATACCTCACAACATCATCCAAGGTCTATATTTGCTCTCATACACATTGTTTGAGATTTTTTGTGCTTATACAGAGACAACAGATCACAAGAGTGTAGTTTTCACTATTTAAAGTGTTCAAAATCCTAAACTACACAAATGCGCAAACAGTTGTGGCCCACAATTACAAACAAAAGTGGCTCAGTTTGGGGCCTAAAATGTGGATTCCAGTGAGGGGAAAAATGTTAGAATGCATTCATTGTTAAGCATGAGAGGCACCAGGGGACAGACACATTCTGTCAGTGGTGGGAGGTCCCTAAAACCCAGAGCATCTCCTGATTGGCTGTCTGAAGCTCCTTCCCCCTTTTCTCCAAACTGGCATTGAGATGGATTATAAAATCCAACCCCCCACAGTAGAGAAGCAGACAGACTCATGGTTAGTGGTGCTGCAACTTCTCACTAGTCACAGCTGAATGTGTCAGACTATAGCGAAGCGAAACATCAGACCGGAACCGTCTGCTCTCACGTTTCCACTCATCTGCCTAGTGTTGATTTAAATCCTGCGGATGGGTCACACAATGAGAAACCTGGCTGAAATGGGCTTGTTAAAGAACCGTTCTGCTTTCATCTGCAGGCCCACCCCAGACGAAGCGCTCAAATGGGGGGACTCGCTTGACAAGCTGCTGACGCACAAATGTAAGTATCTGTGTTTTTATTCCTACTTCTTTATTCGCTTACTTTCCAAATAAAGAGTTAAGCTTACAGTGCATGCCTGAGGGGGTTCAGAACTACAGATACATATAGATTACATGCTTATACTGCTGATCTGAGTGGGCAACCTGCTGCATAATTGCTTAATCCTAATACGCAAAGACCACCATTTACAAGACAATGTGTCTTAAGATCTTAAAGATCTAGTTTGTCCCTGATGCTGTTCTTTCTCTTATAATTCACACAAATCCAGCCTACATCTGTTCCTCATTTAGTGCTCTTGGCCTCTTTATTCCCCTCTTTTCATTTCCTCTTCTGCACCCCTTACCTCACTGCTGCTCACCAGAGGGAGGTAAGAGATGATGCCCTGCTCCGGCTCTGCTTATCAGCACGGGTGATTCATGGGAACGGAAAGGTGCAGAGAGGAGTCGAGGGTGGACTTGGTTCCTGCTATTCTTTCCCCTAGATGCCCTCTTCCTCAAATCATTAACGGGGCAGAAACTTAAAGAAGGGCCAAACTGCTAACGTTAATTTGTTTCCCCCTGAAGACGAAAACATCAATTTCTTTATTGGCTAGTGTGATTATTAGGAAATTACAGAGTTGGTGGGTGATTTTGCTGACAGGATGTTTAGGACTTTGATAAGTTCTGCCCTGTTATGGTTTTTTTTCTCACCCCTCACTTTATTAAAACCACATGATTCAAAAAGCAGAGCTATTTTAGGAGCTGAAACTCCAAGGAGGGTTTCAATGGTGAGGTTACCATGGCACTTTAGTCAACTCTTCTCTGTTTATTCTCCTCCCCTCTGCTCCCTCTCAGATGGTCTGGCAGCCTTCAGAGCTTTCCTACGCACCGAGTTCAGCGAGGAGAATCTGGAATTTTGGCTAGCATGCGAGGAATACAAGAAAATAAAGTCACAGTCCAAGATGGCATCAAAAGCCAAGAAAATCTTTGCTGAATATATCGCTATACAGTCTTGTAAAGAGGTGAGTGAGTCAAATGGAAGTTGTTGCTTCAAAACAGCCTAATTCTTGCATTCTTTTCTTTTTCTTACAATTCTCTCACTGTTTATCCTCTGCAGGTTAATCTGGATTCATACACTAGAGATCACACTAAGGACAACCTGCAGAATGTGACACGCTCCTGCTTTGACTTAGCACAGAGGCGGATATACGGGCTGATGGAAAAGGACTCGTACCCCCGCTTCCTGCGCTCGGAACTCTACTTGGACTTAATTAACCAAAAAAAGCCCAGCGCCACATCAACCTCATCCTCATCATAAGAGATGAGAAAGAACATAAGGAGAAATGGGCAGACTTGAAAACAAAAACCAACAGTGGTTGGGATGTGAGCTTCATTGTTCGCCGTTTTATTTTTTTGTATGTGTGTGTGTGTATGTCATGCTGTTTACTATGATTTTTGTTATGTGTGAGAGTAGATAAGCAAGGTTATGGCACTGCAAAGTAATGTAGTTTACAGTTGGATAGATGGATGAATGGATGGATGTTATTAAATTTACGGGAGGCCAAAATGCAAGGGCTGGAGCAGGAAATGGACGCCTGTCTGATCACTGTTTCTTATGTGCTTTTTTACGCTAAGGTCAGAAAAAAGATGCGTTTTTATTTGTGTTTTTGTCCAGTTGTACTGGAGAAAAAGGAGGGGTTGGAACAAAAACCCTGCAGACATGAAGACAGTCCGGTACTGTTTTGTCACTCTTTCCCTTCTTGCTTCACCACATTCTCCTCTGTGAAAGAACTTCAAAGCTGTTGGTACGATTTTTTTTTTTCCCTCTCCTGTCATCAGAGCTTTGGTGATGGAAGGGGGAGAAAACAAGGTGTTTGAATCATAATTACCTTTCTGTTAAACTTTCCATTCACTCAAAGCTTCTGTAGCTGTTTGCTTTTTCTATTCAAGACTGGACACGACAAAGGAGATAGATAAGCAAAGAAGACGAACGGCTGAACCCGAGTTATGTTGAAACCCCAATGTGAGAACGACTCTCATCCAAGCACATTAAAAGTTTGAAGCTGGAGTTGGACAAACAAAAGACGACTTGCTTCCTGTCTCCAAAGACTCTTTACTAAAAGGAACTGAAAATCCGAAAGAAAACAGACTTAGCTATAAAGTGATATGAAAAGTTATATGAAAAGAAGCCTACATCTCCTTTAACATTGTAGCTGATTCTGGACTAATCAGGAAGCATTCTCAGGACATTGCTATTACAGGTTACAGCTTGGTTTATCTTCTTCACTGTTACTGGTTTTCTATAAACATTTGTTATTTTTTTCCAACACACTTTAGGGATCCAATCTGCACTCCCTTATCCTACTGCGCTACGCACAAAGGTTGCTCGTTTTCTACCCAGAGCAAAAAGAACTGTTTCTTGTGTACAAAGGTTTGCCTATTTATTTAGATTAATTTGCCAGATGCTTCTAAAGGCACACCTTCATGTCCTTTAAAGCACTCGTCCTAAAGCTTTTTACTATCCTCTTAACCACCAAACAGGTCCAATGCTGTCCTGAACTTTTAAGTGCAATAGTTTTTATTTTAATTTTTTTATTTTATTTTATTATCATGTTTGGTTTGTTCATTTATTTAGATACATTTGAATTCTTAATGAGAAAGACGAAACGGCTTGAGCTCTGCATTATCTTTTATTTGTTAAGAGAAACATACTTAGAGCTATAAGGTTGACTTACGTAAACTTCGAAAAGCATAAGTACTTCATTGAGTTTTAAGCGACTGATTCTGTGTTAACACCCTAGCAGCAGGCAGCTGGGGAAGTAATGGTTGTAAATATAATTGTTTAAGAAAACTATGTGATAACACATAAAAAAAAAAACAAGAAAAAAAAAGTTCTCTGCTGGTATGAGTACGAGACCCAGCTGTATCTATGTAAATACAAAAGACTCAAAACTATAAGATAACATGTATTGTTAAAAATATGTTAGAGCAGGTACAATCTGCTCTATTTTCCCCTGGTCATACACTGCTTGTAAGGAGTTTTCTGAAATGCAATTGATCATTTTCACTGTTTACAATTCAAAATGCATCTCCTATGATAGCAAGTGAAAACAGTAGAGTACATTTGGTGTCATTGCTAATGATAAATAAACCAACCAACTGATAAAGTAAACTGTCTGGTGTCAAGTTTTTATTTTCATTATGCTGTTAGTATGTCCCAGCATATTGCTCATAAATCTTTCAAAGATAAGCTGTAAATAAAAGGCAGATGAATCTCATCACATAGGTCTGAAATGTATTTATTTGCTGCAATAAGAGATTCAGATGAAGACATTCAATGAGGCAACTTTTCCTGTTTTTGGTCAGGATTACCAAAATTATTTATTTTTGATTGCTGACAAAATAACGAGAGATAATTTTTTGTTTCTTTCTTTAAAGTCAGACATTTAGATACAGTGCTAAGCCCTTAAATATGTTGGGAAAGCCCAAATAATGATGTCTTGGCTTTTTAAGCTTCTCTTAATTCAATAAAATTTGGCTTTAATGGAGATGTGGATGTATTGTAAAGCACCGCCCAAACACTGCCTTCTTGAGTTACAAAATGGGAAAATCAAGAGATCAGCCAAGGTGGAATCGAAGACTTCCGAAGTTTTGGGTCTTCCTTAGGTATAATTTTCAGATGCCTAAAAGTCCCACATTCATCTTTTCATACAATGGTATGCAAAAATAGAAAGTGTGTGAATGTCCAGCCATCATCTTAGGAAAGAAACACATTCTGTTTTCAAAAGTTGAAGGTGTTTCGGTGTGACTTGTGTCAGGCTGAAAACAATACCAAAAGATGCTAGCTCAAAGGACGGTGTAATCATCCACCGTGAAATGTTTCCTATTCCGACATAAGCTGAAGGGCCACTCACTAAGCTAAAACATATTTGGCCACAACAGCCATTCTTACATTTGGAGGAAAAAGAGGAAAGCTTGCAAGCCTGAGACCACCATCCCAACCCTGAAGTAATGGAATGGCAGTGTCATGTTGTGTTGGATTTTTGATGCTGGAGGGACTGGTGCACCCCACACAATAGGTGTTATCACGAGTAAAGAACATTATATAAAATACTGAAACAACATCTGAAGACAAGATCAGCGAGGACAGGGGAACAGCATAAAACCGCTTCCTCTTCTTCTTCTTGTTTAACGGGGGATGGCTAACAACTTTCACAGCATTACCACCATCACCTGGTAAGGAGTGTAACAGCTCCATCAGGGGTTTTACATTTGTACTCGTAAATTTGTGATTTGTACTTGTATTGTTGCAAAGTTGTAACTCGTATTCGCAAGTCCTAAACTTGTATTCTCACAGATGAAACATCTGATGTCACAGGTATGTATAAGTTGACAACAAGGCATAAATACAAATCTTAAATTCATTCATGTGTATTTTCTTACATTTACAAATGTAGACACCTACGCATATATTTTTTTGACAGTTATCTTACCCCATACAAAACGGTTTTTAGTATTTAATAGTATATGTAGTGCACTCTCTTTGTAATTGGAAATCTTTTTTTCCAAGTTTCTAGGTGGAAAAACTACAACAACATGCTCTGAAGTTAGAGTTTTGGCTGATAAAATCAGACATCGGTAAACATCCCCGGATCTCAGTATCCAGTGTGGCTGCAACAAATAGAGCAGTTAAAGTTGCTTGTATTTAAATAATTTTTAGCACTTCTGACAGTTTGTATCTCAATAACCCAGTGTCACACATAGTAGTGTACAACCTCCTTTTGTTATAATGCATAAATTGTAGAGAAATGTATTTATACAGATTTTTTTCCTAAGAGTAGTTAGCACCACAACAATAAGTAAATCCCACTGGTTTTCAGAGATGAGCGGAGTGCCAGTAGATCATTCTCAGCTTCCAAACTCAGATCCCAAATCAAACTTCTAGAAGAAATCAAACACAGCATAAGAAAACATATGTTTTAGTTTTTCTTTTAAAAAGAATAAAACATCAATAGAATTTTGATGCATTCATGCTAGGTTATAGTGCACAATTTAATTAGCATTAGCACATTTTGTCTGGTTTTGTTCTAGTAGTCTCTCTTGTAAAGTTACCAATGATGCCATCTTTGAAAAAATATCTGTTTTGTTAAAAACAAACCAAATGTATTTTAGAATGGGTCACATTAGCTTTAACTTCTGTCCAAATGGCATAGACTCCATCTCACTTTGTGAATAGTGAGTTAAACTTTTTTTTAGATAATTTCACTAAGCTTCTCAGCATCCACCTAAAATTAAAATGAATGACCAAATAAGTAGCTTTTTGGATGAGGACCAACATCCTCTGACAAATGCTTTGTGTCTTGATGACACAGATCTTTAGACTCGTCCTGATCAAGTCTAATAGTCTTAAAGACGAGTATGCGAATGTAACACCAGGTCGAGTGTTGGCGGGGCTGTTAGAGGACGATGAGAGGAAACAGTGGGAAGTCTCTGAGGGTTGTGTGGTTTTGTGTGTGGGGGGGAGTTGTCAGTCTGAAGTGGAGCAGGATAGTGTAGTAACTGCACTTAATCTTCTTAACCAGCCGCCATCTGTTTTGACAGACCCAGTTTCTTTTTCCACAAATGTTTCTTGCTCCACACTGTGACTGTCTCTAGAGAACCCACGCTGTGGAGATTTTGCTTTTCCACTCATTTTGTTATGCTTCACAATAGTCCCGCTTTTAAGCCAAGTTACTTTGCCATATGCTTTTGTTCAAGCTTCCTTCCTTTCTGTCATATGTGGAAACCATATCAAAGTGTCTGTCATTGTTTTTCCGCTCAGCTTTCAAATGTTCATATGTTTATGTTTCCTCCCCAGATCTCTTATTTCCGTCAGTTTCAGATGTGGCTGTCAGTGATTTTCTTCCGCCTTCATAGTTAGGATATTGCATGAAATCAAGTGCCATTGTCTTTATTTATAGATTTTTCTTAACTGTGTTGCCTTCTTTGGTGGCTTTCCCACACTAGCCTTTAATTTAAATTAAAAAAAGGCTTAAAACAAATAGAAGTACATACAAGTAATACAAAGACCAGAGCAAAGAGGCAAAAGTAAAAAAAAAGACATTAACCACAAACAAATGAGGGTCACAAAAATTTAGAAACATTCAAAAAACGTTTTGGAGTCTCACTTCGATGTCAGCTCAAAGCTGAGTTCAGCTATTGTCAGATAAAAATGGAAACAAAAAATAAACTGGGCAGTTTCACCCGCAGTTTTGTAACTGGTACAGTTTGCTGCTTCATCCAATTATTATTAGTATTTTATTACTTTTTCATTGATTTTTAGTTTTATCAGAAGGATTACCAGAGAAAACCAAATATTTATAGTAATTTGGACTTTAGCTGCTCTTATACCAATGACCCAGCTTTCTTAATTAGACTAAAATGGACTGTTATTACTTAGTTCAACTTCAGAACCGGTAAAAGCAATATATTATTAGCACCTGAAAATGTGGATTAAAGCTGTTTTGTACCAGTGACTCAGCTTCCCAAGTTAGAATTCAGTGGAATGATGAGACTATCAATATTATCATCTTCTTTTTGCATAAGATGCTTTATTATTATGAGTGGCTTGGAACCAATTTCTACCAGTAAACTTGGAAGGATTATCAATTATTATGACTCCCAAGGATTATAAGTGTCATTTGATTTGTTTTTCTGTGTCTGTATCTGTGTTTATTTTCTCCGTGATTGTATTTTAATTGTTCTTCCTCATGTACAGCGCTTTGAATGTCTTGTTACTGAAAAGCGCTATATAAATAAACTTACCTTACCTTACCTTACCTTCATTGCATATACTTCCAATTTTTGTTGTATATGCAGTTTATTGATAAAATTGAAAGATTTGTTGGATATCCACATGCATTAGCACTTTAAGGTTAGATAAAGGAAAAACCGTAACATTTTAGCAGCAAGCAAAAAAGCAGGTACACATTAGAAGACTGATATATATTCAATGGAGCTTCCCTTCTTTGGTCCCATAGAGTGCTTCAGCAGTCAAGGGGTTTAAGTCTTTATTAATCATTTTTATATTAATCAGCCTACCCTTTCAACTTTCAGTATGTTGCAAAAGAATTATATCTTCCCAGCTGCTCTCACTAACTCAGTGAACTCTTTAATTCTGGCTAGTGCTGGTAATATTTGGAAATCCCAACCTATGAATACCATTGGACTAAGTTCACCCTTGTTGCATCCATAGTTTTAACAGTGAAAGTACAGGTGCTGCTAATCAAATGCACCTAATTTATTAATCATTACAAAGTGTGACTGCCACTGTGAAAAAAAAAGAAGTTTTGGTAGTTTGCTGATCTAAAGCATGCAGGAATGAATGTAAGATCTCAATGATGCTCAGTGATTGCAAAAAACAACTCAAAACCTTCTTCTCAGATTCTATGACATCACATCAAATCTACAATTGAATGGTTAAAAAAAAATCAAGGTGTTTCAATGACCCAGTCAAAGTCCAGACTTCAACCTGACTGAATTGTTGAGATTTTATGATCAAAGGATTTTCTTCCAAAAGGTTAAGATACTCCAAATGGTTTCCACATAATGTTGAAGCGTTCAGTCAATATGATCTGTTGTCGCTGTTTTGTACATTAAAATAACTTTCTGTACAGTAAATGTAGAAAACAAGAGTAAATTAATGGGAAAAGATTGTTTTTCTTGCTGCACTTTAGTTTCATGCACCCACTTTTATTCAATTATTTATTTAATTGATGTTTCCACTTTTGCATTTCATTTCATGTGACGGGATTTAGTGAAGCAACTTGTCTTTACTTGCTCATGTTATTCTTACACTACATCTTAATCCTGCCTGTAAGAGAGATTTTGGGATTTTCAGTTTAGGACCTTAACCAAAATAAGCAACATTAAATAAAATGTAATCTTTTTCAAACTGCATGTAGAATTTCTGACACATTTCATCTACAGACAGAGACAAGACTGCATTTAATTGTGTTTCTTATTGAAAATAAAGTTATAAGATTGTTGTATCCAGTTTCCTTGCAGTTCTTTGTCTCACTGAACTGTTTTGACATGAACCCAGTTAAATGTTCCAGAATGGCTAATGTGATGGAAAGCAGTGATGACACAGAGTTAACCAGACAACACAGCAGATTTTAAGAAAAGCCCCAAAGGCAAAGAAAGCGTGGAGATAAAACAGGTGTTCCATGGCAAAACACTTTAAATGATAAATGCTACAAGGAACTCTAAGCTTCAATAATGCACCTCGCTAATAGGATTGTAATCAAAAAAAGAACACCCACTGGAATCATCAGATTACAACCCAATAGATTGAAACAGATACCTAAACCTGCCATGGTGTGTTGTTTTTGTGTTCTGGTTGACTTTGTTTCTTGTCCTCCTTGGTTACTTCAGACATTTTTCTCATTGACCTTCTGTCCCTTGATTTGACATCAAATTCTTCAGTATACAGTCATTCCAGCTTCCTTTGATCAGTTCCAAACCATTCCTGATAAATTGCTACTTGTTTCTGTTCTTTGTTTTACATGTCCATTTGGTCTTTCTAGCTTTGTCCTTCAGGGCCCGCCCCCTCACTCCAGCATGAGCAGTAGGGATTTTTGACTGTTTTGTTTTCAAAATAAGTTGTTATTCTGGCATTAGCAACCCCGTAGATTTTATGTAAGATTGCCGGGGATGAGCTTTAACTTCCCATTCTAGAATTGTCTTCGAGCTGAAGCTGTAAGTTGGATTTTCCGAGTATCAAGTCCGAAAATCAATTAGAATGCCTACTGAAAACAGAATATCAACTTGGAGAGTCAATGGTCCCTGAGCCACCCTGAGCTCCATATCCTAAATGGCTGCCACAAGTATAAAATGTAAAAGTTGCAAGAAGAAAAGTTTTTTGCACCTCTGATGGTTTTGTATCCCATCCAACCAGTGACACATAGTACTGTACAGTTGTGAGCATGTTTCTTCATCGTTTGATTTTATAAAATAGAAAGAAATTAGTTGCCATGTGCTTATACTGATCATTGAGCACTGTAAATGATAATTATCTTGCAATCAGGAATGCTTTCAACTCAGGTGTGAAGTCCATCAGTAATTTAAGTTCGGACTTCAAAGACCAGTGAAAGACCTCCTGACCTCTTCTGCTTACAAAATCTGTATTTGGATTTTGCACCATTGTCACGTCTTGCAGAAAAACCTGCTGATTTAAACATGCAAAAGATGTGTGCTTCTTACTCTAATTGTGTTTTCATATTTTATTATGTCTTAATATCTTGTCATATATCATCAAAACTCTTTTTTATTTCCAAACAAATGTGTATGCTTTTTGAGAGCTGGACCAAAGTCAAATTCATTGTTTGTGTGCACTAACATGGCCAATAAAGCAAATTCTGATTCTGTCTACATTATCTACAATATTGGCGTAACTAATAAGCTAAATTAAACATTAAAAAGCCTTTGATGGAAACTACTCTTAATCGTATTCTAGAACTGTTCTTGATAGTTGTGTGTACAACTAGTAGGCAAGGAGCGGAGCTCATCCCAGCTTGTTTGGCAGCACTAAGCTCCCAAACAGAGATAGCAACCTGTTAACTGGACCAAATGCCAGACAGATAAACTGTTCAATATTCCAAAAGGATCACAGCCGTTTGGCAAAAACAGATTAAGACTGTTAAGCAGGGCAGCGACATGACCTAACTTGTCTCCTGTGAGATCCAAAGTCAATAAAAAATGTTGAAATACCCATGTATTAAAACTTACAACTATGAAATACTATGAAGCAACATCAACAGGAATGCATGAAAAATGAAATGTATGTCTGACAAAAACTTGTTCTTGAAATGTCATTTGATCAATCTCATGGCTGCCATCTGCATTTTTGGCCCCTGGCTACAAACACATCCAGTAATGCATGTAAACAAAAATGAACGTTCACAACTGAACATTTTGCCACTCTTACAATAACACCCCGTCCCCCGAGTCTTAAAAATAACCTTTATTTTATCAAGCTTACACAATTAAAGGGTGGAATGATATGGGTTTATTTCTTGAAAATGAGACCCTCTGTCTCAGTGAAATGTACCTCTATAAATAAGCGTGATATGAAAAGAATAAAACAAATTATCTTGAGAACTTGGTGCATTAGTCAGTGAGGAGTGAGGCAAAAGTAAACAAATAACAACTCTGTTCCTACTGTCATATAATCAGAAATTGCTTTCTTTGTCTAGTCGCTAGTTGTTTTACTATATTTATCTCTTTTCCTTCTTTTTGACTGGCTAGCTCAAGGACTGAGACCAGCATTAAGCAGAAATCTTTAATGTCATTCATTATTATTCTATTACTGAATAAATAATCAATAGATATGCTTTATGTTAGAAGTAATCATTGTTCTAGCTGTTTAAGTCTATGGGTTAATCTGAGACAGTACAAACTGCAGGCCACAGTTAGTCACACACAAAACTTATCCAGACTACTCATCTCTCGTCATTAAAGCTGGCACTTTTTTAGACGTTCTTTATGTAATCTTGCCATTTACCATCATCATCTCAGCTATTTTGAGATATTTTTTTTTCCTGTCCGATGCTTTCCAGACTTGTTTTGTGGTCTCCAGTCACGTGGTGGAACCTGCTCCATATCTCTCTCCCAGTTATAATGTATATTTGCCCCTCAGTTGCTGTTTTGTGTTCCTTCATTCACATTAATGAGCTGACTGTGCTGTGAACTGGCATTACAGAGGATGTGTGTCATTCAAAGTGGGGAAGTGAAACAACGGAAATGAATCAACTGCATGAAGTCACGACAGCACATCCTAGGTAATTCGTTGTATCTTCAGTCTTGTTTGAGTCATGTGGTTCACATTTCATCATAAAATACTACTTCCTAGTACCTAACTTATCTGGCCACAGAACTTTTAGTTCTTCAGGATGAAAACATTTTACACAAAGAATAAAACTGGGGCAAAACCTTGTTTTGACTCAGCTTCCCCTTTGTGCAGAGAAATGTTTCCCAGGAGGCATTGTGAGGATGTAAAAAGAAACTGGAAAAAAATAACAAGCATTATCTGAAGAATGAGTTTCAGTAAGTGTGAACTTATGACCTTCACTCATTATCATTTCATGAGACTGTGAACTTTGTTGAGACTGAGACTTGTTTTACTTGCATGACTTTGGAGCTCAGATGGCAGCACATACCTTCCAATGTGTGTCGTTGTCCTGATCCCCAGATGTTTAGTTGCAGGAATGCACAAAGAAAAAAATCAATTTATGAGGCAAACGTTTTTGTTAAAGCCACACATTGGGTTACTAATGTACTTACAAACTTTGCTTTTGCAATAACTCTTCTTAACCCTGTCAAACCCTGTCACTCAGACAGCCTCTAATACCATGTGGCTTTGAGATTATCTTAACACCACTGACTGGATCATATAGAGTCACTGGAACAAAATCCGAAAAGGATTTTTTTTGAGGATTTGGGAAATTCACATAATTGCAACATGACACAGACTCATTGGTTGCTGAGGGTGTTTTTAATATAAATGTATTATATCATTGATTCAATCTATGTTAAGAGCCTCCATTATAAAAAGGAAACTCAAAGTTCAATGCTTTGCTTGTGATTATTATTCTTTCACACAAACCCATTTGTCTAATGCAACAATGCAAATGTGTTCCCAGTTTTATGAGACACTAAAACAGTTCCATTAAAAAATTTTATTATCAGACACTTTAAGGCATAGTTCACAGTATTTGAAGTAAGGGCTGCCACGTGTCACCTAAAATGCTGAGGAGTCCCATAATTGGCAATTGTGGGTCCCATTTAAAATCACTATGAGACAGGATTTATCCTGTATTTAGCTGCATATGAAACATTCTATAACTACTTACTTGACATTTGGTAGTTTCTATCATTAGCTGACCATTTTAATAGTTTAATGATGTGATGAATGTGTTAAAGACTGTTAATGGTAATGTCAGATAAATTGGCATTTGTAAATGTATAAATTCATATTTAGTGAAAAAAAAACGTTAAAAAAGTAATTATGATGTTATTTTGATATACCAGTTTGGAAAATACAACTTTCAATATTAATGAATTAACAGAAGAGAATACTATTAAATTAGATAAATAAATGAATGACATATAAGTTGATAAATAACGTAATGAAGAAAAACTAAGCCCTTTCTACTTCATCTTATGAACTGATTGTAACAATGTGATTTATTGTTTACAGATAAAACTTTTAAATGTGTTCTTGATTCATCTCTCCCAAACATGTCAGTGACAATTAAACCACATTAAAAGCAGAATGTGTCTGAAAGCAAAACTACAAGACAAAATGATAAAAATTATTTTTTCAAGCTGTCTGTAGCATCTTATGTTAGCTATCTGCATGCTTAGCTACACTAATCGTAAACATCGACCTCCACGTGCAATGTCAAGACAATGAAGACCCTTATCTTAACTATGAGATTTTCAGTGTGCCAACATTTCCAAATCCAGCAAACTCCATAATTGACACTCACTTCACTGTATTCTAGTCTGAACTAACCCCAGACATATTTCATGATATTTATCATCCTGACACAAAATATCAGACTCAAAGACATAACACACTAACACACGTACAAACATAGAACACAGATACTAATCAATCTATGTGGATTAAATGTGCTAAGCTGCAGCTGCAGGTGTGCTCCAAGGTTGAATGATTTATCCATTTTCCGTTTCTTAAGTGTAATCCTTTGGTTATTGAAGAATGTTTCACCTGAGTGATCATCTGTCAGCTCCTTCTATTTGCTTGGTGTCTCTCATGTTCAACACCCATGAAAAGTATTTTCTATAACCATAATATCTGTTGAGCCAGTTATTAAATTATAAAAAAAGAAACATGCGCAAGATCACGATATGCCTCCATCCCTGTGTATTTACTGTATATTGCCCCTCTGAAAACAAAATCAAAAACCTGGTCATGTTTTTTTTATCTCAGATATAAGGTCCTGTTCCACATCCAGATGATTCAATTTATTTCATGAGATGTATTTCAATTAGATACAACTGTAAAAATAGTTCACCCAATAATACAAAAACCCCCAACTACCAGAAGGGGAAATATTTTGGCTGTGACTATAAATCTGATCTTAGTTGTTTAAGCCTTGTCTTCCATCAGTAAGAATAATGAGATAAAGGGCTACGCAACAGTTTCCATCTTGGCTGTGAGTCATACATTCGCAAAGTGACTCTCACTTGGGATTTATGTGTCAGCCAAGTCACAGCAAGTTATGCAGCAGGCAGACAGAAACCGAGGATGTAGTAAGTTCTAAAAGTAGTGCTTTTAAAAATGGTAAGAAAAACTGAGGTGGCATGGTCATTGTGTCTAAAAATGAACAAAGCTGGATATACACTATCAAGTACTTTTATAATATTGATAATAGTAAGGAGGATGACCTGAAACAGAAAACTTTCTCAGTTCTTAAAAGAGAAGGACACCAAAACATAACAGCTACTGTACTATATACAATATTTAGTCACTAGTAAAACAAGGTAAACTGTCAGTTTTGCAACCAATAATGACCAAAACATAAAAATATAAACCAAACTCCAATATTAGACCAACACATGAGAAAGACTATGTATAAAAGACCAGACTGGGAAAATCAGATATTAGCTGTTCAGCTTCAGTTGTAAATTAACTGCACAAATGAGGAAGATTTGGTTGGTTCGCTGTAAAGTCACTTGTGTATATATGTACATTTGAAAGATGTTTTATATTTTTATTTCCATTTATATAAAATGAAAATCTTCACAGAGAGCAAAATGCACCAGAGTCAAATTTCTTGTTTGTGTGTACAAACAAAACTCACAACTTGAAACTACTGAACCATTTTTATGTACTGTACATCAAGTACATACATCCCTCAGGTAAGGATTGTTGTGTTGTGCCTTCGAAAATTATCCATACGTTTTCACCCTCTTCACATTTTATGATGTCACAACCACAACCTACAGTGTATTTTATTAAAATTGTATATGATAGGCTAACACGAATTAGTGCATACATCTGGGGAAAATTATGCATTGCATTGGGTTATAAAACAATTCTAAAAACCATAAACATATTACATAGCATTGTTTAATCCAGCATCTGAAAAATGGAAACAAGTATAACAGAACTGCCAACCTCCCAAAACCTGGTGGTCTACCTAAACTGGTAAATGCTCTTCTTGTCTGACCTTTCAGAGGCCCATGGCAACTAGGAGGAGCTGCTGTAGGATAATGTTTTATTCAAACTGGATAAAATATGATATTTCAAAGTCTGTTGCCATATGTATTTAAATATTGTTCCTGAATCTAAACATTTCATGTAAATATTAAGTAGACCTTCTAAATAATTTCTCTCCCACTTGCCGTTTCTGTGAGGATGTTAAACAGATCTACTGAGCAGACATCTTTGGCTCAACGCTTCTGTGTGTGTGTGTGGGGGGGGGTGTGGGTGCGTGCGTGTGTGTGTTTGGAAAGCTGCCGAATGGAAAAAAATAAACATCAGCCACTTGGCTCTAGCTTATAGCTGAGTTGCTGATCATTTTTTACATTAACATACCTAAGCAACTCCAGAGGTGGAACCAAGTCATTACTTCATAAGTCAAGTCAAGATTAACAAGTCCCAAGTCAGGTCCAAGTCCTATGGTGTAAATTTCAAGTCATTAACAAATCATAATGAGGTATCTCTGAAACACTATGCACACAAAAATCTAAAAAATGTTTTTGTTTAAATGTCACAAAGCATCTAAACAAATGCTTTCTATAAATATATAACTTTGAAGGCTTTCAGCTCTGAAATGGACTTTTTGCTTGTTGGCAGCTGGGATGGGCTCCCTAACCCAACTGCCTTACAAGACCCTAAATATAAAGCAGCAGAAGAAACTGAATGGATGGACGAAGGCAATGATAAAGCAACTTTTAAATTCCACTAAGAAATGCATAACTTACGTGGCAGTGTTATAATACCAAACACCTTTAACCAGTTAGAGAAACAGAAATATTCATTCACAGCATTTCTCTTCAGTTTTTCAAAATTTCAAATTTTTATCAACTTTATAATCAATGGAACATTTTTTTTTCATTTTTAGAACTATTCTATTTTAAACCTGTCAACACAAAAGAAAAACATGCTTCAGCACCGCTAGAAAGCATGAGGAATTTCTGATTTGAGGGGATGGGTAAAGGAGAAAAACATTAGTCACCTGAGGGAACAAACAATGCAGATAAATATTCCATTTTTACTATTATTATTTTATGATAAATGTTTGACTTTAATGAGAACATCAAGTCATTTCAAGTAAAAAAGTAACCAAATCTGTGACACAAGTCTAACTAACTAACTTGCTAACTAACGTGTTTGTAAGGATTTGTTAATCATACAGGGTGTGGAAAGCAGCAGGGCTGGGAGTAGCTTTTGATTTGCTGAGACAAGTCTGCTGTCCAACATATGAATGAGTTCTTTCATCCTACTTTCATTTCATCACTGACTATGTGTGGGTCCGTGGATCATTTGTTCAGTCATACATGATCAGCAACTGACAAAATTTCAATTTTATTCTCCGATCACAGGAAGTGGCCAAAATTGATTCATTCTTCATTAATTTTTTTTTTTTTACCATTTATAGGCTGCCGAGATAAATGGATTTCAAACCTGGTATAAAAATAGAAGAGAACAGGGGTGGGGTGAAAAAGAGGAAGGCAAGCGTAAATTGTGAAACGGAGCTATCAGTCCGCAGGGTTAAGAAAGAGAGGGTCAGGCCAGGCAGTCACAAGGCAAATTTACTACTCATAGGAAATATGCTGGTGATCTACAGCATAAATACACACTTATTGTCAAATCTGTTGTAGGAAAAAGTTATATTTTGTGTAAAGGGTCATTGCCAAATATCAGCTTTGTAAAAAAAAACAAAAAAAAAACAAAAAACGAGTTAAAGTAAAAATTGAACATGAGCTATTTCTAAAACCCAGTGATATATTTCAATATAACTTTCTTGCTTCCGCGTGCAGATGTTGTAAATATGTCCTTGGAAACGTCTGTTTTATATATTTGTGTGGCATCCAATTTACAATTTAGTCTCGTAAAATGGAGAATGCCCAATCTTGAGATAGTACTTAGGTTGTTGTGAGAGGTGTGGCACCTGCTTGATCAGTGTTGGAGTTATCTCTGCTTTATATGTCAGTTTAGTTTCTGGTTGTCTACAGCACTGATGAAGAGCATCATTTAATAGTTTTACGGAAAAGGGCTGCGGAGTGGTGAAGATAATGTGAAGATTTCCAGGAAAAACTTAAGCAAGACTCCCATTAATAATGTGATTAGAAAGATTCAAAGTCAGGTAGTGGACCTGGGCGAATATGCCTGCACACATATTTCATATGTGAAGCATCAGTTGAGTTCCAAGGAAGATTAGTCAGTACTTATAAATAGTACTGAAAAGAATGAAAGTTTCAAGGAGGCATACAATAGAAAAAGAGAAGAGAAAAATGTTTTCTTGAAAACATGGATGACCATTATTTCATAAAAGATGTGCAAGAGATGGTATTAAGGGTGGAGAAAGATTAGACAGCATGGAACACACAGAATGATTGTTAATGGAAAATATATAGTTGTGTTGATAGCCTTCAAATTTACAAAAAATAATTTCAGCTCTTTTTTTATTACCAATGCAAAAATCGTGTATTATTTAGTGACACAGAAAAAAGTGATGCCCATTCAGGATATTACCTAAGGCTAAAGGATCATGGACAATTTTTTTTTGTAACCTGACAATACCGACACATTCCAGACGTACTGCGCAATATCTAGTATGAGCCACAGAACCTAGCAGCTTGGAGGATGTGGTTCCTGCATTCATTCAAAAACATCAGGGATCACAACAAAGTACAGACTGCACTCCAATGGGCTATTGTGTGTGGAAAGCCCATGGGCACCCATAACAGAAAAATTGACAGAAAAGGGACTAAAGGTCCCAAAAATGAAGAAGAGATGGCAGAAAATTACTCTCACAGGAACATAGGGTTCCATAGGGTCATGGGAAAAAAAAAAACATCTAAAAACTGTCTGCAAGGAAAAGGGTGGTTGTGCTATATACACAACACCCTATGGTTCAACAAGTGTGAGATTTTCACTGTAGGGCAAACTTGAGATTTTCCATCCATATTACTGAACAGTGAGTTTCATCCACTTAACAAGAAATTAATGATGCTCATGTCATTCTAAATCAAAAAAGAGTTTCCAAAAGTCTGTCACCACCCAGTTTAGTCAGAGTTGAACAAAATCACTAAATCACTAACAGCACTTTTCCACTGAAGGAAATCTTATCTTTGAACCACTTCGGTTTGGTTGCCTTCAAACTTTTGTGATTTGTTCAGCACCCACCAGTTTTGAGAACCAAGCATGAGTCATCAACAGTGGGCATTACACAAGGAAGGGGAATACGTTTTAGTGAGACGGTAGAGCTTGCTGAACAGCGCATAATGTTCATTTCAATGCAAAAAGAAAGCATTCATAAAGTACAGTTAATACAGAAAAATGACGGCGACCCCGTGCAAGAACAATGGTATGTACGATGCTACTATTTGCAGATGTTCAGTATCCGCCAGTGTAATGGAAACGAGTAGTTATACAATGCATGTTTAGTGTGTTTTTGCAAACATATAATGTTTATACGCTACATTCTTTGCCTTCACTGTCGTACTTGTTACTTCTACTGTCTGCAGCTTTGACCCGTCCATAGGTTACGTTGCAGTTCCCACAGAAAAACCAAGTAATCTCTCATGCCTGAGTTAAACCACAGTTCACACCCAGGAACCTCTTTTCGTTGGTGGAAACACGAGTAACCGGTTCGAAATCATGTTCAGGAACCAGATCGGGCTCTGAATTGCATTGGTGGAAAAGGGGTATATGTGTGCCATACTCAACAGCCCTCTTTGGAGTTAGGGCTGTAGGAGGTGAGCTGAATTTCTAACTAAAAGGCTTCTACCTGTTTACTTTTACGATCTGATTGGCTGCAGCAAAACCACTGAGCCACAAGTTGAGAAATATATCAGATGATTCTACTTTACGGTCTCTGTATGTGTGTTGTTTTTAGGGTGAGATCTGCACCTCGTAATCACCTTCGTGCCATCACCGGAAGCGAACACATCTGGAGGCCGAGACTGTGGATGGTTTTGGAAAGTACATGGGTGCACTTTTGGTTTCCGCTTGGCTGCTTCTCTGAGGCTGTTTTGTCTTAACAGGCTGCTATTAAAAAAAGACTTTAAAGTGTTTATTTGGTTGGTGGTCAGACAATGGTGGGATAAGCAGCTTTAAATCTGCAGTGGCGGCCAGAGCAGCTCTGCAAAAGCTTTGAGGGCAAATTAGCTTTTTCCACTGTGTGACTGTTTTCACTTCCTTTGATTCTATTCCTGTCTCAGTCACTGCACCCCACTCACAGGACTTAAATATGTGGTGGTTTAAAAAAAAATGTCAGCAGGAACTGTGCTCATTTCTTAAAATACGAGTAAAGAGTTGCATCATTTAGAAAGCTTTTCTCCTCAGGTCTTCTTTGACCACTGAAATCTGGTAAAGTGTAAATGAAATTTAATTCACTAAAGTCTTATGTTATGAGCTGGTACTTACGGTCTGAGTCAAGCTTTTCTGCAACCCTAAGGCATAAAAAATAGGATCAGGTTTTCTAAATATTTTTTTAAATAGACTGATTTTGCAGTTGTTCATGTATCTGCACATCTGTGTTTGGAGGACTATTCATGCTTAATTGTTCACAAAACAATTGTCTTACTGAGATCCTGTGTTCTGGTCCATGTGTGCTCCAGAGCTGCTTTTGTCAAACAATTTTTGCAGCTCGTTCTGAAGCACACATCCTCCTGCCTTGGTCCTCAATGTAAATCTCAAGGAAAGACCTTGCAGATTCGGTTAATCATATTAGATCTAATAGAAACGTGTCCTCCCCCAGTGTTACCTAATACCACAACAGAAAATGCCAGCTTGTTCAGCCAGGTTTTTACTGCTGGATGTGAATACAATGACTGCAAAGGAGCTGCAAAAATAAGCGATAAAGAGGTTTAAACTAAGGTGGTAAATTATGTTGCATGTCATGAACAATTTCTGCTTTCTAGAGCTTTAGCTGTACAGTTCAGGTATTAAATGAAAAGCAGAAAGTTGAGTTTTCATTTTGAGCTGTAAAAGGTTAGGGTACTTCTGAACTTTTCCATGTTTTGCCACATTACAACCACAGATTTTAATTGAAAATGTATGATATAGACCAACCCAAAGTAGTGCACAATTGTGAAGTAGAAGGAACATGATAAATGTTTTCAAAATGTTTACACACAAACATTTAGAAAAGTGCATATTTGTGTTCTGCCCTCTTTACTTTTTCTGTACTTTACTCTTTTTCTTCAGTTTGTTCTTTCTTTTTCTTTTGCTGTGGTGACCTGATGCTTCCCTGGCAGTTCCAGCCTCAGCATCGTTTTATCAATGTACTCACTATTCCTTTTGTATACATCTCCAAACCATCTCAGTCTGGCCTCTCTGGCTTTATCTCCAACACATCTAACATGAGCTGTCCCTCTGATGTCCTCATTCTTGATCTTATCCATCCTCATCTCCCCCCAAAAGAACATCAATCTCTTCATCTCCTCTACCTCCAGCTCTGCTTCCTGTCTCTTCCTCAACTCCACTATCTCTAAAACATACAGCATCGCTGGTCTCACCACCATCTTATACACCTTTCCTTTCATTCTTGCTGCTACTCTTATCACACAACACATTTGACACTTTTTTTCCACCTGTTCCAACCTGCTTGGACACATTTCTTGACCTATTTTCCAAACTCAGTGTTGCTCTGTACTGTTGACCCTAAGTACTTAAAATCCTCCACCTTCTTTATCTGTGTTTCCTGTAAACTCACTCATCCTCAAACCAAATACTGCGTCTGTAGTACTTTTTCTTGGTATAAAACCATACTGCTGCTCACAGATGCACACTTCTGACCCCAGTGTAGCTTACACTACTCTTTCCCATAACTTCATTGAATGACTCATTACCTTTATTCCTTTGTAGTTGCCGCAACTCTGCACATCTCCTTGTTCTTAAAAATTGGTACCAGCCTACATCTACAGTATTTTCCATTCCTTTTCTAAGATTTCATTGAACAGCCTAGTCAAAAGCTCTACTGCTGTCTGTCCTAGACACTTCCATAGCTCCACAGATATATAATCAAGTCTGTCTTTCCATTCTTTGTCCATTTCAGTGCCTTCCTTACTGATCTTTGCTACTTCCTGATCCACAACGATCACTTATTTTCCTCATTTATCAACTTTTTAAAATACTCCCTCCATCTTCCTATCACACTTGTTGCCTGTTAGTGCATTTCTATCTTGATCCTTTATCACTCTAACCTACTAAACGTCCTTCCCATCTCTGTCTCTCTGCCTCACATCTACCATGCGAGCCGTCTTTACTGATACCCCTAAATAAAATCTGATTAACCAACTGCCTTAATATGTTGCCTCATTAGTAAATAGAGTTACCTTCCTTTAATTTAATCTTAGTGTAAACATAGTTGTGAAAGGCCCCAGAGTTTTGATAAAGAACATTTTGCAGACATTTACACACCATGTGAAGGATATGTCAAACATATGACCTACATGCAAAACACTATGTGTGGTTTAAAACCAACACTGCACATCACCCTGCGTATGTATACACTGTCTCCAGAGTGAAACATGGTGGTGCCAGCATCAGGCTGCAAGGATTCCTTTTTTCACCAGAGACAAGGAAGAGTTAATAGGAGTAAGTATGGAGCTAATTACATGGCAATGTTGGCTGCAAAGTATTTGAGACAAGGACAGAGTTTCATATTATATTCATCCAGCAGATGTAAAAATAAAATTATAGCTACAGTGAAACGGTTTAAATCAAAGTATGCTTATGTGTTAGATAGACCCAATAAAAGTGCAAACCTAAATCAAACTAGGAATCTCTGCCAGGACTTGAAAATTCCTGCTCACAGATGCTCTTTATCTTCATCTGACTTGGCTTGAGATAACTTGCATAGTATTAGTATTATTATATATATTCATAGGACAACACTAAAGATATAACACTTTGAAACAATGTAAAGTAGCCAATGTACAGCTTGTATAACAGTGTAACTTTGCAGTCCCCTCAAAATAACTCAACACACAGCCATGTCTAAATCACTGGCAACAAGAGCACAGCCCTAAGTTAAAGGGGAAGCAGGTGTGCTAGATTTGGATTTTATCGCTCTCACACTCTCTTATAGTGGTCACTGCAAGTTCAACATAGCACCTCATGGCAAAGACCTCTCTGAGGATCTGAAAAAAGGGATTATTGCTCTACATAAAGATGGCCTAGGCTACTAGAAGATGGCTAACATACTAAAACTGAACTGCAGCACAGTGGCCAAGACCATACAGTGGTTTAACAGTACAGGTTCCACTCAGATCAAGCCTTGTCATAGTTGAACAAAGAAGTTAAGTCCACATGCTCAGTGTCAAATCCAAAGGTTGCCTTCAAATTAGATATATGAGTGCTGCCGGCTATGGGGAACTACAGTTAATTGAGGGAACCATGAATACCAACATAGTACGTGTACTGTGACATACTGAGGCAGAGCTTGAGCCTCTCCCTTCAAAAACGGTTGCAGGGCCATATTCCAGCATGATATCGACTCCAAACACACCTCTAAGACGACCACTGCCTCGCTAAAGAGACCGAGGGTAAAGGTGCTGGACTACTGGAGATACTGTATGCACACACACACACACACACACACACACACACACACACACATATATATATATATATCTATATATCTATCTATCTATATATATATATATTATATATATATATATATATATATATATATATATAGATATTATATATATGTATACATATATATATACATATATACTGTATATATATACATGGTTCATTAGTAGGGTAAAAATAGATGGAAAACAGTCAGAATCTTTCACCCATGATGATGTAGGGCAAGGTATTTCTGTACTACTTCCTCTTATTTATTTTATTTTTTCATCATCTCACTCAAATAGTTTTTTTTTTTTTTTTTTGCTTGTTTTTTTTTCTTGGTCAGTGAATCACTCCTGCCATTTTCTTGAGCCCTTTCCATTAGTCTCTTAGCAACTAAGACTGAATCCCTGAGGGCATGGCCAGGAAATTCTCCATCCCCTCCTTTTCTGGTGTAAAATTAGAAAACAGGAATCAGGGAAAGGAAACAATATTTCCTATTTTACTCACTAGTGACTGACAACACACCAGAGTGGAAGTATGGTAAATGATTGTAAAACTAACCCTTCAACTACTTTAATTGTTATTATAAGAGTCTTCCACCTTAATTTTCCTGATAACGTGGTTATTTCAGTGAATTACTTGTGATTGGATTTATTTTTTAGTGCACATCTTTTTTAAATTAAGGCTAAACATTTTATATTTTAAACTTCAGTTTGTTACCTTTTTGATCAAACTTCCAGCAGCCTCTATTAATATTTCTCCTCCATCTCCTGCATTGGATGACAATTATAGGGAGGTTTGTGAGACTAAAAATAACCAAAGGAAATTAAAGCAGAGATCAGGAAGACCAGCATGAGCCAAGAAAAAAATTTTAATGACAACACCCTTCTTCCCTTTATTATGTATTAGCATTTCTGTTTCCTGACCATCTCATACACCGAATGAAAAATAATCCTATTTAAGCTTGAGTCAGGGCTGCTGAAAATTTTACCAGAAGTTTCTCCAGCGAAAGTATTTCACTCTCATTCTTTTTTTTCTTCAATTTTCCTTAGCTATAATTAAAAGCAGCCTCAAAACACCACCACTAACACTCAACATCTGCAAGCACTCACCATATATCTGCCATTTCTGTATTTTATTACTAAATTACTAAGCACTGTATTCCCATAATGCCTTAGTGTCAGTGAATCAGTTAAAATGTTTTTCTAGTTGAACTGATGTTATAGAATAAACTGTATGAGTTGGCAGCTTGAATCAACTCCCACTTGTAAACAAAGAATGACTAAATAATGGCGCAAATGAGAGGATGGGTACAGTGTAAATAAACAGACCATTCAGCAGAGATTTGAATTAAAGAGATATGTAGGTGGGACAGAGATAATGGAATGGGTATAGAAAGAGACTGAGGGAGAGAATGCATTTTTTTTTACATTATTCTCACAATTAATAAAACATAGACACAGAACACAGTGATTACGCTGAGCGCATGCCCATAAATCTGTGAGTTCGGTGATGACGCAGGCTTTACGCTACCCTGTGACTAACAAGCTTAAGCAGCTGTTTCAAGGCTGGTCTGAGAATGAAAAAGTTAAATGCCACCGGGGGAAGGTAGAATGGCACTCTGTTTAATACGTCCCAATTACATGGCCAAGGACTGTGAGTGTACCAGAACTCCAACACTCTGGTGTCTAACTAGTCTGAGGTGGGATGACACATAGAATATGAGAGCACGTACTGCAGAAATTTGTATATATAGTTGCTGGGTATAGTAGATAACTCAGCATCTGAACCCACTGAGGAGGAGTGTGGTGATGTACACAAACAATTTTACAGTAAATACTAAAACGGCATCTGGGATGCCATGTCATTTGCTGTCCTGTGACTTTTGTGGTATCATAGTAAGGCAAGGGATGTGACACAAGAAGAGGTCTAACGTTTTATGGTTATTTTTAAATTTTAAATTTCTGTTAAGAATGATAGAGCAAAAAATATCATAAACTAAAGGCAAAGCAAGGCAAAGCAAGTACAAAGTTCTTTAAATTAAAATAACGGAACTGAGATAAAGAGAAACTACATAAAAAAAGAAATACATTAAAACCACAATATTAAAATAGTAAAGACATTGGATTCAGCAGTTTACCCAAAGCTGAGCAAAAGGGACAACCGCAGGGCTTATCTAAAAGTCAGAGTGAACACATAAATAGATAAATATAATTCTAACCATGCTACAGACCTATTCAGTAATTTGAAGTATTATTGAAAAGTTCATTTATTTCAGTAACTTGTTTTACTAAGTAAAACACATTATATAGATTAAATATACACAGACTGATGTTTAAAGGCTTTATTTCTGCTAATTATGGCGATTTTCCGCCAACAACTAACAACAACGTGACATTTAAGATTAAAACATTACATCAGAACACAAAAATGTAGGCTCAATGAAAACTATGCTAAAGGTTGTCAGTTTCAGAAGGGACTTTTTGACAAACAAGTCTCATCAGAACGCATATTCTAATTTACTGAATTTGTATGTAAGCACAGGTGTAAGAAACTATTTAACAGACTAACCTTCGGCAGAGAACAGGAAGGCTAAATGGACTGGAGCAACTCTTATTTCTGTTTTTCAGCTTTCACCCTGTATGTCATGTAAAATATTGTTGGCAGCCTTTTAGAAACCTCAGTCAAAATAACACCTCCATTTTTTTAATTATACAGATAGTTAGATAAATGCACTAATCACTTAGATGACATACTAAAGTCTGATTAAAATGTCAACATCATAATTTGTCTTAGATTTCAATAATAGTAGAACCTGGTTTTACAGCCATTACTCTTAATAAAAGGCAAGAAAAAAATGTGTTGAGTGTTTTTTATATATCTCACCACATTATAGTTCTTCGAGAGAAATTGAAATTGTCTAAAATCTATATTGGCCAGTCAGAGCTTTAAAAAAACCAAATTGGCAGCACAGTTCTGACTGGTACATCTAACTCTTTTGTTTTATCCAAATATAGCAGCATTCCCATAAATTTGAGCCAAAGTACATAAATATTTGTCAAGATGATTGTGCTGACATTTGAAGGTTGCAGTTTTTATCATGGAAAAAGAAATGGGGCCTTGAACTTTTTTTTTTTGTTTTGTCAACATTTTAGATTTTTTTTAGCTGCATAAAAAAGATTATTCATGAACAGAAAAAGCAAGAATTTAAAGATTTTCAGATGCAGCTAACCTCTCCCAGAAAAGCCAGGATACTTTCACAAACTTCTGAGCTCAGCACTCACCTATCACTGTGAGTGCTGGTAACTGCATGATATTGTACTTTTGCATTTTAACTCCCTGACTTATTAAACAGAGGCTGACAGCATTAAAGTCTAAATAAAACCATAATGGGAAGCCTAGAACAAAGCATCTAGGTCCACTCAGGGCTGCGTAAAAATTAGATAGAAACTGTCGGAAACTCATCCAGATTAGAGATCACGTTTGGTTTAACATAATCCCCAGATTGAACATCATCAGCAAAGTGTTATGATTAGAGATGATGCACAAACAACAGAGCACACTCACATGAGTCTGTGTGTTTAAACAGCCCACAGCTCAGTTTGCAGCTCTCATTGGTAACAGGAGGACGTATCATCCATTAAGATTATTCAATTTCTATTTTTAATCACAAACAAAAACAATGGCTGGCATTATGATAATAATACACAAAAATATGCAGGCTTGAAATCGTGTTATGTTGTTTCAAAGTAAGCCTTTTTTAAAGAGAAATCACACGTGTTCAGGCTTACAGTGTGACTATAAAATATAAACTTGTCTTTTTTTTATATTTCTTACATATATAAATAAATATTTTACCCTTATGTGTGCTAAGATATAACTTTTAGTTAGTAATCGTTGCACCACACAACCCAGTATGTTCTATTATTAATGTTCTAAGTTCTGGTAGGGGGGGGATGGTCTTTTAAGGGCAGACAATTGCTCTGGAGGTTTACTTTGCATAGCCTTTCTTCTGTCACTGGCTGAGCAGACCCAGAAGAAAGGCAGAGAACAATCTTTTACCAGGCTTTCCAAGTCTGCTATACCTGTGGGTCAGTTATGTAATTCAACACAATTAGAGCAAGGGCTCTATTTCTGATACTGGTAGAGACAGAAAAAGGACTGACATGGTCTCTCAAAGGAAGAAAGGACAGTATGAAACAATTACTTGAATGACACTGACTGAAGTGCACTACATAACATGATGGAAAGGTTTTCTTCACTAGGTGTGCTTGTGTGCATGCTTTGCATATTGGCCTATGCATTTTGAATTTATTTTCAAGAGTAACAAAGTATAAAACCAGTATCTTTCAAGTGACATTCTTTAAAGGAAGATTTGATGAGATTCCCTGCAGGGCTTCCTGGATTTTTGTTATTTTGGAGCAGGAGAACTGTAAACATCATTTATCTTAAGTGCGTCTCAAAGAGGGCCAAACCTTCCAAAACATGCCACCGTGTCATTAAATATCAGCAGTACTTCCAAATCAAGGAACCAGTGAAGTACAGAGTAAGGCAGACAAAATAATGTATACACACAGCAAATGAAACCCAAGATCAATTTCTGAATAAAAGGTATGTTCATTGTGTATCTTCACGACAAGGTTAATGCATTAAACAGGTAACTACCAAGTGAGCATAATCCTTAGTTTGTTGAAGAAGCAGGGGACCAGCTTTAGCTGGAAACATTTACACAATTTTTTGAGGAATTTTTATTGACTGTGGGTATTAGGGCCAACCCACCTAAATAGGTTCAGCTAATACCTGCAAAATGTTCTGCTTTCACCTTAGTAAATGTGCTTGAAATGCAAGGTTTCATGCTTAGTTAATACAGCAACTGCTGTAACAGCAGTGTGGATATTCATAAACACAGGATGAAATCTACTTACCTTTCACACTATTCAGAGCTGTTGAGTTCGTAGTTGGAAAAATGAAACGAAACTCTCCCTGAAATTGTAATTATGAGTTCAGCATTTCTCAAAATCAGAATGCACAAAACTGGGTCATTTTAATTAGGGTTGTAATGGTACACACAGACAAAAAATGTCACTGTTCATTATGTAGCTGGATTCTGAGTTGTAGTTTGGTTCATCTTTAATACTGTTATATTGAAGGAAATTTAAAAAAACAGTTTTTTAACATTTTTTGCAGTTAACATAGCATGAAAAAGAAGACATTACTTTACCAAATAAAACCAGCTTGTCTGCAAATAAATATTATCTATACTAAATTAGAGCACATGTACAACATGAGCTGTACCTGTCTAATACTGTTCTCTTCCTCAGATTAGCATTACAATGACTTGCAAGGGCAAATGTAGAGGTTTTAGCCAAGTTTTCAGGCAATTTTTATCTTGCACATGATAATATAAACCTGGTACAATTTGCAGCTAAAATGCAGAAAAGGGGGAACTTTGTAACATGACTTCCTTACCTTCAGCATGTGTTTTTTAGTATGACTACAAAAACTCCTATGAGATTTGTTATGTCCTTTTGTCATTCTGACATGTTGGTGAGCTGTTTAAATGCTACAGGCAGCTGGGTTTGCACATTAGAAAGAATTTCCTTCATATTAATTCTTTACCTCTGGATGATGCTTTTTGAAGTGAGTGAATAATTTGGACATAGAGCGACCTACATACCTTATTGTTGTCAAATAAGACCGACATAAAGCTTTCTTTCAATCCTCCTTTCTTTCTCCATCATCACTGGAGTTGACTGAGAAACCATGATGTTCCCAGACAGCACAATTTAAAAGGATAGTTTAAAATTGTTTGGGCAAGATTTTGTCAGTAATAGCTCCCTTACACATGGTGAACACATTTTGTATCGCAGTAACTTGTAGAAAAGTAAATAATTCCTCAGAGCGGTGGAAGGCTAACTGCTAGTCAGACAGACCTCCTGTTTAAGCTAGTTTTATTCACTTAAAACAACTCAAATCCAAATGTTTGCATCCATCAAATGCTTTGTTATTGCATTCAAACTATTTACACTTTCATAAGCCATAATTAAGTTTATTGCAATTTTCTTAGCCGAACAATTTCTGTGTTATATGCTACAAGCTGTATCAGTTCGCTTAATCACCTGCAACTTATCAGTTCTCTCAAAGACCGCCAAGTATGGAGAAAGTTTCTGGATTTTATGCAGCAACGTAGAAAGCAGAAGGTTCACTTGCTTTCCTAAGTCTGGTTGTTTGGAAATAATCCTGCTGTGCTAAAATGGGGACATGTCATGCTTTTGAAATGTCATTTTAGCATTATTTGCAGCTTACTGCTTTGCTCTGTCCGTTGTTTCCATAGACAGAAGGAACTGAAACCTTAATCAGATGAAGGCTTTTAGCAAATCCTTCTTGATACTGGTGGAGGTTGCTGAAGAACCCCTCCTTGAAGTGGAGGAAATATGAATTTCCCTTGTGATGTAGGTAGATTTCCATGAAAAATAAAATGTAACAAGAGGTTCTGATGCTGGGGGATGGTGAAATGAACTAGGTGGGTGAATACACCCAACAACCGAACCGAACTTATGCTCTTGAAGCGTAGGCATACTTGAGCTTGAACTAAAAAATCGCAGCGAGAACTAAAAATGGCAGATATACGAATTGATCAGCCAGAAGTCCATGACCTTATTTAGCTGTTTTGCAGCAAATACTGTGATGTAACAGTTGGAAAAACGTAACAGATGATAAAAAAACTGAGCGGACTGAAAAATATGACCCAAACGGATTATAAACAAAATATATCTCTGCAACACCTGGAGAGACTAAATTAAACTTTTCTGCACTCCTACAGACTCTGAGTACACAATAAAATGTATTTAAGGGCTAAAAGAGTGGATTTTGCATGAGACAATTAATATGTTCTAAAAAAGTGTTCTATTCAGTTTGAGTCGTCTGCCTAACTGTTTACCCTCCAATGCTCTAAAGAATTTGAGGGCAATGCTGCATTTAATTGTTACACATGTGTACCGAACCAAAAGGCCATTACCAAAGATTTTGATACCAATACATCACGTCAATAAAAAATATTTATTTTCTCTTCTGACAAACTGTATTTTATTAAACTACAAACAAATGTTAGAAAAATAATTGGTACAGTGCTTTAATGAATAAAATGCAAAGAATGCATTGTTACTGTGAGTGTATTGCTAACAGTAGCCTGATCCCCACGCACAACAATTTGTAAGTCTGTCTGGTTCTCCAGCTTATAACTGAAACATGATTATGTTGGTTGTAACTTCATTCTCAGATCCACGTTCCTACTTTGGAGGTGAATTGTGTACAGCATTTTGCTTAAATATTAGCTTATTGGGAATAATAAAAGCATTAGAAGCCATAACATCTAAAAGCTAAGAAGGAGAGTAACCGAGGCCATCCGAAAGGCATATGACTTCACTTTTTTTTGTTAAATAGAACAGGTGCTGCACATTTTTGAAGCTTTATTCAAACACAGGAAAAAGACTTTAGAAGATTCAGCAGATTCTACTTTGCAGGGGTACGAGGAAAAAGTGCTGCAGTGTTGTGTAACATCTATGTGTAGGCTGCAGGGTACCGCTCTGAGTCTTTCTGTCTCCTCATTCATGAGACACACACACACACACACACACTCACTCACACACACACACACACACAAACACACACACACTGTTAGAGATTTGATTAAAGTGGAAAATTACAAAAGACAAGATAGATATTGAGTAAAAAGGTCAGTTACAAAGGAGAGCAAGAGGAAGCGCATGCTTTAAATAGCACCTGCAGGGTCGTATGACGAAAGTCTAACAAGGCATTACACAAATGCAAAATGAAATAAAGCAGCAAGTTAGAGCAGAAAGAATCCATATTTTCCCCTTACATAAAAAACTGAAAAGGCTCTTTCTTTGAATATGAATAAAGATTAATTCTGCAGCTGTTCTTCAGTTTCTCTTGATAGTTTTATCATCAGTTGTTTGTCATCTTACTTTCAGGACAGGGGAGACAAAAACAGGGTGCACAAAAGGATCCTGAGTGCAGATTACATAGAGGTTGATGAATATGGAAACTCAGACAGGCTCTTGGCATGAAAATGTGCTTCAAACAATGGAATATACAGACCTCTGGAGTTGAAAGTCAGGCAGGGGTGGTGTTCAGCAACCCTAAACTTTAGAGCCATAAAGGGTTCCAACCAGAAAAGCAAGATGACGTGAGTTTAAGCAACACCTAACCGAACAAGCTCATTTATGCAGCAGAGTGTAGTGTATCTGAAAGGGTATACCACTTGTATGAGAGCTAATCTTAGGTTTTAAATGCAAAAACATATTGTTCATACTATGTGAGATGATACTGCAAAGTTTTGCAAACATTTTCTATTCACTTGTAGTGGGGTGTAACTGTGAAGTACATAACATAGCACATTGTATTCAACAATATGCGTATAAAAAAGCTGATAAAACAGCTTTAACACATGTAAAGGTTACGCTCTATGACTGGAATCTATATTAAAGACAGGAGACTAAATTCACAAAATCATTGAAACATTAAAATGAGCTAAAATCTAACTGAAATGACAGACTTTCTGATCAAATCAATTAATTTTTTTGTAATTGATGACCATAGAACACAGAGCTGTAGCACTGAAGAATACAAAACCAGTGAAGCTTTAATAATAAAAACCTCGCTGCTTATCATTAACATAGTACAAATTCTGCATTTTTGTCGTTCGGAGAAATTTAAAATCAAGGTGAGTGAAAGTCAAATTAAGATATCTGCTAGACTCTTATTTTCACATTTACTTTCCAAACTTTGATGTGTCATCTTTGTCTTCTACCACTTATAGAATAGCAATCCTCTTGACAGTTAAGACATGAGGACTCAAGTCAATGGAACCATTAATTACCTGAGACAAAAAAGCCCCCTCAAAGGATGGAAAAGTCACTTCTGACTTGCCTTATAAGTTCCTATTTTTATTAAGACCTTTTTTCCTGATCCCTGATTCATTGTTTACCCAGAAAAGATGGCTCTGCAGTGTTAACAGGGTGCCTTTTATAGCTTGGACACAGAAGGTGGGCATTTTTTTTGGCCCTGTGTAAATGGAGTGGGTTGCAGAGAGGCAGTGCAAAACAAACCGTGGTTTCCTAAAATTCATCCAGGAAACTAGGACAGCGAGCCTAGTTTTGGTGCATGAATGGAGTCAAAGTGTGAAGACAGCCTTGTCACCAAAGTGACACCATTTTAAGTTCCTAGAAATAAAGAGCATTTGTTCTTAGCCACAGACATGTTTAGTGTTTGTGTACCGAAAGAAAAGGAACTTGAGGTCTCTCCCACTTCATTGCACAATGTTTTTTATTCTCTATTGTACTTTTACTTTATTTTTGCTGTCATTAAAGGTGTTCAAGAGGTTTTGTTGCCTTACCTTGAGAGAAAATGAAAGAAAATTAACAAACACACAAAAAAACCACAAGATTCAAGTGTAGACATAGTTGTCATGAATAATAATTTCTACAAACTTGATGCAGGCTGTGTAACCAAAATCTTTCCTTGGTAACCCTTGGCTTTTCAGGTTTAGGGGCTATCACATATTTTAGGAGCCATTTAATGCACGCAGGTTTTAAGCAAAGGACAATGAACCACTAGGAAACAAACTAGAAAAACATTTGTGCAAAGTGAGGCATTCACTGACAGCACATAAAGCTCTACACTTTATTCCCAATAAGATCACCAAGCTTAAAGATTGATGAAAAGTTAGAGAGACAATTTCTTCAAATTTCAGCAAAAAATTACACAAAGTGAAAGAAGCCTGCTTTGTTCAATATTTAAACTAGTGCAAATTGTATTTTTCTTATAAATGTAGATTCACAGTGACAAGTAGTTATAAAAGCTTTTAAAAACTCAGCTATGAACTCTTATAACGCTTAGGTGTTGCATCACTGACAGATTTTAATGCCCCTTGGGTCCTCGAGATGGCCTGTCTCTATTATAACAACTAACTAATGAGCTTCCATTTATAGACTATCATTTATATGATGTCAGTCCTTAGGTCAACACACACGCACACACACCTCCATATCTGAGTCTCCAAGGCATATATTTCTTGAAATGACTTCCCTGATGTTGTTGTACCCCCCAGTACAATGACAATAAAGACTATTACATTCTCTATTCTACTCTATTCCTAATTTGTCATGTTAGGTGTTTCTCCTGACCCAGATGTAAACTGTTGCAGCTACATAACTGAACTTATAAATGGACTGAACTTTACAGTGCTTTTCTATTCATATTGATGACTCAAAGCGCTTTCAAGAGCCACATTCACCCTGTTGCACTCACAGACGTGCACAGATTTTTGCACCATCATGCAGATCAGTATGCTACTTGGGGTTATGTGCCCAACAGCACGTGAGAGGGGAGAAAGCAGAATTTGAATCCACTACTTCCCGATTGCAAGCCACCTTTATTTAATCAAAATACAGAAGATTAAAGCTGAAGTTGATGATGGAGCATTCCTCTGAAATATTATGTAACTCAAAAGACAAAAAAAATCAAAATAACAAACTGATTATCTATAAATATGTACTATTAACATTGTTTTTTAATTACGTATGTCTCTATATAGAGTCTAGTCTAATCAAATTTAATTCAAATCAAATCAGTCAATTTCACAACAGTCCAATCATATTGTCAGATTCAGATTACATACGGACCAATCCAATCAGTCATTAGGACAGGACATTGGATCTATCTCATTTTTGGTTTTTAGTTCTGGATCTGTCTCATGATGAAATGTTCAGGGTCGCACATGATCTGATATTTCAGGCTTTGTGTACTTTCAAAAATGTACAATGGTGTCGCAGAAGGGAAACAGCAACACCAGGAATACAGAAAATGGTCTGAGTAGGTGAGTAAGGAAGGAGACTAAAGGTCAATTTATGCTCCCTTTACATTAAAAAATTTAAAAGCGTTTATTAAGCTGGCATGGCTGTTAGGAACTGTATCTACTATGGGACAGTAGTAAGTTAGGTGCTGAATTTAGAGGTACATTTCAGACAAAAGCAACATGGCAAGGATGGAAAAAGTCATTTTAATATACATTTTTCAGAAAGAGACACTAGAAGATTGCTGATGCCATTGGTGATGCAGGAGATTTATTCAGCTACCTGTGGGGGTGGGACAGACAAACCTCACCCCCACTTCTCAGCTTGGGGCAAAGGGCCTCGCTGTCCCATGGGTGTCACCTTTTTCTACCTTTCAAAAGCCAATGCAAACCTTCAGTTTCCTGAAAAGCTCTCACTACTCAAGGTTTGCCTAAAAATGTACAACCCTTTCTCTGCTCCTTTTTGACCAGTTGGGGTTCCTTTACACGGGAAGCCTGATAACTCCAGCTACAAGTGGACTCTGAAATCAGAGAGACCAGAGTTGACCCAGAGATGATCTCTTCAAGTAATCAGGCTCTTCTTCAAAGAATTTTAAAATATATACTAACGTTTATTTGAAATTGACACTAAACGTTTCAGTTCTCAGGTTTTAAACATGTAAACTGCGAGTGACATTAACAACCACAGAATGTACATAAGGAAATAAATATCACAGGAATGAACCATGCTCTGTGGTTCCTAATATGGTTAAGCCTAAAATGTTAAACTCAAGATCTGATCTGGTTGGAGAAATAACTGACAGTAAGATAAACATATCCAAGGAGGAAATAAACATCTGAGACAATCAGAAGTTGTTGTTTGGAAGAACTCAACTTGGAAATTTCATATAGTTAGTTGGAAAGGGATAAAGACTGGAAATGCAGATGTTTATTGATACATACTTATCCAGACGTAGGAAATAGTGAAATAGAATCACCTGAGATCCTTACCAGATGTTTTTTAATAACAAGCTAATTCCTGCTATTCATTTAGGTAGTCATACATTGACACTGATTAGAAGGCTCTCCTATCTAAATGTCTACTTTGGGCAGCCAAAAGTATGAACCCATCCTCTAACACTCTCAGTTCTGTAAGGATGATTGCAGCCTGTGGCCTTGACTCCACAGTGACCAAACATAAAAACAACTATCAAGGACTAAAACTGGATAACTATAATTAGCATTGGCAAGGTCACTGCTATAATCAAATTCATTCTGGTCAACAGAGGCTTGTGTGTTTTATTCTTAGCATCCTCCTCAGGCTCGCCAGGCTTCTTATGCATATAAAAATGTAGGAGGGTTAGTCATTTTCAACCCTATCATAACTATAATTACAATAGGTCTTCATGTCTAATCAGGTGCTCAGAATGTAAGTGTAGGGACGGCAGATCAACCTATTATGGGCTTCTTTTGTGGGCTTTGTGCTATATTCATGGTGTGCAATCTAGTGAAGAGGAAAACAGCCAGCAGCCTTTGATTACCTGCATGCTGTGTTTGAAAAGAACATGACCAAAATGCTATAAAAATAGAATAAGAGCTTCTCATGCTATTGTGTAATGCTTTTGTAAGAGCACAACAGGTTAAATGTTAGACATTGGGATTTTAGAAACATTTTTTATCTATAAAATACATCTGTCATCACATCAGGTGTATTTTAACATGTGTTGACAAAAAGATATAATCTAAAAAGGATAAGCAATATTAAGATAAGATATCTACGGGGGAAAGAGCATAGAAGAGAATGACATTCTTGTATGAAACCATCAAAGTTGTTTTTAGCATATTTTTTTTTTTGCCTAACATGTGACTTAAGAAAAAGCAATATTGCATCACATGACTAAGTCAGACACATTATCCTTTTCTGTGACTCCATATGAGAAGGTGTAAAACCAAATTTTCTAAATTATTAAACCCAGTAACATTATTATCTTTTTTTCGGTTCACCTTAGCAATAAAATTCAGCTGGATCCCTTTTTGCACTGAAACAGAAGAATTTTGGTTGAGTTTGACAAAAACGTGCAATTACTGGCAGGAATGTCAACAGCAGCCTGGACCAATGCCTGCTTTTACTTTTCTGAGGTCAACCAACAATCACTTTTTTTGGACCAACAGAGGGAACCTCTTAATTGGAAAGGACAGTTGCATTCAAGCCTGTCAGATTTTACTGGTAATAGAGGTTTAGTCAGAGGTTGCGTCATTGTGTCTGCTGATCTTTTATAGCATGTCCTGAATTAATAAAAGCTGTCATCTTTATGTGTTTATCTTAAACATGGTTATCAGATTTAATACGTAAATCTAGAAAGCAAACAATGTACTGTGTGTTTACCACATGTCTATATCCACGTCATTTCTCCATCCAGGTGTGTTTTTGTGTTTAAAGATCTTCTGCTGCTTGTTTAATTTTGACATAGACAGTGAATGATTTTTGTTTTTCTAGCAGTGGAGGTGTGTCCCTATTGAGCAGCATATTCCAGAGTCATCTTTGGCCCTTTTCTGACTTTCACAGCAGCACGAATAAAATTTAAAACATTTTTATTTTGTTTATCTTTAAATGGAATAGCAAAGAATATAGGAAAAATAAATGACCACCAGCATTCATTTTTCATTTTATACTTTATTTTACCAAAAAAGTTTAAAAGTGCAATTTTGTTCAAAAGTGCATGGACTCTGAAAACACAAGAGCACAGTATCTGGAAGAAATGGTGAACAAGAAGGATTCACACATTAGAGACATGTTAATGTATCATTTATCTGTATGTACTCCTACTCCTTAAACTTTATTTTTATCTCATCATATTACAGCCACAAACATTAATGGATTTTACTGGGATTGTCAGGATCTGGAGTCATCCGCTACCTGCTATTAACACTCTTCCAACACTAGGTGCTGCCAGCAGGAGATTGCCGAGGACTACAGGTGTCGCTCGTTGGTTCACCAGCCGGGGAGCATAAAAGGGATGGATTCCCAGTACTTCGTTGCCTAAGTGCTTTGCCCTCCGTGGTTATCTTTCTGGCCAGCTCTAAAACCTGTTTTTTGCAAATTTTTTGTGAAAAAAGATTGAAAGACTTGTCTCTGGACTTGAAACACTAACTTCCTCCTGTTACCCGTTAGAGTTGTGATCTCTGGCTGATCTGATCCAGAACCAGACCTCTGTTTGTTGTGCGGACTCCTTCCTGGACTAGGACTGAACCTGGCAGACTGTGTTCCTCTCCTGACTCTGTGCCTCTCCCTGGCGGGTTTCACGCCCCCCCACCAGTAAGAAACATTAACCTTTAGGCCACATTCTGAGGTTCAGTCTCTAACCGTCTCCCCCTTTTGTTTCACACAGTGACGGGGATTAGGCTCCCCGCTTTCATTAGTGCCTGACCGTGTTTTCAATAAACTTCAACTAAACTGTTCTTGTTTTCTGAGTGTCTCTGCATGTGGGTTAAGTCGGCAATAAGAACCATGACAGGGATTTTATTTGGCAGATTAACACTATCTAGTACTTAATTATGAAGTAGAAGGAAAAGGATACATGGACCCACATGCAAAGTAGAGCCAAGGAGTCGCATGGTGAGCTGAAAGGTTTAAGATTTAAAGCTAGAACTACAACATATCGGGGGGCAGACGGGTAGCAAACAGGAGCAACCAGTAAAGAACAATGAAAACCAGAGAGTATAAATGCTGAGGAAGAGTGGAAACGGGACCAATGAACACAGGGAGCAAGCAACTGAAGAGATGTGACTAATTAACAGAAGAGCAGGGAGACCAAGGGAAATAATAAAACATATAAGTAAACAAGGGAACTAACTAAATAACATAAACAGGGAGGAAAAAGATCTACAAGGACCTTCAGACAAACACATCTAACACAGGAATCCAAGAAAGTAATCTAAACACAAGAATGAAATGATGAATCTAAACATGAACTGAAATAATAGCACCTGAAGAACGTGAGAAGAGAAAACGGACTAGGAACTCAAACTCAAAATCTAACACAGGCACATCAGGACAATGTCAGCTGCTGGTGTTGGTCCACTGGGTTTTCTGAAGTCCACAGTGAACACAGCAATCTACCAGGAAAACTGAGAGCACTTCATGTTTCGCTGACAAACTTTATGGAGATGCCACATTCATTTTCCAGCAGGACTTGGTACCTGCCCACACCGCCAAAAGTACCAAAAGCTATTTCAACGACTATGGTGATTCTGTGCTTGACTGGCCAGCAAACTGGCCTGACCTGAACCCCATAGAGAATCTATGGGGTATTGTCAAGAGGAAGATAAGAAACACCGGTCCAAACAATGCAGATGATCTGAAAGCTGCTATCAAAGCAACATGGGCTTCCATGTTGCCTCAGCAGTGCCACGGGCTGATCACCTCCATGTCATGCTGTATTGATGCAGTAATTAATGCAAAAGGAGACCTAACCAAGAACTGGGTCCATAGAAATGCATATACTTTTCAGAAGCCTGACATTAGTGTTTAAGTGACAAACAATATCGAACTTTATGATATTACATTTTTTTTTGATTTACCTGTAAATACAAATGCACATCACTCTTTTCAGATTTTTATTTGTAAAAGAAGTGAATGTTTTTCTTTCCAGTTCACATCTGTGCCCTACTTTGAGTTAGGGTTAGGTTGTAAAATCACAGTTAAATACTTCAGGGTTGAGGATCTAATGTGATAAAATGTGTAAAGGTTCAGAGGTCATGAATACTTTTGCAAGTTACTGTAACTGTCCACTATTGGTAACTTCAGTTTGCCTGATGCTGTTATGACAAATATACATAGAATTGTGTCAAAATGACAGCTTTGGCCCCAATGAGAGCAAAGTTTTAGTTTTAACTCAATGCTTTTTAGTTTATTAAGTCCCTAAAAGGATTATATCCAACTTTAGTCCAAATTACTGGCTGCAATATGAAATGTCTTAAGAGTTATGATATGTTTACCCTAACTAAATCAAATTTCTGTACAATGATTAGACATGCTCAAGCTGCTACACAAGCAAAGTCATCAAGTCAGGAGATTTAGCTACAAAACCTTCGCTATCATATGATCGTGATGATACCAAAGCAAGAAGCAAAACCACAAGGAGTACTGACTTAGAAAAGTCATGCTTTACTGTGCATTATATCAATAGTGATCACTTTAGCTGTGACAAAGGTTTGCCAAAATGTCACACAGAAAGGCCTAACCTTACACATGCAAAACTAAAAGATGAGTTAATAAAATATAGTCGTCTAGCTTGGTTCAACATTTACACCACAGCAAAAAGAACTTTGTATATCTAAAAAAAATATGTAATTCTCTTTGTACCACGAAAGCAGGTCTTATGTTAATTGCTCTCATCCTGTCAGTTACTTTTGTCAAACTTTGCAAGACTTGGATTGTGTTAAGAATTGTCATCTAATTTATGTAAAAGCTCTTGAGCATCCTGCCAGGGTCTGGTGGCTCTCAAACCCAAGTAGGTCGCTAATAAAAAATAGCCCAGTTGTTGTCAGCCCCCCTCACCTGTTGGTTCCTCTGCTGCTTCTTGGAAGATTTTTCAAAAACTAGGCTGGGAGGAGGTCAAGGCAACCTTGAGCTGTGAAAAAAAGGAAGAGGAAAGATTTTTTTTTATAGCAACACGGATTTCTGTTCATTCTAAATTTTAAAGCTGCTAAACATTTAACAAAATTCAGAAAGGCTTCTTACAATAAAGGATACCTGAATTCTCTCTCGTTTTTCACTGTTGCCCAAAATAAGGTGCTTTGCAGAAGTATTAATTTTTTCACATATTGTTACAGCTATAAACTTCAATATATTTTATTGGGAAAAAGTAGTGCATAATTGTGAAGTGGAATGAGAATGAAACACGGTTTGCCACTTGCAGTTTGACACAAGACATATGGGGCACATGGCAAACACATGTAAGCAAACACATGTATAGGCTATCAAAGTCTGGAGACTGGGGTGGTGGTTCACCTACCAGCATTACCAGCTTGTCTTTTCCATTTACATTTATGCATTGTGTAGTTTTGGCTTATAACACAAAATCTCTAAAGAATAAGTTGAAGTTTGTGGTTGTAACATTAGAACATTTATCCTCAATTTTGTTGTCACCCCCAGTAGAATGACAATAAAGACTATTTTTTAGACAAGTTCAAGGATCCATGGATACTTTTACAAAGCACTGTGTATTAATATCTTAACTTACTTGAGAATTTCTAAAGCTTGAAAATCTTGAAAAAAGCTTGAAAAAAATGATCAACTTTTATTAATCTAAACTTGCATGCAAACATTTTAACCATAAACATGTCTTGTAGACTAACAACACCGACTATTACAAAAAGCAACCACTAAAAGATTTTCCTGAATACATTATTATACCGTTATAGCGGATCATATTTTAACCCCTGTCAAAATGTCAACACTACCAGCTGGTATTAGGGAGCTGGATTTAACAGATCAGAGCTTTTGTAGGGAAAAGCAGCGGAGGGAGCTAGAGAGCAAAAATGGTTAAATACGAATGAAATCAAAGGCAAGCGAAGGCCATAAATTGGTGTGTTGCTGCCCTCTCCTGGCCATAAATATTACCTGCATCAAGCGATGGATAGGAATGGATGGTAGATTTTAAAATAAAAAAACAAACAAAATAATTGTCTATCTTTTATATACTATCCCCTCCTCCGCCCGTACATGCACAAACAAACAAATTCAACCAAATACACGGATACACCGTTCATGTGTTATTTCACATCAATAAATACATAAATTATACTTGCATAGATTCACAGAATGTAATTAGAGATACGGATAAGTAAGGGAAAGAAAATTCTAGTGCGAATGCAGCAAAACAAAAATCACAAAGTATGATGACAAAATAATCAATTACACCCACGTCATTCTGAGCAGCATTAGTAGCCATAGTTTTTATTTCTGCTTTTATCTCCCCCCACAATTTTCAGTACTCAGCTTGGAAAACTACTTTATGTACACATTACGTATGTGTAATGCTGTTTTTTTCTTTTAATTGTGATTATGGTAAAGCATATCAGGTGAACAAGAAAATAAAAAAAGGAAAGGTTGGAAACAGTCCAAAAAAAATAAATAAATAAATAAACCACAGACGTGGTAATTTAGACAGCAGTGAGATTTTTTTGTAAGTGATAAAATAATAATTATATTATTAATAATAATGATCTTTTACGTAATGTTAATTAAATGTTTTACATTTTTTAATTACATATAGTTATTATTATTGTTGCATTTGTCACCTAATTTGTGACAAAAGTCAGATTTCATACAGATTAGTATTATTTGTAGTTACTTATACCGTTGTATAAACTCTGCATTAGTGTTACATATAATATACTGTTCCTTTACTGATTATAACAATGACCATAATTCTGTTGTATTACGCTGTATCACACCTCTCATAAATTTGTGTTTAAGTCCCATACCCAACAAATAAGTATTCTAAACATATTTCTTATTTTTAGCCGAGATCAATACTCAAGTTTACAACTTGTAAGTTTCAACAAACAAATAAAAAAATTGTAAATTCTTAAAGAACAGGATTTGAAAAGAAATTTGTTGGCCAACAAATAACTTGCTCTTGAAAAAAAATATGTAAACAAACTGCTGCACAGTTCTAATGACATCGCTTAATTAGGTAAAATTGGTGGTCCCTTTTTGTCAAATCGGTCTTTAGGAATAAACACCGAACATATAATATTATAATGCCTCCCACATGTAGTTTATACGCTACTGTAACTGAATGTTCACTTATGTTTATTTAATTTGAACGATAAAACATTAAATGAAATGAAAATAGCATTGGATTAAGAATGTATATTTAACTAGCCGTAAAATATCAGCAAACATCTGTCTATTTTCACTAACAAACGGTTTGTTATTGTTGGAGCTTTACCCTTTTCGTAATGTCTCTTTTTTTTCCCTGTGTAACTTCACAGTTGACCAACCTATTTTGTTTCTATCTCCATCCCAGACTTTTTTTTCCTTTTCTTTTTTTTCATGCAGGCTAATATTCAGGCCGGCGCTGCAATTTCAGAATCTGCCCTTGTGTATGGCGGACGAAAATTTCCACAGGAGGAACCGCAACACTAAACCCTGTGCACGGCACAGACGGAGCGGCTCGACGTAGCCGTCAAACCCCTCGAATTCGTCACTCAAATACGCCATCTCGCTTTACTAAAATGTAACGTAGCGGGTCGCAGGGAAGGGAAAGAAACGCTATGGTGAAATTTTTATCATTTGGAATTTCTCATAACTAATTCACAATTTTTTTTTTGAGGAAGCAGTTTTTGTGCCGTCACCTCTGGTCGGGGAGGGAGGATTTTCTGGAGAAGGAGCCTGTTTCGCATGAGCTGCATCGCATTTAGAGGTATGTCAAACCGCTGTTTTCGTTTTTTTAATTTTAAAAATCCTAAATTTTAAAAAATTTTGTTGCGGATATCAAGTTTCACCATCCTCTTTTTACACGACAAACGTGAACAGGCAGCCTCTTTGCACCGCTGTTCGCCTCTACACCAGGTAAATGGCTTTTAAGCAATTTGAATAATCTGTTGATGTTATGTTTTTTGGAGAGCAAAAAATTTTTAGTAATGAAGTTGCAGTGAAACTGCCGCCGTGTCGTCTTGTGCAGCTAGTTTGCGCACAAGTCCGCCGCCCAGGTAAAACACTGTTTATTAAGATGGAGCAAGCCGGACCAGGCGAGAGTGGCAACATGAAGGACGATGAGGGGAGGAACAATCTGAAACACAAAAACCTCCTGCAGCCATGTTTTGTGAATTTTCCTGCAAATTTGAGCAGGGCTCCGGAGTTGCCTCTCTTGCCGTTACACAGCACTATTGCTGTCGCCGCTGTGTTTTGATGTCTCATCGTTTTGTCGTGGATAAATGAGAAGAACGCTAAAGCGTCCTGATGTCAAAAAAACAGCTTCGAGATGTGTTTTAAAGAAATATAGAGGATTTAAAATCTGTGTGCCAGTGGCGCCACCTGTAGGCAGTCATTTTGAGAAAAATTAGAAAATGTAACGAGACTAGTTGAGACTTAGTAATAATAAATTTTAGATTAATATTATTGTTTTGTAATGTTTTCATATTTTTTGTGCAATGTGTTTTCTTTTTATTATTGCAAACATATACTGTTTCAACCTTTTCAGGTTTTTTCTTATTAATTGTCTGATCTTCAAAATCTTCCAAGTAGAAATCAGTAACTGAATGCTCATTTATAAGTTGGTGTTATTTGCATTGCGTGTAGAGGGGGGGTGGGTTGTATCCGAAGTGAACTTTGTAGGACTGGAAGAAGAAAGATACATGTCAGCATAATTTGAGGGCAGGAAAAACAATCACAACCAGTGCCTCTACTGTTTATATTAATCCTGCAGACGCCAAACAGTTTTCCTATCTTGCATGGCTTGCTTTTTATTTTAGTGTGAGGGAGGGAAACTGCAAGAGGCCATTTTTTTTTTCTTTGGGTGATTTTAATGCTGACCTTCAAAAATCTTTATTCATTCAATTCCGAGAGCTTGTGGGGGAAAATGTATGGTCGGTATGCAAAATCTGGGTGTAAATTCTGACCTTTTGCTTTGAAAGTCTAATCAAAATGCAAGAGTTCACGTTCGACTATGGAACTGCAAAGAGGCAACCACTGCCATTCAGGAGTTTAATAAGGCTAGTGATAAGAATTTTTATATAAAGTATGTAGAAGGTTATTAAACTCTTGAGAATACATGTGAAATAAACTTCAGATACTTGGAACATAAACAAGAGTTTCATTGATTAAGAAAGTGGTTGTAGTAAAGGAAGTAGTAACAGTTGGGCTGTCTTAACCCCAAGACATATAAATCCATACACAAGTTTTCTTAGAAGCTAAGAAGATGAGACATGTGTATGATGAAGAAAAATAGGGATGATTATGTACTACCACAATGGTTCCCTAAGTCAGGGTCAGTGCCAAACTGGGGGCTGCAAATCAACAACTTTTGGGTGTTGAGGTCTTCTTTAGAAACCAAAGTAAATAACCAAATTCCTGTAAAGGCAAAATTATGGCATAAATCTCAGAATTTACACAGAGATAAAGGAAATATATTGATAGTTGTTGCTGCTTGTATTGTCATCATACCTCTCTTTAAATCCCTCACCAGTAATGCTGACATATTCAAGCAACAGGCCTTTGGGAAACACCACACTAGGACAGGACCAGGATACCTGGACCTAGAGAACGATCTAATGCTAAGTCCATGGGTAAAATTATAGACCGGCGGTAGGCAGTTGTTTTTCCCAAAGGGCCACACAAGCAACTGTGACTGTTGTTGAGGGCCGGACCATGGCCTGAAAACAATTTAAGTATATATTTGGTAATAAAGTGTAAATATAGTTTTTATTTTCTTTTGGTAAGCAAACAATGAAATATACCCATCACTTTGACAACTGAAACTTTAAATTTACTTTACATTAATTACCTTTTACAAAAACAGTTATAAAAAACGAGCAAGTTTTTGTATTTCGCTGCATGTTTAGTATGAGAACAAGTCTCACCCTGTTTTTGGCTACTTTACCTTTTGTAAATAATAAATCCCTTTCATTCAAAAATATCTACATTCCGCATCCATTTGACATTTCTGGGGGGTAAAATGGCACACTGCTGGAGGGCAGCGAAGGGTGCCGATGTAGGATACCAAAGACGTCATCTTCAAAATAAAAGCATCAGTTTTGAATTCATGTAACGTTTTTTTAAGCAGGCTGGTTGAGGAGATCTAAAAGACCTCATGTGGTTTGTAGGCAATAAAATGTTAAGTCTGTTTTAGATTGTTCAGCTTTTGTTGTTATGCTTCACTGTGACATCACAGCAGCAGAGGACGGATGGTAAAGGAGAGACATGGAAGATGATGTTAAATGAGAAGAAATACAAATAGAGTGGCAAGTATAACGTGTACAGGTGGTTTAACCGAAACCCAAATTGGAAGTTTGGTTCCTAAGGTGATTCGTGTCTTAGAAAACATCTTAGAAAGTAGATGATCCCTAAGATGTTTGGGGAAAAAAAACATTTTAGGTCTTTCTTACAGTCTTTCTTAGCAGCAGTCTGCTATCTGCTGTCAGTCTTAAAACGATTGTATCCCATGTAAAACTATGGAGCTAAACTGGGGCCATAAAGTTTGTCCGAAAACATGTTTTTTAAACTGAATAAAACAGGACTTGAAACTGAAAAATATTTTTGAAACTGAAAAAAAAAGATTTAAAATTGAAAAGAAATGTTTAAAATTACTTTTCACATTCAAGTTTTTTTTCAGTTTCAGATTTATTTTTCAGTTTCAAACTGCTGCTCCCTGGGTTTGGGGCGGGCATAGATGACATGGGGTCTGGAATGGTGACTGACAGCTTAGGCGCCTGAAGGAAATATTCCCAGGTGGTCCATTCAGAAACCGTGGAGACTAGAAATGTCTTCAATATCATCAATATTCATCGATATTCTATGTTTATGTGATTGGTTTTGAAAAATAATGTGCTTCACTGATCCCAGCTGTTTGTGTCAGCACATGACACAAATATCATTTGGGAAATTATGATCTTGAACAAATTTGCGTAACCTTTTTGATCCGCGTTGGACATTTCCCATGTTCTCAAAGTAAAGCGGAAGTCCCGCCAGACTGCAGCAGTGGCGGCCGGCGGGAGTGGGACAGTGTGGCTTCCTCGTCGTCTGCGGGCGCCAATGACCAGGTAATAATATAAAGGCTGGTTGTCATCATATCGCACGGGAAACATAGATGGAGAGTGACAGAGCAAACATATTTACCACCTAAATCAGTTGAGAGAAACCGCCTGATATGAATTGTGCTGGTCCATTGTTGCCTTTTCTGTTTAGAAAATCCACTCGTTTTGTATCATTGATTTGAAAGGCAGACTTGCCACTTCCAATATTGCGAACTAGCTGAAGTATTGATGTATTTTTCAGTTTCAAAAAAATGTTTTCGGACAAACTTTATGGCCCCAATTTAACTGCATATCAAACTCCTTTTACCCTCTTGATACTTATAATCCTGTCGTCTAAGTTAGGTTCCTGAGGTTTACATTTGTTTTCTGAAGCAACAGTTAAGAAGGGAGGCTATTTGTCGTTTGCTTTGCCTTGTAAAATTCTGAAATTCATACACAGATTTTCATATCCTGTATTTAAAAATGAATCTGCAAGTCACAAAGTAAGTAAACAGCATTCCCATCTGTTGGAGCTTACAGGAAATAAAGCTGAGCTTTGGCTGGGATCAGTGAAGTCACTAGTTTAGATGAAGAGGTAAAACTTCTCTTTGGTCTCTGAGAAATATAAGATGGTGGAAGATTAAATCACTACCCTCAGGCTAGAGGTTTTGAAACATAGTTGCTGTTCTCATTGTCATAAAGTTGGTGCAGCGGGATCAGGTATCCATTTTAGGAAAAACATGGACTCTGCATTCATTTCTTCTCTTTTTTGCACATGCACAATTCCAGATTTAATCTTAAATACGTAAAAAAGAACATACATACTGTTAAGCCTAGTGAACACCTTATGTCCTGTTTATTTCCATAGTAGCATGTTGAAAATGTCTGCAAATGGCTTCAGTTTAATTAGTCTCAAGGGAAAAGCTTTTTAAGGGTTGGGAGTGCTGCATTAAAAAATTCTGTACATTCCACACATTTTTTTTTCTTCCTTTGTAAAAATGAACCTTATTGCTTTCATGAATAATGCATATGGATGTTCAGTTGCTGCAGCACAGAAAATTAGGCCTGTTTACATGCCGTTGTTATATACACAGAAGCCCCCCGCCTCGTCCTTTTCTAAAGGTAGAGCAGGAGCCTGAGTAGCTTTTCTGAAAATACAAATTTTCACCAAAGCAAATCTCATTTCTTTGAGTGAAAAGAGGAGGGGGGAAACTCCCGCGGGTTTAATGAATCCATAAATCACAACAGTGCCAGGTTTGCTGCGGCTGCGTCAGCTTGCAGTGTAATTTTGATTTTCATCAAAAATTTAATCTGCCAGCCTACAAGGGTTTAGCAGCAGTCCGGATGCAGCCCTGAATTTCTAATTTTAGGGGCCTGATCTTTCAGGATTTATTTTTGTATAATTCAACTATGCTTTTCAATATCTCTTGTTATTAAATTTTAATTCGTGGCATTAACATATAGATTGAAAAGGTTTTTATGGGTTTTTTGAGTGTATGCTGATGGAATTTTACTAGACGACACAGTTTCTTTATCCAGAGCATCCCATGTGTGTATGTCTGTGTGAAAGCGAGAGATTGTAGTGGCGGAGTTTATCCATTTCTTTGCATTATTGCTTTTTGAAATCGTTGGTCCTACACCATCTTGGAATATATTTACTACAGAGGGAAGAGAACTTTGCTTTTGATTAAAGAAATGGAAAATGCAAGCATTAGTGTGAAACAGGTTTTGGTCAAGTCCAGCTCCCAGTCACTTACTCTGCTCTGGATAATCCCTCCAGAGTGGAAACATTTTTATGAGGGTTAAACAAAATTGTATTTTATATTTGGAACCTTTTTTTCCAGGATGTTTAACATGTAGAGCTTAGGGACTTTTTCGTCAATGGAGTTTTGTACAAAATGAGTAAACCTCAGTAAGTTAAAAGCACAGTGATTGATTAACAGCATTATTGTGTAGAGGCTCATTCAGTATTACCCAAATATAGGCTCAGTATTTTGGAAAGCACTGAATTTCATTCATTATTATAATACAGAGGGAAACATGCACAGATATGTAAAAATAAGGTTTGGAAAATCTCAAAAGGAGACTGGTTAAATGTAATGATGTAACCACACTCGGGCATCAATGCCTACATCTGCTTAATCCTTTGTTTTTAAGATGCATACAAAAATAGTACCAGGAGGCCTTAGACAGTGCCATACAAAAAGACTACTTGTACGTTTTCACATTTTTTCACATTGCAACCATGAGTTTCAATGTATTCTATTAGGATTATTTGGGACAGACCAACACAAAGTAGTGCATCATTGAGAGATAAAAGAAAAAGAAGACATTGCTTTCAAGAATTCTGACAAATAAGAATTGTAAAAGTTTGGCATGAATTTGTATTCAGCCCAGATGAGATAAAATTGAGTGGCCCTCTCTTCCTTACAAAATTGCTCAGATTGGGTGGAGAGCATCTGTAAACATCAGTTGAATTGTTGCCTTTACTCTAACACAAATATTTGTTGATCTAAACCATTTCCTTAGCTCTGGCTGTATGTTTAGCGTAGTTCAAGGTAAACCTCTTCCCAGCCTCAAGTCTTTGCAGACTCTTGACAAGTTTTCTTCCAGTTTATCCCTTAATTTGGCTCCATCTTTCTTCCTATCAACACTGATGAACTTCTCTGTTCTTGCTAAAGACAGACATTTCCACAGCACGATGCTGCTATCATCATATTTAACTTTGGGCATGGTTCGTTCACAGTAAAGCGCAGTGTGAGGGTTCTGCTGTAAAGTATTTTGCGGGGAGTTCAGTTTTGGTCTCATCTAGCCAGAGAATCTTCTTTCACATATTTTCTGTGTCCCCAACATGACTCGTGGCAAACTCCAGAGGGGACCTCTTGTGGCATTCTTTCAAAAATTCAGTATTTTCATCAGACTTTTGGAGTTCACAACTAACAGTTGTCTTGTTGACAGGTTTTCCCACCTGAGTTGTATTTCTCTGCAGCTCCTTCATAGTTACCATAGCCCTCTTGGATGATTTTTGTTCAATGCTCTCTCTGCCCTGCCTGTAATTCCAGGCATGTGGCATGTCTTTCTACCTTTATTTTACGGAGTGAACACAGGGCTCCATGAGATGTTCCTAAGTCTGGGATATTATTTTATAACCTATCCCTGCTTTAAACTTCTCCACAACTTTAACCCTAATCTGTCTGGTGAGATCCTTGGTCTTCATTTGTTGTTTGTTCCCAGCTATATTTATGCTGATATTAAAGTATACATAGATTTACTAATTTGGTGTCTTCTGGAGTCAGGTAGTTACACAGGATTTAATTCAAGGGTATCAGAGTAAGAGGACTGAATACAAAGGCACATATGAGTTTTAGAATTTCTATTCATTAAAAAAAAAAAAAAAATGAAATTAACTCTTTCTTCACAATTTTGAGCTTCTTTATGTTGGTCACTCACATAATACAATATTCAGCAAAAGACATGAAGCCTATGTGCATCTGGTTTGGATTTTCTCTTGCCATGCCGCTGTAGGCTACAGTATATGGGTTTCTCAGACTATAAGAGACAATTGGCCAGATGGCAAATTTTGCTTCTTGACTTTAGTTAGAGCAAAACAAGCCACATCCAACATTTTATATACTTATTCAGATCCTGTTAAAAAAATGCTGCACAGAAAAAGTTCCACGGGTGAGAAGAGGAGTGGTCTTTTTTCTAATAGGTATTATTATTTAATCTGATTTCAGATGACAAAAGGCGAGATAAATTAAAATCTTTCTCATTTCGCCACATAGAAATGTATTGCATTGTTCCTTCCACCCGTCAAATTCACTAAGAGAATAAATCGAAAACCTTTTCAGTTTTGATACATGAATATCTCTGCTCAGTTTAAGGCTTTAAGTGCAGGAATTTAATAAAAACAATTCTACTTTTGTTCAATAAAAGTTTTTGAAGTAATTAATTTAGCATATACTATGTTTAAAGTCTTAAAATTCCATGCACTCCTGTGCTTTATAGACGTGTGCCTCACGGAGTGCTGGGTATGTTTCTTGCTCATCATGGAAAGAGGCTTGCCTCCACACTTCACTGCACTTAGACAAAACAAATAAATGCAGCGTTTTCAAAGAAAACTAAACACTTTGGGTTTTTTTCCCAACTAAAAAAGTACAAATAATTGCAAACCTCAGTATTTGCCATAGTATTTAAGATTTTTGCAGCAGCCGTACACTGAGTTTGTCAGACATGACCCTAAAATATATTAAACAAAAAGAGTTCTCTGGCTGCAGTAAAGGGAAGTGACTGATTTATGACATGTTAATATTTATTTAGCAATATGTGTGCACCATTTTACTGTTTCAGTGGGTTAAACAGAACACGCTCCTAAATGCATCTTAGTACTTTCCAACCGATTAGACATTCTCTACCTTAGAGTTACCAATTTATGTGAAGAGCTTCAAGATGATTAATGGCAAGAGTGACCAGAAGACAAAGATAGTACTGCTGGTCAATCTGGTTTCAATTTAATTAGGAAGTTTCTTTGGTCTTTGCCTTTTTGTTCTTTAATGGATAATTTTTCCCTTTCTGGGCCTCAAACATTATATTAAATGAAAACATCTGAGGAGGAATGTGGCACTGGGTTAACTGGGACACATGTTGTTTGAGGTCAAAAGAAACATTCTGCTTTGTGTTAGTAATAGATTTACATATATTGTATGTTTTTATTTTTTAGTCCTGTTTATTCCAGTTGTCGAAAGCTTAATTATTGGACGTTAGCTGCTTTTTAAGCTTTGACCTTAAATCATTCAAGCATTAAAATCAAAACTCAAAGGATTACCCATTATTGTGTCTACTAATGGCAGAATGACAAACTTTAAGGCTCTGTAGCTGCACCAACGGTAGGAAATTCAATTAAATGGAATCGCTAGGCCAGTTGCTGTCAAAGGGCAGTTATGGGAAGGAAGGCAGTGGAGCCGCAGAGGTCCAGTAATCAATAGTTCAGGTTTTATATCCAGGAAATAACTCAGGAGTTATAGTAGATCTCCTAAACCTGCTCTAGAAGACTTTCAGCTCAAATCAACAAATTTATCTAAGCTAAATGTAGAAAAGAAACCCACAGAGAAAAAAGTTAGTCTATTTACCTTCATCCAATTTTTTGGTACCTTGGTTCTATGTTGACTTTCAGTAACTATTTAATGAGACATTAACTTTTTTAGAGATATACATGGTTCTGCGGCCCCTACAGGTTAAGATAGCACCATTTCTATTGGCTTTCCTTATTTTGCATTCAGTATTCAAGTTTTTCCCGAATTTATAAAACTTGTTTGCTTTGTTTTTGTGGGAATCCACTCATTGTTTTTCTTTTTGTTAATATGTGACATAGTGCAACAGCAAATTAACCTTTTGTTGTTGTAGGGCAAAACCTCATGTCTCCATTTGTTTCACTGATGGAATCAACTCCCCTGATCTATCTGTGGTCCTGTTAATATTTATCTTCTAAAAACTTTGGTTTTGGGAGATAGAAGGTTTCTGTCTGACAATAACAGTCTGCTATTCTCTAAATGGTCCCCAGTGATATCCCAGCATTTGTGGCCTAACAGTATTGCAGCAATTGTGGTTCTTTGTCCAATTCAAATTCAGGAGGAGCTGCAAACAAGAACCAAGTTTGTCATATCTAGGATTTGACAAATGGATGAATCAGCGTCTTTGATAATGTTTGTTCCGTATTTTTAGCCGAAATGTAGCCTTATTCCATAGATACCAGCTGTTAATGCATTTATATGGTCCTAGTTACAAATCTTTCTATGATCAGTGTTTGCTTTTGTTGAAATTGTAAACCCAGATTAATGTCCTTGTCTTTCTTGTACTATCAGTGTTCTTTCTATTTCCAACACTTGATAATACAGCTATTTTGAATAAATCATTCAATCATGGGTTAGTAAGGCCTCATTCCCCTTTACCTTTGAAGGATATAGTCGCTTGATTTAAACTTGGCTGTCTGAGTGTCCAGTAGAAAATTTTTGACTATAGTCTCATACTGCTTTTAGTTGAAACTAGGTTTTGCATTGAGGTGTTTTCATAACCTTGCTGTGATCTGTGCCTCAGCAATACTTAATCTCCTTGTTCTGCCGAGAGTCCCTTTTCAGTGTGTTAGATTTGACTACAGTCTGAACAGTGCTTGGTTTTGCTCATCAAATTATATCATGTATTTAAAAAAACATTATTTTAAATATCTGTTGTAAAAGTAACCTCAGAATAGTAATGTAGGGTTTATAAACCTATTACCATGGCTATTCTATGTATGCATTAGGCTAAGATGTACGTAAAGCAAAGCTTGCGAACGTCTATATTATCTTGGCACTGAAGCTGCTATTTACCTAAAGGGATTATTTAATGTTTGTTTATTTTCTGTGGTTTAGATCATAAATAGCTCAACATGTCAGCACTGATATTTACAGAAATGTCTCAAAAGATCCACTGGACTCTATATTATGATTGATATTAGTTACAGTTTGTGGAATTTTCTACAGCTAATCCAAAATAAATAAAAAACAGCTAAATATGAGGGATTGCAAAACCAAAGGAGCTTAAAGTGGAAAACCCTCTTAAGAAAGCACTTTTCCACATGACCGAGTGGGAGAATCTTGAACTAACGTATCAACGTTAGATGTCACCGACACGTAAAATTTGACGCTGCCGCGTAAATTAGGAAAGTGCAGCTCATTTTGCAGCTGACCCAAAACACTTGAGAGGACTTCCCACATATTGTTTCAAATTGGATTTAAATTTGTTGTAGAGTAAAATGCGTTGAAATAACTTTTTCTGTTTTGTGTTACTGTTTCCTTGTATTCTTATGAAAATCTATTGCTAGATTTCCTTGTTTTGCTGTTAAATCATCATCCTGTTCCTTTGTAAAAACACATTACATTATTAATTTAAGATAACATTGTTTGTCACTGCTGAAATATCTGTTAACACATTTTATTCTACTCAAAATGTCTAAAATATTATATAATTGAGGTTAACTGTGAACAACCTTTAGTTCTGTCAATTTTTTTCTGTATATAAAAATACTAATAAAAAATAGCAAATTTGTGTTTTGTATTATACAGTGACATTCAAAAAATTAGAATATTATTGAAAAGTTAATTTATTTCAGGAACTCAATTCACAAAGTGAAACATATAGATTAATTAGACAGGCTAAAGTTTTCAAGCCTTTATTTCTGTTAATTATGATGATTTTCTGCTTCCAGCTGATGAAAACAGACCAATAAAAAGAAAATTTTTAATACAGAAAAATAATCAAGCCTCATCTGAATGCAGGTTCTAATTTATTAAATTGCTGTAAATAGAAGTTGCAACATCATTTGATCAACATTCACATCGCATTGTTTGCATGTGTTTTGTACGTTCATATGGTTTTGAATTTTCCCTTTTTTGTACCAGCTATAGAAATCCTACACTATATTAGAAATAAATGGCTGATATAGTATTTTCCAGCACAAAAATATAAATAATGTTGACTCCTAGAACCCATATTTAAAGTTTCTTTGACGGAATACATTTTCCACTTACTGAGACAGATATTTCTACATTTCTACAGTTTGCATTAGATTCCAGGGATTGTATTCACAAAGATTCCCCTCAGAGAGCTCATAGCTTAGCCTAAAAATTCTTGGCAAGGACTCCTAGCTTAAGAGTGATTCTGTTCGCTGCTGAGAGCAACTCTAAGCAAGGAGACGACGGAAATTCCTATCTTAGCGAGGAGGTGTGGTTGACCCCATTGCTAGATGTGATACTGTTTTCTAAGAGCTGTGATTGGTTGTTAAAAGAAACAAAAAAAAAAAACTAAACAAAAATGCTCCTAGTAATCAATGGAGAGAAATTAACCGATGATAGAATTTAGACTAGATTCAGAAATGTATAAATCATGATGATGACTTGGCAAAATTAAATTGAACCTAGCTTATTTACATGCTGATCATTATTTTGATTAGCTTATTATTATGTTTACTCGCCATGCTGGTCATTTTCATACTGCATGTATTTTATATTAATTCATTTAATATTAATATTAAAAGTAATCATTTTACTGTCATTGCCTTGTAAATTTAGTTTGGTAAAATAACCAAAACAAAACGGAGGAAAAAAGGTGGAGAAAACCGAACTGAAAATTACCTACTGGGAACCTACTGGGATCACGGTGTGAACAAATAGACATTCCTGAGCAGATCAATGCATCGTTCCCTCTGCTTCCACCACCAGCCTGGAATGTGAGCAGCGCTGGTACCTGCTGCGATCAGAAGCTTGAGAGGAGATGGCTGCTCGCCAGCGAACTTCTCCATAGACGGGAGAGCGTTGTAGATGACCATAAAGGCCTAGGCTACTATCATCATCCTGTACAATACAGCAAATACTTATTCACCTCATTTCCATCTTTCTGTGTATATAGTGCTTAGTTTATTGTACTGCATCTTGTCTATAGTTTGTATTGTTAGAGAGAGAGAGAGAGAGAGAGAGAGAGAGAGGAGAGAGAGGAGAGAGAGAGAGAGAGAGAGAGAGAGGAGAGAGAGAGAGAAAAAGAAAAAGAGAGAGATCGATCTGTATATATCTATATAGATAGATATATAAATATATATATTTATTTATATATCTATCTATCTATTACATATTTTTAATGAATTTTTGAATTTGGCTAAGTACTATGGAAATGACGGTTAATGATTTTTGGATGAAAATGTGATTAATTCAGGCACTTGAATAAACACTTATATTCATTCTACAGCCATGGTCATTTTTAAGGAATTTTTCAAATTGGCCACGAACTTAAGAAATTATGGTGAACTGTTTTCTTGTGGATAAAGCACAAAATCCAGGGACTTGAATAAACACTCATATTGTTCTTTCTACAGAGAATACTTTAATTATATGATAAAATTTTTTATTAATTTTTATTTATGAGTCATTTTAGGCTTGTAATGCATAAATAACGATTTATAATTTTTTTGTTGAAAAACCATTACATCTGGGGACATTCTAAACAATGCATAACATGGCCGTCACAGACATAGTAAATTGGGGAATATTTTGAAAATTATGAGGCACAGTTCTCTGTTCACTCTCAAAATGTAAACTCTCCAGTGCTATAAATTAGCCACAATGCATTGTTAAGGGCTAAGCCTGTTAGGTCTGAGTGTCTCTGCAAGCAAGTTCTAACCTGACCCTATGGAAATATGATAATATCAAATGATTAAATGATCGCGTGCTGGGTTGGCATGGCGCTGGGTGCTCGGAGGGACTAGGCTGGGGGCGGACTTGCTGTGAAGGGCGTGGAACACGTTTATAACTGCTTGAAGTTATAGTTTATAATTTTTTCTATTATTTATGTATCTATTATTTATGTATTAGTTATGTATTTATAACCTTACTAGAGGTGTACCTTTAATCTGTCCTGCTGCTGAAACTATTTAATTTTAGCCTAGCGGGATTCGAAAGTTTATCTTATCCCTATATAAATGATTGTTTGATTGCTATAGAAGTTTATGTGTTCATTTTCTCGACTATTAAGGGGGTGGATCCCTGCGCTTTCGAGCCGGTAGCATTTTATTAATCCGCTGTTCTTTGTTGTTTGGAAAATATATATCCTTTCTCTCTGTCTTTCCACCATCTTGCTTGCTTAAGACACTCTTAGGCTCACTAAAAGTCCTCCTAACTACTATTAACATGTGTTCACTTTAGGAGCTCTCTTCAGGCCTAAGATGCTTCGTGAATAACCTTTATCTTACCATGGGAAAATTCAAAGAAAAATCTTAAAATTCGAGAAATTCTAAGATTTTTCTTATAATGACATCACTAGGAGCTACTTTTAGTCTTAGGATTCTTTGTGAATACAGGCCCAGGTCTTTTTCTTTTATGTTTCTACCCAGGGGTCTTGTTTCTACATAATTTCTAATTTCTAAAGTTTTTCTTTTCTGTAAACATGTTAAAAATGCAAATTTTTCTATTTTGAGTTATAAAATAGTTGAGCGCGGTGACTCCAATTAGGCTTTTTTTCTCTGTGAACCGTGTTCCCCTCTTAAGATAACTTGTGACTTTCTGTTGATTTAGTCATTTTCAAAGCTCTTTTATGGCTTTTTTTCCCTTTTTGGTGGAGAAAAAAACACTTCAAACCATTACAAGCGTCATCAATTATTCTCTGTAGAATACATTAAAATATACCAGAATCTGGAGTTCAGCAACATTCAAGCCTTAATGTGAGTCATAACTTGAGAAAGTTTAAGTAAATTGTAAAAATTTAATTCGATTAAAAATGGAAAAAAAAAAAATCCAGTTCACAACTTGTTTCTTTAAACTAAGGAACATTGGTTGAGAAACTTGACAACCTCATTCATTCATGCGCCTATTAAAGTCACCCCACAAACTGCTCTGTTAAACACAGCTAGCAACATGAACTCACACTGGTATCTTAATTTCTGTGGCTCCACTACACAAACCCAGCGTGTTAAATATTTAATAAACAAACAATACACTTTGAATAAATAATCACAGGCGATTGGTTATTGCTTTGGTCTCAGCAAAACAACTTCTCACATCACTGAATTTCCACGGTATGTCTTCGTCAGGGGTATTAATGCAAGAGCACAGTTGAAAAATTTGCTAAAAAAGTTATATTTAGAGTGTTTCTCTGAATATTGATAGAAATGCTGTGCTTATTGTTCTTGTTGCCTCCACTGTAATTGTTCGATGTTCTGCAGTATTAAGGCAGGGCCAGATAGCTATGCAGGTTTTCGGCCTCATATGTTTAACGCTTTGTGCACAGAGAAAAAAACGTCCATGCTTGACATTAGAACATGTACACGCTACAGGTTGGAGGACTTGAATGCCTCATCAATTTCATCCATTTTAATTCAGTGAGTATTTACATTCACGTGAAGCTGTTTTGGCTTCTGTTCAGAATGGTTTGACTGTTGGATGACCAAGAGTTATGAGGATTTTCTCGAAACTTGTGAATATCAAAGCAAACTCCTTATGCTTGTGCTGAAGGGGCTTTGTCTCTTTTTTTCATCTCAATTTTTTATGTACAAGCTGTTTTGAACATGGTTTAGCTTGGTAACTCTTTCATACTAATGTGACATGTAGACATGGAAATAAAGTATGAGATCTCAGTCTGCCAATAATGAGTGGCAGAATTTTAATAATATAACTTTTTAGGTCATATTTAAATGTTTCTTTCATGAAGCCTCATATTTTGCTTAGAGATTCATGGCAGAGTTCCTGTAAGAACTAGGCCAAGTGACCAGAAAAAGAAGCTTATAAATTTTAATTATCTTTTTAAGATTAGATTAATACACAATACTCATAGTAATCTATTTAAGTGCAACTAAGTTCTACATATCTTCATCTAGATTTTGTACCTGCCTAGAACTACTTTACTATAGAAGTAAAATATTTAAAAAAAATAATTTTAGTGATAGTTGATGAACAGGAAGAAATGGACCAAGCCATTCTGTGGAAACACAAGTGTAGGGGAAAAAAATTTAAGTACCACCTATTGTTTTTGAGCCTCTTTGAATTAGGCCTGTGGCACAATTTGGATCACTGACGCAACATTACAGAAAGATATTTTTTTTTTCTCAGAATTTGTTTTTATTTAAGTATGAAATATATATTTGTGATAAATTCTTTACCATCACCTATTTCTCTTTATTTTCTTTACATTTTTATTCACTTTGTTAGCAACATTTATTTATTTATTTTTTTACATCTAATGCTCTTGGTTTAAATTTGTTACGGCTTCATGTCTGAGATAAATTGGTAGTTTTCTGATTTATAGAAAGTGTGTAAAGAGTTTAATCTCACTGCCAAAAAAATAAAATAAATTTCTTGTCGGACTCAAAGGTGCACACAGACGTATTGAATTTACATCTTTCCTCTTTAAATTGTCTAGATTGGAAACTGATGAATTACAACTCTGTGCAAAAGTATTCATATGCCTTGAACTTTTTCACACTTTGTCACGTTACAGCCAAAACATGGATAAAAAAGGCTACATTATTTTTAACTATGTAGTAGGCCCCTTCACTCTTACAACTAAATACAATCCAGTGCAACCACTTGGCTTCAGAACTTACCTAATTAGTAGATAATTCGAAGGCTTAAAGGTTTGATAGAGAGAACAATCTTTGGGCTCATGGAGTGTATGGCAAAACTGAAAACACAAGACTGAAATCCTATCAAGATCTAAACAGGCAGGCCAGGCAAGGAGAGCATTTAACAAAGAATCAGCCAAGAGGCCCATGATAACTGTAGAGGAGGTGCTCTAGAGGAGGTGCAAAGATTCAGAACTCAGGTGGGAGAATCTCTTAGTTGTTTACTCCACAGGACTGGCCCTTGCGGAAGAGTGGCAAGATTGTTAAATTATTGAAAAAAAGCCATGACAGGTCTCCTCTGGAGTTTTCCATATCTCATGTTGGCAATAAAATTTAAAGGCAGGTGCTTTGGTCAGATGCGTCTAATATTTTGGCGAGCATTCAATATGCTGTCTGTGAACTAGAACCCTGAACACGGCATCCCGGCCTGAGATGTATTTGTGACAGCATGATGCTGTGGGGATTTTATACCAGTGAGATGGAGCAAAATACAGGGAACTACTGGAACAAAAACACGTAGCGAGTGACTTGAAACTGGGGCCGGTGTTGACCTGCCATGTCTACTATGGTATGATTTAGAGCAAGCATTTGTTGGAATAACCTAGTGAAAGTCCAGTGGTGGTAATATTTTTAAATTGATGTTTAAAGATGCTTTCCTTGCAATCTGACTGAGCCTGAGCTACACTATTTTGCCAAAAGTATTTGTCTGTTTACTTCTAGATGTAAATGAACTTTGATGACATCTTTTTCTTAACCTATGAGGTCCAATTTATTGATGGACCAACCATTGCCACCAATAGCAACTTTAATCTATTCTGTAAACATCTTCCACCAGGTTTATGAGTGTGTTCATAGTTAGATGAGAAAATTAGATTTGCAGCATCCGCACTAATTCATCCTAAGGTGTTCAAGAAGGTTGAGTTCAGGACTCCGTGCAGGCCAGTCACGTTTCTCCACACCAAACTTTATACACCTGCAGCCATGGAAGTGATTGTAACACTAGAGTTCACTGATTTGGTGGTGTGACCCAATACTTTTGGCAATATAGTGTGTTTCGTCAAGAATAGGCAAAAATTTCAATATGGCAGCAACATACCTTCAAAGATTTGCAGCTATAATTGCAACAGATAGCTTTTCTACAAAGTAGTAACTCAGGGGGAGGTAAAAGATATACAAACCACACTTTTCAGAGTTTTTGTGACACAAAAGTAAACCCCTGTATCATTTTGCAAGGGACTATATATGAGGCAATTTACAGTTACACATAAAATTCATCTTGAACTTGAAAATAACCTCAAGCTTGTTTAATTTCCAAAGGTTGGGTAGTTTAGGTAGGAATAGTTACAGTCCTTAGAAACGTCAAGTGCTACACACTCAGTTTAGTGTTGCCACCTCCCTTTTTTAATACTGCACGTGCAGATCCTTTATTTGAGCCGCAAACCAGCAACGTTGGGTTGTAGTATTACCCATTTTAGGTCATGTGTCATATCAAGAGAAAGGTGCGTTTGGAGTTTGAAGAGGCTTTTTGCCATATTGGTGCACTATTATTAGAAGACAGATTTTCCCCTCCTTCCATAACATCATTCATTTTGGCATACTTCTGTTTTGCTTGGTTGAATTTGATCTCATTCTTTTAACAAGGCCTTTTATAGCCACGTGGTGAGCTGTGTAATTTAGATATTTCTCAAATTGCAGTGATTTGGGCACCACAAGACTGGGATTTAAGCCAATAAAGATCACTTCAGAACTCCCACAGTAAATATTGCTCTTGCTATCTTGTGTGTGTGTGTGTGCATGTGTGTGTGTATGTATATTATATATATATATATATATATATATATATATATATAGCCACTTTTTACTCTCAGTTGTACCTTCTAGACCTGAGCCGTTGCTGTGCTAACTTGCTAGGATTTCCTACAGTTTTAAGATTGCCCAGATTGTTGCAAAGAATTCTGCATGTTTAAGTATACAATTTTTTTGAAATAACTTGGTAACATAAATAACAATTTATGTTACCAAAATTAGTCAAAGGCTGATAACCTTAATAGGTTTTAAAAAAAGCCAAGGAGTAGCATCTTTTGTAATTGTGCACATATTCATTTATAATAAAACAGTGTGAAGATATTAACAACTGTTGTAACCATTTATAAAAGTTTCATTTGAACAACGTTGTATTTTTCAGTTAACAAACACTGGTGAAAAAATCAGGGTAATTCAGTGTTTTCAGCAGATGTTGTCAGACATGGCTGTAATAAGGAGAGCGATTGTGTCTGAATGGAAACCAAACTTGAATTGGGAAAAACAAACAAAATCAATGCTTTTTGGTTTTAAAAAAACAAAAGAAAAAAAAAAAAATTCAGGAACTATTTGTGTTGATGGGATTTTTCTTTCTTATTAAATATTATTTGTGAGAAATGCACATAAAGAGTTTTAAAGGACACAACTTTTTATTGAACAAGTTTATATTACTTGACATCAACATAACTAGTTCCCCTTCCTTGTCTCTGATTGGTTAATTTTAGGTCACTTTCCAGCACTAATTAGATCTTTTGTTATATTGAGTCCTGTTTTCTCATATCAAACCCATCATCTATAGAGTGGACTGATTTTAAAGGCCTTAAACAATGCAAAAATGGGTCTTCTGTCAAGCATTTGTTAAAAGCAAGTTGATGCTTATTTTTGGTAGCTTGTATTTAGATGTTTGACATAAAAATCCATTTCCATACACTACTGTGGAAGTTACTGGAATGCATTTTCTCACAGATAACTGTTTTTATTCCTTATACAGAAGCACAGGCTCAGGAGGTGGAGTCATGAGCGCACAGGAGGCACCTAATCCTGGGAAGGAGAAAGCTGAAAGTGGGAACGGGAATGCAGCCACAGATGCCTTGACAGCCACGAGTAGTACTCCACCGTCGGTTGCTGTAAAGAAAGAGCCTGGGACCTCAGAGAAGAGCAATGGGAAAGTCGGAGATGCCAACCCTGCTGAGATCTGTGTCGTTATTGGAGGAAAAGATGGAGGATCAAGTGATTCTGGAACCCGCAGAGCTCAAACCGAGGGTATGTTTGCCCTTGGTACTCCTCCTCCAACGAAGAGCACTGACTCATGCATAGGTGTGTGATTATATTGCTATATCCCTGCATGTGCCTAAACTTTTGAAAAGCCACATTTCTTTTTACGTGTCAAATCTAGTGCCAGTTAGTGCCAAAAACATTATTCCTGCAATGTAAAGATTTGCTATAATGATATTCAACTGCTTATCCTTGTATTTTTTTTCCTAAAAAGATGGAGTCTTCGAAAAAAATTAAGTTATTTTTGAATTGTAAGCACAATGCAGTCATGTCAACGTGTTGCGATAGCAGCTTAATATTGAATAACAGCTTAAGAAGATAAGAAAATGTATTTTTCCAGCAGTTTCTTTCAGTGATCCAGAGGAGTTTTTGTTTCATAAATTGTTCTTTCACACATTTACTGAATTTAAATTATGCTAAGACCTTTTTTTTAATAATACTAAGATACCATTCAGGTAATTCAGAAATCATGTCAGTATCGTGTATGTATACAAATGCAGATGAATATAAGGGTGGTTCATTATGTAAATTTGGTTAAAGCCCACACAACAGCATTTACATAAATCATTATTCTGGGTAAACTAGAGCAAATAAAAATTAATTGGAATCTGCAGCTTTTAAAAACCAGCCGGCACTGGTTGTTTCTGGCTAGGTTGAATAATAAACAGGAATTTCATTTTAGATGTTAACACAAGCAACTGTTCCCGAATTCCAGTGGAGCATTTAGCAGTTTCATATATTGTACATATGCACTATTATGGAAGTAAAATAGTCTCATTAGAATCAGACATTTTTTTAGACATTGAATTTATAACACTGAATTTTTATCCTGTGCAATTATGTATGTTAATTTTTTTTGTATTTAAAATTCGCCTGAAAAAATTCACCTGCAAAAATTCACCTGCAAAAATTCACCTGCAAAAATTCGCCTGCAAATGTGTTGCCGCTTCTTCCGGTCACTTCAAAACAAGAGCATCTGCGGACAGGGTTGGGACACTAGCTGTCATCAGGTCAGTCAAACATTTCATTCAGTTCCATTAGATGAAAAACAAATACCGAATCTCAAATGGGTGTTAATTACCTGGCGTTTTGTAATAATATATTTTTGGCAGAAAAATCTCATCACTGATCTTCATTAAGCCACTATCCAGCAAAACTGTTAAGAGACTCGGCTCTGCCAAGGCAATGGTGTGTCACGTGATCAAATAAGCGTAATCTGATTGGCTAAAAGACGCTCGACTCGATCGAGTGCTGATTGCTTTAACACCCATTTGAGATTCGGTATTTGTTTTTCATCATTTTAGCAGGTGAATTTCTGCAGGTGAATTTTTGCAGGCAAATTTCTGCAGGTGAATTTCTGCAGGGAAATTTTTGCAGGTGAATTTTTTCAGGCGAATTCTTGCAGGTGAATTTTTGCTGGCAAATTTTAAGTACAAAAAAAAAATTCACATACATAATTGCACAGGATAATAATTCAGTGTCATAAATTCAATGTCTAAAAAATGTCTGATTCTAATGAGACTATTTTACTTCCATACACTATACTGCCAAAAGTATTCGCTCAACCCGCTAAATCACTAAATTCAGGTTTTACAGTTACTTCTATGACCACAGGTGTATTAAATCCAGCACCTATGGTTGCACACTGCTCCTACAACATTTATCAAAGAACGGGTCACTCTCAGGAGCTCAGTGAATTCCAGAGTGGTACCATGATAGGATTCCACCTGTACAATACAGGAAATCCAGTCATTAAAATTTCCATTGTACTAAATATTCCACAGTCAACTATCTATTATAATAAAGTAGAAGCGATTGGGAACGACAGTAACTGAGCCACGAAAGTGAAGGCCGCATAAAATCACAGAGCAGAGTCAGCAGATGCTGAGTCAAGGAGTGCACAGAAGTCGCCAACTTTTTGCTGAGTCAGTTGGCCAAGACCTCCAGACTTCATGTGGTCTTCTAGATTAGTTTAAGAGTTTGGTATAGAGGGGATTATGGTGTAGGCCTGTTTTTGAAGAGTTAAATGAAATGATAAATGGACTGAACTAATATAGCACGTTTTTAGTCACAGTAGCTGCTACAACCACTTTCAAGCATGGCATCTTCAATTTCATTCTTTCCACTTAAAGGGAACAGTTTTTCTGACCTCAATCTGAGAGAAAACCTTTTGGATGAATAAGAGCGGACAATGCTAGACAGGCTTTCCCATCCAGCATCAGTGTCTTACCTCGCAAATGTGCTTCTGAACGAATGGTAAAACATTCCCAGTAATGTGTTCCTAAACCTTGTAGAAACGTTTCCTAAAAAAATCTGAAGCTGTTATAGCGGCAAAGGGTGGACCAACATTATATTAGTATATGATAACAATGGAATATCACTGTAGTTCATATGTGTGAGAAATGCGGATGAGCAAATCATTTTGGTAATAAAGATTGCATAAGGACTTGAAAATGGAAGCTGACTTTCTGTGCTTGATATTACAGTTCATGTATATCCTTCCTTCATTGTCCCTGTACTAACGTTTTTCCACCAAGCAGTCCCAGTGCTAAAGCTGTGTTATTGCTTGCTTGCATTAGTTCTGTGATTATTAACATTAACTGGAAGAATTTTTTCAAATAATATAATGATGTAAAATAGAGCTGACTCTCTGGCAGTAAATATCTAAACAGGTTTTTTGCTGTTTTTATTAGAACCAGTTTAGAACCCACCCTCAGGTTAAGCTCCTAATCTAGCACTAAAGATGCACTGATCAGAGAATTTGACTTGCCAACAACTAACTAATTTCGGTGACTGAAATTTCTCTTTATAAAGTGTAATTACAGTATTTAAAATATCTCTTTCTGGCCTTCTTGCTGTGAGTGGTCATTAATTATTTATGTTCGGAGCAGAGTAGACGTCATAAGATGTGTGAGACAGCAGTTGCTGTGAAACAGAGTTTGATTAATTTCAAACAAAGACAAGTGATTTGGAGTTTTAAACGGTTTCTAGCATCTCATAGTTGCAATTATCATGATTAGTCCAGTTAGCATTAGTAACTGTAACATCATCTGCTGTGTGCATTTCCAAAGGAATGTTGATGATTGCCCTAACTGGGATATCCAAAAGGCTGACCGTATTTCAAAACCCAACATGGTCCATAAGAGAGCAGTTGAAAGCAGCAAAGAAAACTTTGCTGTCATACATTTAGCCTTCATTATGTATGATTGCTCTGGGTAAGTTTTTCTACTTCACCAGAGTTTATAAAATGTCCCCAAGGGGGATATGAAGTGATGTTTTGTGACAACTTATTTTTCTACCTGAAAGACTAAGATGTGAAATGACCAAAACTCCTAGTGTGAAAATAGCGAAGAAGATGATCAACACCAGGCAGTTGAAGTGCAACACTCGGTTGTAGCAGCCTAAATGAACAGCCAACATATATCCGTAGAAAATAGTTTCCTTTTAAATAATTTCTCAAACCATATGTGCTTCTCCTGACGTTTTACACCTTACTGAAAATAGCTAACTTTGGATCCTCTTCGCATGGTAACAACAACTATACCGAAGAGTATTGTTGTTAGCAAGACATGGTAGCGCTAAGGTATGGTGTGTTTACTGATTGGAAGAAAATTAGGTTTTTAAATTACCAATCAAATGATCACCAGTCAAGGCCGGCTAGGCAGAAAATCGTCTGAATGGTCCACCGGCCGATTTCTTGGTGCATCTCTATTCAGTAATGGAACTATTTTGGTGGAAAAAACACATATGATATCAGATTTTGCTGAGTACTTTAAACAACATTGCTCTAATTTTTAATGTATAGCAAAAGAACAGGTCTCAGACGTCTGATCTTAATATCACTATGAAAACAATAATTTTGTTTTAGTTGAATAACGTTCAGACATTATTTCCAGCTAGATTCTTATGGTAGAATTTTTTAAAGTTTAAAAGTAGAAGTTTCTGAGAAAAATTCTACTTTAACTATAATATGTTAATTGCTACTGAGGGTATGGTGTTATTTTTATGACATTTTATGACATTTTCGTGCAGGTTCGTATGTATGTGCAGTGTGTGGAAAGAAGTACAAGTATTACAACTGCTTTCAGACACATGTCAGAGCACATAGAGGTAAGCTAATTGATTGTTTTGTTATAACAAGCTTTCCTAGGGTGTTTAGGACTGCAAAATTAAAATAAAATAATGCAATTGGGGATGCACAATGTGTTGAATTTGCAATGTCACAGTGTCAGTGTGTGCAAACAATTCTGCTTGAAGGCTATACTTGGAAGACTATTGCATTCATCCATGTTCCTCACATTACTAATATATTTTTCTGGTTGTGATGACGATTGTAGTGAATGGTGCAAGCCAGTTACTCGATGAAATCTGCTGAGTTTCCTTGCATAGAAAACTGTAACCAATTTGAATACTAAACTTGACTGCATTGTTTAATAACTGGATCAATTTGGATCGTATGTAAATAACTGTCTGTATGATTGGACTCAATTGATTTTTCCTTTATTTTGGTTAAGTCCTGAGACGACAGTTACTGTGAATTGTGGCTGTATAAATAAACTAACTTGGCTTTGATTGAATTGTTGTTGCCCAATTTGCCCCCATTGGATTTAAATGATAGTGGGTGAAATGCTCAAGCTCATAGAGAGTGGTGGATGCATCATGAAGGCAGGGAAGAAAGTAGAGCCTTATTATTTTTCAAATTCTATTTTGTTCCAAATTCCACTTTTTCCATTTTTATTTTTCTGAATTTTTCCATTTTAACCATATTTATTAACACAGAAAGTTTGTACATATAGGGTAAATGAAAAAATAATTCAACAGATCATTATGGCACGGCACTGGCGCAGCAGTAAAGGTCATAGATAATGTATAGAGAGGCTTTGGCCCTCGACGTGGCTCTCCCCTGGTCCGAGTCCCAGCAACGGCCATCTCTGCTTCATGTCTTCCCGCTCTCTTCAACCCCATATCCTGTCTGCCTACTTTCAAAGAAAAATGACAAAATAAAGGCCACTAGTGCCGCAAAACAAATCTTTAAAAGAACACCCAAATCACTAGCCAAAGAATTTCAAAATTAATGTTATTCAATATCCACAAATATAACAAAGGCCCTGTTTACATGACATTGTTTTCGAGTGAACACTAAAAAGTTTAGTTGTGTTTCTACTTTTCGTTTACACAACAACAGCACAAGTTTTCTCTGGAAATGGCACAATTTGAAAATGGCTTCCAGAGTGTAATGGTTAGAAAACATCCCGGTGTCTGTTGTTGTGTAGTTGTTAAAAATTGTATCTTTTTTATGGGGAAAACCTGGCTCATGCATAGTATAACTGAAGTCAGTAGAAATTAACGAGCATGCTCACAGCATAATGGCCGCCGACCAGTTTAAAACCTACAGGAGATAAAGATATTAACAATAACAATGGTGGATTGCAGAGTACTTACTTGTGCTGCTGACTCTTTTGAATCTAACGATGGTTCTTCAACAAAGTGCTTATTTTCTCCCCAGTTTTGTAAGCAGGAAGTGTTTGCACATGTTGTTGAGTTTCATGGAAAATACCGCCAACTAGCGGCATGGCAGGGGAATTACCGTGTGAACGGAGATTGTAATTAAAACATTGTCATGTAGACCTGTTAACAGAAACAGAAAAACCTATTCCGTTTTCAATGGATCGTTGTTGTGTAAACTGGGCCAAAGTGCTGTGGTTCAACAGAACATTGAGTGGTTTTACAAGGTATTTGAAAATGTTTCCTCATAATTTTTTTAAAGAAGGAAAAACATTATGGTTAAAACAAGGAATCTTACATATTTCACATTTAAAAAAAAGAAATTTTAAAAAAGCTTAAGAGTTCAACTCAAACCCAAAGTATTGTATGTCTCAGAAACAGAAAACCTGCAAACAGCAATACCTTGTGCACACTTGAATAATGAAAAGGTCCTATGTACATTTTTATTTCTTCCATCTGTCACAGAAATGTCCATCAAGGTACATGATTGTCAGTCGAAATGTTTTAGGTCTTGTGTTATTTGCACTAGGCGGAGTATAAATTTTGTTGGAACACATCGGTGGGTTTTTTTTCGGTCTGTTTGGGGAGGAGAGCCGAGCCATCCCCAGCCTAACCAGGTAACAATAAACGCAGGGAGCTGCTGCAGCAAAAAACACTTTAGAAGCTACTATATATCTCTCACCAATCGCTGGTATGCCTGAATTCTGAGAGATTTCACTTGTAGTTTATACAACGTCATTTGGTGAATTCTGGAATTGCAGAAATCATATTGCCATAAGAAAGAGAGAAGTAGGGAAAATATTTAGGTTAATAGATTAACCCATATATTTTCCTGGACATTGTGCAGCCCTAAATGTGTATTTAAACAGTGTATATACACACCCTTAAAAAAAATACCAAATCAGCATACCTGGAGGATGCACAGTCAGAATCAAAGTTACTGATAGTTTTCATGAGTTTTTGTCTGTATTTGATCCCTAAAAATGCAATTCCCTTGAAGTAACAATGATTAAAGCAATAAGCAGGGACAAACAATTCTTGCAAGGCCCTCTTACTTTTGTTGCCCTCCACCCTGCCACTTCACTGCAGTCGTATCAAGACTTGAAGATAACAATCGGATGCATTCAGTTAAGGTTCGTCATAAAGCAGGAAAGAGTCTGTTGACATCAGAAGCTGCGTATAATCAGTCAGTACTAGGGATGGGTACCTTTCACATTTGAACCGATATGGTACCGACACCCAGTACCTGGGAATCGATACCGGTACTCAACGGTACCAGTTTTCAGTCCTTTTGTATGTGGTAATAAATGTTAATTTGTTTAATAATAAAATCTCTGTTTCAAACATTTCTTCTCCCATGTTGCTGGCTGCAGACGACGAGGAAACAGGCATGCTAACGGTGCCAAATGCAGGAGTTGTAGCCGTAGATCTGAGGCTGACAAGAATTGTGCACTCTTCCTTGAGAAAAATCTAGTGCTTAACCTGGTGCTTCCTTAGATTAGAAGTATTCCAGCCACCGGCATTGCACTTTGCGTCAAAAATACTGCAGGGAGCGTAATCTGCATCACATATTGAAAAGTGGAGCCATTCTTTCCCTTT